>NPFG01000010.1:0-258660 GCA_002288965.1 Xylaria sp. MSU_SB201401
ATACGCTAAAGTAAGCACTAAAATAATCTTTATTTAGCGCCTTTTTAGCGTATTATTTAATAACTCGCTTAATAAAATAACTATAAAATAAATAAAAATACTATTAAATTCCTTATTTGGTTACGATTTTAATAGCTTTAATTCTTTTATTATAACTATAATATTTATAAATTTATTTATATATCAAGTTATTAAAAATAGTATAAGACCGGGGAGTGGCTAACTCAATTAGGTGGCTAGTTAATTAAGAGATGCATTAATTTAATATACTCGTTAAAACTCCACTTCTGTCGACTAATGTACACACCTATCTAGGTAGGTATATTAGGGTCTTTAAATTAAGATTCTAGTAGGGAATAAGGATTATTACTAATATTTAACAAGTTGTATAAATTACACTAGAATATAAGTAGCTCTACTTTAATACATTTGATTTTTTAAGAAAATATAATCTACTTAGTAATTAAATTAGGTAGTAATATTTTAACCCTTTTACCTTTTAACTAATATACTTTTACTATTTATCTTTAATACTTTTAACAGCTGTTTTTACTATTTATTATTTATAAAACGCTTAAAATTGCTATCTTTACTATTTAATATAGTTTATATAACTATTTTTAAAGGCGTAAATATAAAAAAAATTGCTAACTTAATAATTTTTAAAAAGGTAGTGATAATTTTATCTAGTATTTATAAAGAATAAGAACTACTTTTATTTTAGTGTGTTTTTTACATATTTAAATGTAACCCTTGTTTAATCTTTATTCTTTATTAGAATCCCGATTTAAAAACCCTAACGTACCTACCCAGAGGTATATATATATTAGTCGACAGAAGTGGAGTTTTAACGGGTAATATTTATAATAAAACTATATATAAATAAAAAAGATATTAAATTAAAAACTAATACATTTTTTATATAAGTAGGCCACTTAATTAAATAAGGCTATTTTTTAGGCTTTTATATATATATTTAAAAATAATCTAATAATAACGCATATAATTAATTTAAACTACTTAGAATCTAATTCGCTAGATATTTTTATACCGTTTTAATAAGTTTATATATTATAGCTAGGTTTGCCGCAAGCCTTATAGCGCTAAGCGCGCGTCTCTTTTTTCTTTATATAATAACTACCCTAACGATATTTACGATTTTTTTACCTAATTATATCTTTAAAAGCTTATAAATCTCCTGCATTATATAATAAAGGACCCTTTATTTTATAATTAAATTCTTTTTATATAATAACGCTAGCTAAGCTTATAATTTACTTTATAAAAGGTTATAACACCCCCCCCTTAATAACGCGAGACTTAATTATACTATATATAATCTAGTATATACTTTTAATAATAGATGTTAAAAAGCTGTTTTAACGCTATATAACCTTCGATTTAATATATTAAGATAAGAATCGGGCTTTAGTTAGGTTGCTTAAGGTTATAGATTAGGTTAGGCGGGAAAATCGTAAAAATCGTCGGAATAGTCGTTATACAAGAAGGAAGGAAACACGCACGCCTAGCGCTATAAGGCTTGCGGCAAACCCGGCTATAATACGCAAACTTGTCGAAACGGTATAAAAATGTCTAGCGAATTAGATTCTAAGTAGTTTAAATTAATCGTACACGTTATTATTAGATTGTTTCTAAACGCGTATATAAAGGTTTAAAAAGTAGCTTATTTAATTAAGTGGCTTACTTATATAAAAGATATATTTTATAAATAGTTATATAACTTTAAATTATATAATTTATAATATATACCTTTAAAAGGGTATATACTTAATATATAATAGACGGTATAGCTACCCTTACTGTGTTTTATTAGTAACCTTACCGGCTATTTCTTATTATAAAGTATTATTAAAAAATAGCTAACTCGATTAAATAATTAACTAAAATAGAAAATACGTTATAAAGCTTATAAAAGTTATTAATAATATTAATTAATAATTTAATAAATAGGTTTTATAAAGCTTATTAAAAGATTTTTAAAAAAGTATATAAATTTTAAATAACTTTTATAAAGTTTAACACTTTTTATTAACCTATTAATTTAAATAATAAATAATTCACTAATTTAAATAGTTATAAATCTTATTAACTATAATTTAGCTAAGTTAATCTCTTTTATATTTAATTAATAATTATAATATAAATTTAATATTATTAATATTAAACTTATTATACTTTTAATTATATAGCTATTAGAATTTCCTTTTATTTAGCTATTAAATAATTAAATAACTTAATCTTTTAACTACTACTCTTAACCTTAGCCTTATAGCGACCTACCCGCTATAACCTTTGCTTTTAATACTATTAGAATCTGTTATCTTCTATTGTAACTACCTTGTGCCCCCTGTAAGACCTTCTATAGCCCTGCTACTATATGCTTTATAGTGTACTACCTTTTTATAAGAGGACACCTAGAAGAACAGACCAATTAAGACAAGACATTTAACCTAATTGCATGCTATCGCTTTATCTGACACTTAGAAAACATAGCCATAAAGCACTGCCATAATAGCACTGCCACGATTCCCCGCCTCAGCTGCTGTTGGATTTTACGATTATTGCCCAAAAAGGCACTTGTAAATTTGATCCATGGGCCCGATCTTTTTCGGAGAGGGCTCAAAGCACTAGCGTAGGCTTTTTCACTTGGGGTTTTCTCACCGCTATCCGCGATGTCGCTATCGCGTCCTGGGCTCAAGGCCCGATGTATAGCTGCAACCATTCTCTTGGACTATTTGGTTCGAAAGTACTAAAGCCAAGGTTGTCATTAGGGTGAGAGCTGGGTGGGTGTGCCTACTTTTTTATCACTCGCCTCGCCACTCACAATGATGCAGGTATCTGGATCAGATCACAAAAGAAGCGGCTTAGTTATGCGCGATACGTACCTAAGTCCTATCCGCGTAGATAACCAACCGCGGCCTCCCTAGGTTGGTCTAACTACGGTCTGTCCAGAAGCTAGAGGCCACCTAGGTTTGATCTATGGGCTCCTGGGTGGCTTTAAGCGTAGAGCGCCCTTCTTCGTTATTCTGCTGTAAAACGGGCGATGCCCTTGATCAGTATTATATGGCTTCTCTCCTCCAAACATGTCTCGAGGGTCCCGGAGTCTGCTTAGGAGTGGACCGAGGATCTCTAACCTTAATACTATGTTTCAAAGCTAGGATTGTCGTTAAACAACGATAGGAGGCCGCCTAGTAATGGCGTTGTGATTCTGTCGAGAAGCTTTTTAAATGTTCTATCTCGTATTTAGATTCAAAGCAATGAGCCTTGCGGGTGTGGGGGTAGGGGTTGTTCATTGTGCAATGACAACATCACTGTAGGGCTAGACGCATGGCGCTGCATGGGTTGGATCGCGATATTTTTGCTACTGGATAGAATACGGGCGATGAAATTAGAAGGAAATGAAAGGAACAGCCAGAAGAGGGGAGGCAGATTCAAGACTAGGGCATGAAGTATATATTAAGAAGAGTTGATGTCAAGGGCAAGCAGCTTATACCTCAAGCTTTAAATAAAGCGATGAAGTAGGCCTCGACGGGAAGCTTCTGATTAGAGAGAAAAGGTGAGACATGTGGGTCGAAATGGAATCAGAAATCGGAACCCCCAACATCGACACGGATATTACAGATTCAGACCTCAGGCCGACGGTAAGATCAGAGGCGATCGGACTGATATACCTAGCTGCCAGCCATCACCACCCGGCGTTTATATATGAGAGAATTCGACTTTATTACGCAATAAAGCCCCGCTAGAGGCGACAAGTGCAGTGCTTGACATATTCTATTTGCAAGCAGTAAAATTTTGCGCTAGATAGTATGGAAAGAAACAACACATAGCTTGCTGTTTCTAAAGGTCAGCATAATTGTAAAGTGAGCTCAGATGCGCCTTTAAAATGCAAGACATCTGTTCAAGGACACGCAGACCATATCTACCATCAGAGACCGTTACATATAAGGGTAGCCCTCAAACTCTATATACCGGGCTTGACGAACTCTCGACATCTGATGCTTTCCTGCCGTTCTCTTTTCGTTTGCCGTTCTGGATATTCAGCAGTTAATAGAATAAGCCCGAAGCAATGGATTGTAAAACAAATGGCTTATCCTAGTACACAAATTATGAATTAAGGGATAATTTTTAGAATGAGATTTAGGTATGTAAGTAGTTGATCATCCTCTTTCATCTAAGAAGGTGCACGAATAAGTTTCATTGAGCCTTCACCTATACACTCTCTAACTGACGGCGACTGCATAATTAATGCATACCTATTTCTAACCATGCACTAGACTCCAGACCCGTGAAATGGATATATTAGACTTATTGGAGGTCTAAGAGATCGTGCATTGCTTTTGACGCGCTACATAACATAAGAGCAAAGAGTTAACCTTAAAAGCTTGACACTCACGTTGAAATTCTCTGCAGCCGCAAGGCGCGGTTAAGTTTGGAGCATAGGAGTCTGATAATCAGCAGACTATTTACATATCGCAGCTCGCTTGTGTCAGATTTTGTAGAAAGAATGGGCTCTTGGCGCGAAGTATCGCAACGAAATAGAACCTGGTCGATAGTAGCGTTCGATAACAAGATTTGATGACGCTATTCCGCTTCCCCAGGTATGCTTGAACAAATTTTGTATAAAGAGAGCAGGTATGGATGATCATAATATGCTCAATCTAACTCACACTGCCATTGATGACTCACACGTCCGTCTATTTTTGGTCCAAATCTAGCTAGGATGGACTGAATCCTGCCTAAAGGGGCATGCCGCTATTGCCAAATTCGTTATATGAGAAACGAAGACTGCTCACAGCTCCGAGTAGCCGCGGAGATTACGGTCGCTAGGCAACAGGTTGAGATGAGCGCATATACATATGATGCGTACAGATATTTGATATCGCGATCTTGATTCATGCCGATTGTTTCGTATGTATAAATGCTATAAGGACGCTTGGTAAGTTCCATTATAATCATAGGTTCTCTTTCCTAGGAGGGATTATTGACTTCTTCGATTCTCTGATGGTTGATAACCATTGATAAAAAGGACTGTGTGTGCACTCGCTCAAGATGCAACGGCCTCTCAGTATAATACTTACGTGCCTGTTCCTCTTCGAGGGATGCATTGCACTAAATCACCGCGACGAGGTCGCTGACGCCGCAATCCCACCGAGCCAGGACCCATGGTACACCGCACCATCGGACTTTGAATCCGCCGCACCAGGCACCATATTTCGTATCCGCCAGGATCAGACCAACCTCTCAGCCATCACAGGCGCCGCAGCAGCCTATAACATCCTCTTCAGGTCTACAGACACACGCTACCGACCATCATGGGCAGTGACGACCCTCGTCGTGCCCAAGGACCCATTGGAGGGGAGAGATGTCATCTCAAATGTAACCGGCGACGGCAAGGCGGCCTTGTTATCTTTCCAAGTCCCTTATAACGCTGCCAGCGTCGACGGTAGCCCTAGTTATCTCCTGGCTACGAATTTCGGCCTGAACGGCCTCGGGATCACGCCTTTGACGGATTATGTCGCTGATGCACTTAGTCGGGGCTGGTACGGTTCGTCTACCTCAGGTGTGGATGCTTGATGGTGCTGTGAAAACCCTAATGCGATGGCAGTGTCCGTGCCGGATTTTGAAGGACCACAAGCGGCTTTTGGTGCTGGCCCGGTAAGTGATTTTGGATATCATCGTTATCTCATCCAGACCACTTCAATAGTAAAATAGGTCTTTTTCAGAATCAAAGGAATCCATCAATTCAATCCAACACTCGAACAAAATAACTGACGGAAATTGTTATAGCAAGCTGGGCATGCAGTACTAGACAGCGTCCGCGCCGTATTATCATCAGAAAAACTGAACGGTAGCTACGAGAATACCCGTTACGCTATGTGGGGATATTCAGGCGGTTCCATAGCAAGCACATTTGCAGCCGAACTGCAGGCGTCGTACGCACCCGAGTTGGGTTTCGCAGGCGCGCACTAGGCGGCATTGTCCCCGATCTCACCGAAGTCTTCAGGAAGCCAATAAGCAACGTGTCTGCTCTGATTCCGGGGGGACTGTTGGGCGGTAAGTAACATCATATAGCATGACCTCTCACAAGACGAGATTCGCTAACCTCCCTCCTTTCCACATGACAGTTACGGCGCAATACCCTTCAGCTCGCGAATACCTCGTCAGCCAGCTGAACCCGTCTGGTCCATATAATGCCACGGGATTTCTGCAGGCTTTGAATTTCAGCGCGATTGAGTCAATTTATTATTTCGGGTTGCATAACATTAGCGAATACTTTGTCAACGGACTTGAGGCCATTTACGAGGCGCCTGAGCTCGTGCGCGTCTTCGGGGATAATGAGTACGAGGGTTATCATGGCATTCCTCAGATGCCATTATTTGTGTATAAGGCGATACACGATGACTGTATGTTATTTCCCTTTTGTTATTTCTCGTCTGTATATTCCCCTGTTCCTTTCTCAGCCTCTGTCTCCTTCTACGCAGTGATCCTTTGCGTACATAGGTGATGCATGCATGGGGAAAAAGAAGAACAAGCTGACTCATTTCGGAAACTTCAGCAAACGGCATCGCCACATCCGATGATCTCATCAACCATTATTGCAAAGTCGGCGTCAACATTCTCTATCACCGAAACACGATCGGCGGACACAACGAAGAGTCCATCAATGGCGTGCCTCGGGCCTTTGAGTTTCTATCATCCGTGCTTTCTGGGAGTTACGCAGAGAACTACAACACCACTGGTTGTACCTGGGTTGACGTGACCGTCAATGTCACCGCTCCAACAACCAGCAAGTTGTGATGCCGGCCGTTTTCATTCGAAAAAAAAAAAGCATAGCTACCGACATTGTGAAGGTAAGTTGAGTGAGAGTACTTGTGGTTGATGATGGATTTTTCTGATCAGAATGATGCTTTTCTATATAGATGGGCGAAAATGCGGCCGTAAGTTCCGAAGCTTCATTTCGAAGGATCTCGGCATTGACAACTGATATATCTGTGAAATTGGACCAGTATTTGTAATCATAGCTCTCAGGAGAATCATGTAAACCTCTGAATATCAACCGCTCATGACTAGGGGTGCAAGACTGTGTTCATAGTAAAATGCATTAGTAGAGACTAGTGTAACGAACTATGGCGACAGAACTGTTAGACAGCATCCTTTTACGGTTATTTATTATGAACAGACGACGTCAGCTAATAGCTCTCATGATCGAGCACTTTTATCCGTTGATCAATAACTTCTTGTGTAGTGACTGCGAAGTATACACCGGATTATTACAACCTGAGAATGCTGTCATGTAAAGGAAGAGCTGATAATGAGGCTTATAATTGAACCTATTAGTATCATTATCTGTGATGACTGCCAGGGGGCTTGAAAGACTCCTCCAATTAGGTCTCTTCCGGTCTTGATGCATGACCTTAAACTGTATACAACTGGGAAGAAGATCCTAATCTTCGGAGTGCACCGACGCGTCTCAAACAAGTGAGGGCTTAATACCTTTAGTTTTAATAGTTCTTATATAAGATAGAGCTTCAATAAAGACCGCATAGGTGCCCCACGCAAGTGCGAGATAATAACTTTGGATTCTACTTGTATCGCCCGTCGTTAACAGTCAGATAATATATAATCTGTGTACATCTTTCTTTATTTATTAACAGGGATACTTTTAATGTTTCTCCACAGCGAGTTTGCGAACTTACATGGCGAGTAGATACGAGGGAGAAAACCCTCTCAACAATTTAGATAGATAATTAGAACTGCAAGATACCGCCGCTAGAACGGTAACAGGGCCCTGCACTTCGGATATGATTTTGATTCTATTTGATATTAAAGACCTCTCGTCATCATCAGGATCCATGTAACTAATTCAGATGCCTTTCAGTTGCTAGCCTAGTTGATTATCTATTTACTACTCTTATCCTAGTGACACATTCTCCGCCGTTCACCAATACATCACAAGCTATAACCATCAATCGACCGTTCTAAGGCCTTCTCTTAGTATTCTTTACGACCTTTATATCCTGAGGCATTAATATTATTTTCCTATATATTACTTTACCTTGATGAAAACCGTTTAGTACAGTTATTCGCAATATGCGGAATCTATTTCCCATCTTTTCGATCCAGGCGCAATACATCGCTAGACTACGTAAGTCACACAAAGTATGCATCCGGAGTACGTCAGGTACAAAAGTAAACCCTGAAACTCCGGTTATTGCAGAGTCACAAAGAGTTATCATTTATTCATTATCTTCGCTAAACTGCTTACATAAGCACTCAAAATATATTCCCAATTTTGATGCGCACTTCAGTGCCTATGCAGCTAAATTCGAACAATTTTACTTCATGTCGTAAGATATAGACTAAGATGCGCAGAAGAGGCGTATTGTAAGAAGAAAAGCAGAATGATACTCTCTTTTAACTCAAGAGGGTGGATAGTCGTATGTTGCCCCAACCAATCATACGTCTTACATTAGGCGCTTAATGTGATTGGCTAACTTACCTATCAATTGTACTGCAAGTGACTTCGCTCCTAAAAAATTCACGAATGGAAACTGGAAGACTTCAATACTTCCAGTTAAGCACAATTTTACATTCTAATCCATGTAAAAGCATGTCATCGCATAAAATGCTCGCTCCGCTATATCGTGCTGTTCATACACTTCCCCTTCCCCTTCCCACGTCCTTCAGACATCAAAACAAGCAAGTGTCAGCGGGCAATCAACTTTACCTCCCTAATCTGTCTTTCATATCATCGTTCGCTCTCGATCATAGCCATTAGCTAAAACATAAGAGCGAATTTAGAGAACAAAAAAAAAAAAAAAAAACAAATGGTATTAAGATGTTGGTTTCCCCGCTTCTCCGACCGACTAATGCTGCATTTTCCTCTCCCCGCTCCACAGTGGCGTCTTGATCTCAATTATGGCAGCATTTTGCTCGCTAGTTTCATTGAGCCAATCTTAATACCGGTAGATAGGCTCCTTTTGCTTGGGCGCCGATGCGCCGTAAAGACTATCGTCGTCACTGCTGACACGGCTTCGTGACCCCGAAGTCACATCGTTAGCCCTTCCGGACGAAGAGTTCTCAACGGCACCGTGCACTAAATTATATTCTAGTTAGCTACCATTTATGAATCCGAAATAGCAGGCCTCTGTACAATCGCGCTACAGGGGAATACCCATCGACAAAGGGAATTACTCACTTGCTTCCTTGTCCACTGCACTTTCTTGCCTCCCGGCGTAAGAAGGAGTAGTTTCGAAGCCGGGGTGAAAGGGCTCAAAGGCAAGCCTGGGCTCCTGGTCAAGATAGCGGCCTGAAGATCCTTTAGCTGCGCCCGAGCTTGTCTGCTCATCGGGGTCTCGGAATGGGTCCTCTTCGGCCGGAGGGGTACGCGACCTCGAGGGACCGGCGGACGACCCGGCATATGTCAGAGCTTCATACTCGCGCCCTTTGCCTTTGCCATTCGCCTCCCGCGAAGACGCACCAGGTTGCCTAGAACTAGAGGCATGTGATATGTGTATACCCAAACCGGCGTCGGGAGGCGATGGTTTCCGAGAAAGCCCAAATTCCCGCTCGTTCGTCGGAGTCTGCCTTGAGTCTAAGCTCACGAGATCATGGCCGTCGGATGCTAAAGAAGCAACATGTTTCCGCGCATTGAGCACGGCACGTTGATGTAGATTCAAGGCATTTTGTAGTTGTTCATTGGTGTCAATAAGCGATTCCATGGTCTCGTTATCGGGAGACGGGTTTTCCGAGGTCATGTACCCTTGTATACTGCGACTCGCGCTCTGGCAACGCTCTGCAAACTCTTTGATCAAATCGTTATCGAGAATTTCACTGGGCGGTGTGTTAGTCACGACCTGCTGCAACAGCCCTGCGGACGTCCGGGCTTCCTCAAGGCGGCCGGCAAGCTCGATGGGTTCTGGGAGCGAGCGAGCGCGGTGATTGCGCGCAAAGTAGTTTTGCGAATGGCGGTCCACTGGTGCCGCTGTCATCATGTTCATGGCTTGAGGTGGAGGCTGACGCGATTGTTGGCGTAGGTAGTTTTGGACGGGTGTCTATCACGAAGAGTTAGCTGTATCTTCTTTTAGGGTATCTCTGATACGCATGAGCGAATGTCAGGCTCTCTACATACCAAGTGTGATGTTTTCTGCGCCTTCTCTTTCTCCTTTTTCCACATCTCGATTAAGGGCGCCAAGCCTTCGTCGTAGAATTTTGTCGTCTCAAAAGACGCCAATGTCTCCATCAGCATATGGCGTACTCGCTCGTTGCGTGTGTTTCTCAACAGTTCTTTCGCTGTCTTGGCGAACTCTTCGTCGAGATTACGGGTAAACGTGGGGCCCGGGTTATCGGCAAGGATACGAACGAGCATGAGGGCATTGTACTGGTAATCGGGCCGCGTAACATAGTCCTTTTTCAGATAGTTCCGTATGATATCGGCGCAATGCTTGGCTGCACTGGGAGACGATTCGGCGGCCTCGACGATGGGCGGCAGGTGGATGACCTCGTCTTCGGTGTTGTTGGGGCCGTTTGATTCGCAGAAGAATCTCTAGTTGGGAACAGTCAGGGGTTGGTTGTCGCCAGGCGCCATGAAGCGTACAGGGTGACGGCATGTTCAAAACGAAGGAGTAGTAGAAGAAAGCAGACGAGGACGCACCACACTGCGGCCAGCGACGGCTTCCGGGCTGGTATCGTCAGAGTTAACTGAGACATCTACTCCTATACGTGGAGGCGCAAGGGCTGTAGTTAGCGAAGAGCTGTAGTGGGCGCGTTTGGTGGTGGCTTCTTGGTGGTGACATACCACTGGTATTCTTTCTCTTGATGCTGTTGAGCACCTTGCTCATCTTAAGCGACTTCATGATGGCGGTACGGATGAGCTGAGGCAGGAATGCGCACTACTGTCGAAGGATGAAGGCGTGAAGAGGATCTGCGTGCTGCAGGCTCCAACACCTTTTTTTTTTTGTCGATACTCTCAGCACTTTTTCCTCTCCGGCTAGTGGAATGTCTTATGTGCGTAGAGCAGGGGGGGCGCCAGTTGTTGGTCGTGGGAGATTGTCGCAGAAATGTTTCCAAACAGGAAGTTGGACACAGCTTGATAGGGTCTACGTTCGATGTAGGTACAATTTAGGCAAGGGGTAGGCAATGTCCATATATGGGAGTACCTGGCAAGGTACATGTAGTACTACTTACTACCTGTATTGGGTGGGGCCTTCTGAGGTTACCTACAACTAGGTACATGGGGGTCGCACTCGGTCAGCAAGTACTAGGTAAGTAAGTACTTAGGTACATAGCTGGGAAAGCGACACGCAACATGATTTGGCGTTTGTGCCTTTTTGATACCGATATGGTATATTTTTTCTTGGCCTCATGATGGTTACGAGGATACAAGGCTGTTATTGAGTGGAATATCTGACCAAACAAATAATATTGTGTATATCAACTACATCACAACATTGCAACTTACTCACGTCTAATGTAACTGGGGCTAATATGTATGTACCTTGTAGACTGGCCTACTAATTAATGATTGGCCCGCCGTCAACCGTTCGAGTGTCCAAGATAGGTAGACGTTAGTTGCCTATTCGAGCCCCACCAGGTAGACCTGCCATTTCTCTTTAGCCCGGATCCGCCTACTATTCTAAGAATTAGTCTGCAGAAATGGTTGCCCATGGTTGGGCACTTTTTTATATTTATTGTACCTCCAGTAGTATATAAGTTACTCCTGATCTAAACATGTCAAAAGCCGTACTTGGGTAGGGGGTAGATACCTGCCTGGACGAACTACTACTCCGTAGACGCCTCTTGAAAAAAAAAAAAAAAAGCATGTACATCAGTTCGCTACGCCGCACAGATACAGCCAAGTCATTCTCCTCTCAGAGGCACAAAGCGCAAACGCGGTGAAAGAAAAATGCGCGCGCGTTGTGGCTTGTCCCCTTGATTATCTAAACCAGAATGACCCTCAGGTGACGTGAAAACCCAACCCCAGGACACACACACGTCCATATGATCAACACCGAAAGCCGTGGAATACGCACAACCACCCGCAACTCTCGACACAGCCTCGATGTTATACGCAATCGCCCCGCGGGGTCTCGCTCGGCGCCAAGCGGGGGACGACCTTTTTATCACCGGGGCCAATGCCACCATGCGCCGGGCTCGGGGGGAGAGTAAGTAGGTAAGGACCCCAACGCAACGCTCGTGCATCCGAGGAGGCGCCGGCGGGAGGGGGATGGGATCACCTGTTGCTGACTATCCATACTCCGTACTATACCAATACATAGAATATGCACGTGCGACTATGTACTAATTTGGGACATTGATCGATTGCGAACTTATACAATCGCACACTTGATGACTTAGCGCCGTAAACTCCTGATTGGATGAGAACATGTCGAACGTGTGGCGCTGGGGCTTAGAGCCGAAATGCGGGGATAAGCCAAAAGGGGTATCTATGTATGTATGCATGTACAAGAACATGCGATGAAATATTGAAACCATCACGATATGTCTCATATCTATATCACTACTACTCACTCCTGTCTTGACTCCTCTCCCACACGACACTCTATTATGTAATTAAGTAGGTACTTATATAAAGTAAGTATGCGTGTCCCTCCCCCGCCCTACCTCTCACAAGCACCACCAAACTCCTGCACACGTAAACTCTACTCATCCTCATCCTCATCAAACCTTGCACCAAACCTAACCACCCATCTTCCTATCCCCATCAATATAACCAAGAATAAATTCCCCATCTCCCGCCTACGGGCATATGGTCAATTCGAATAAGTTACAGAGAAGTTTAGCATGTCCCCACTAAGGATGACACACGCTGAGTTGAAGAGTTCGAATCCTTTTTTTCTAACCATTTTTTTCTCATCTCCCCCCCCAAAACACATTCTCTCTTGAGAATAAATTTCTGCATTCTATACAAATCTCTAAATTGATAGACAAACATCTCTCTACATCTGAAGAATGCATGATGTTTTACGGTTTGCTATAATCACACATGCTGGATGAGCTATACCGCGTAACCAAGTGCTTGTTCCCATCATGCGCAAAAAGAGAAATGCGAACAATCTCACCTCCTACCTAAATAGAGAGATAGACAGACAATAATTATATATCTATATATCTAAGATGAGCCCAGATCTCTTCTTCCCATTCTTTTACTCCCTGATCCATCTAGTTTAGCCCATCCGTCGCAATAAAGTCATTATATATAGTACCAAAGACCCTACATATAGTTTCACTTTCGCCGTTGCCTTCGTCCCCGAAAGCCCTCGACCTACCTCGATACGACACTACCTAGTCAACTCACCGCATATGGCCAGAGATCCAATCCATCGCGTCGTGTCATGGAAAGGTCACTCAGCAAGAACCTCATTCAGGAGACTAATCTCTTCTTCTCTTCACATTCCACAACGAGGACGCGACGCGCGATCCAACTCAGAGCAGGAGCAACTCGACTCTTGCAGTCAGTCCGACCGACGCCAATAAGGAAAGTCATCTCGATCTCGATCGACGCGGATGAAATAACCGACCATGATCATCTAAAACAAGTGCCTCTGTATTGTCACTCTTCGTACTCTTTCCTTGGCAGCTTACACCCGCCCGGGCACCTATTATCTCTCTCACTTGCAATGCTACTCAAACTCTCAAGTACTAAGGACTCTATATCCCGGCACTCCCTAACCTTTAAATAACCTCAGCGAGATATAAAACAACACAATAAATAAATAATACAAGGCGCCCCTTGAAAATATATTCGACAAAGGAACAAGGGAGCAGAGCAAAGTAATTAGCTATACATATATTCTCTAGATGCCCCAAGTCGAAATGCATCTCTATAACTCCTACTCACTAAACTCCTCTAACACCCTTAACTCCCCGGAAACCCCTACTCCGACTCACTCAGGACGTGAAAACGCCATTCATTGAACTAATTGACGAATCTGATTGATGATATTGATGATGATGTCGTTTACTATCCCTTTATTCTGATTCCTTTACCCGCGCCCATTCCCTTCCCGTCCCTTCCGTTCCATTCGCTCGATTTGACTTAGTCAGGCCAGGTCAACTCGAATCAAAATCAATATCAAATCAAATATCATATCGCCTTGACTCCCTTTCTTCCTTTCTCTGACTCTTTTCCCGTGATAATTCCGTTCGGGGAGTCTCAAATCGATAATAAGAATTCGGCAAACCCCCGTGTATCTGGGAATACCGTGCGCTAAGTGACGGAGGGTTTCAAAAGGAAAATGAGATAAAGATGGTATTTGCCTATGATACATGATTGTTGTGTGGGTGTAGACACAGAATCTCGCCCCCTATTTGTTGTGATCGCCGACTCCTTGCGGTTTAAAGGGCTCATCGTAATAGACGGGATGGCTGCATTCCCACTCTCCACCTGAGTTCCGCCGAGGTGATGGAAGCTATGTCGAGCAACACAGGCAAGGCGCCCGCGAGTAAGGACAGTACAATCTCGTGATACCTAGGCATCTGGGGGTTCAGCCCTTGATGAGGTGCCGCAGATCGTCCTTGATACCAGCTATGGGACATCACGCCCTCGTGGTAACATATTCGAGTTGCTCCCTAAAGCAGGATAGAGAACTTGAAGCAACAATGGTGGTGAATCCAGAATGCTCCAGCTCAGTCATAGGCATCCTCCGGTTGAAGGAGTTTCCCACATACGATATAGTACACACTCATAGGGCCTTCACATCCCCAGAGCGAACGGGAAATGGCACTAGATATAGTTCCCCCGTGACTCAGTGAATCGAATCTCAGACCACTTGTGGCGAGTTGACTAGGCGTATCCGTGGAAGGTCAAGGGCTTTGCGGGGCGAGGGTGAAACCACAACACCGGTCGCCTTAGCCGGTGTTGTTGCCCGCGAAATAGTGCCGCTACCAGGCTTTGCCTTCTCTGTGGTCGCAGCTGTAATGCTAGGGCTCGCTTTACTCGACAGTGTCTTCTTCGTCTTGGGCTTGGGTGTGACGTTGGAAGTTTTGGCGGCCTTCTTCGTAGGCGATTTGGTCTTGCCGTAAGATTTTAATATGGACTTGGACTTTGCCACTTTGGAGAGTTTTTTGACAGGCGATGACTTGTCCTTCTTGCCCAGCGCGGCCTTAGCATTTACTGAGATGGTGGACATGCTGCGCTTGATTACCGCCGTTGCACCCTTCGTTGCAGCTTTCAGGCTCGTGGTGCGCTTTACTCCTGTGGCCAAGGCCTTAATGCCCGTTGACGTCTTTACTTTCTGCTTCTTGGTCGTGTTTGTCTCGGCCTCCTCTAGCTCACCGAGAACTTCCTTGAGTTTTCGTTTGCCTCCTTTAGCATTCTTCCTTGCTGCTTTTGCCAACTCCTCCTTGGAAGGCTTTGGCGGCTTGGCTTCCTTGGGCTTGGGTCCAAGAACACCCCGGCAGTTAGGAGCACCACAGAGACACTTCTGCACGTTCTTAGCTGAGAAGGGATCAAAATTGTAGTCATAGGTAAGCTCCTCGCCCGTCATGATATCTCTATCGCCGGCAAACAGAGCCATTCGTGGCTGCCCAGAAACAATCCATTTAACCATGCGGCAGTTTGGCTGACATGAATGATTGACGAAACGAGCGATACTACCTGTTGTCGCGTCGATGATCATGTTTTGGTCAAATGACATGAGATAATAACACTAGCATTGTCAATCTTGCGGTGCCGAGTCTCTGAAGATTTGCGGTGCACTTACTTGATTGTCCTTATATTTTTCGTTCATCCGTCGGTCACATTCCTCCTCAGTGATAATCTCACCTGTATACTCCATGATGATCTGATTGGCTTCAAAGCAGCGGTTTGCACGAATGCCATAGCCCCGATCCGATGTTTTGATGACTTCTACTCCGACTCTAAACTTGCCACCGGCCTTGGTCCTCTCTTGAAGTCTTGCAAAGGCGCGGTTTTGACAGAGGCGCTCTCCAACATTGCAGTTGGTTGCATCACACTCGTACAGCATGATTCTGTTTTGACACGTCTCGCCGCAGCCATCTTCAAGTGTGCATACGCACTTCGACTGATAGTCTTTAAAGTGAGGTGTCTTCTTCCAGTAAGCTGCTGCATCACCCACAAATCGATCTGTCTCCAAGTTAATAAAAAGGTACAAGCTTGGAACAATTGTCCCGCATCTAACTCACTTTTTGTCATCTTTCTCCACTCATCCGGCTTGGGCTGTCCTGGGGGAAGTGGGTTGCATAAATCAAACGGAAGCTTGAAATCTCTCCCATCCATCAACATGCGTAACCCAAGGAACATGGGCGCCGGTAATGTCTTATTCACTCTTGTGTTCTGAGCCAATTCTGGGTATTGCGCCAGCTGCTTCTTCTCTGCGGCGGTGAGGCCCTTGAAGATATCTGTGGGAGCTTCCTGGCCAGCATATAGACCGCGATCCAACCATTTCTTTACATGCCGTTTCTTCGGCGCAGGCTCTTCCACTACTTTTTCTTCTTCCATTTCCGGCACGTCGTATGCAGAGTCATCTTGCACCTTGATTTTCTTGGTAGGGGGCTCCTGGGGTGCCGAGGGATCCACATATTTGCCATTAGCCCAAGTCGTGTATAATACCGGTCGCGTGTCAATTTTTGAAAACTCGTTAGTGTCTTGCAATCTCCTCAACTCTCGTGACATTTTTGTGACGCCCTTCTCGAAAGTCTTTCTCCCTCTTTTGCCTAAGCTCGAAAGTTTATGAGCTAGAGTTTCGGTTTCCACACCAGATGCACGCGTCGCGATCCGTTTGGGAGCGCTTGAAAGCGCTTCTTCTCGTTTCTTCGATGAAGCCGGTTTTGGAGATTTGTTGCCACAAACGGCCGAGGAATGTGAATCAGACGCATGTATAGTGTCTTTAGTGGGTGTAGCTTTGGCCTTGGTGGTGAGCTCGGAGCCATTGTCGCCTTTTACGCTTGTATCCACTCTTGAGTTGACACTTGAACGCCTCTTGCGGTCGGCGACTTGGTCGCCTTTTGACCGTCGCTTGCCATGCGAAGAGGTGCCAGCAAGCTGGGCCAAGTTATATATAGGGGCGCTGGTACGTGGCCGTCGCGAGCGTTCGGTCGCGGGTGTGCTAGGCGCGCTGTCGCTGACATCTATGCGCGTAATATGGGCGGGCCCGGCAGGTTCGGTGGAAGTAGTGAGAACTTCTGTAGTAGTTTTTGTAGTAGTAGTAATCACAATCGAGTCAGAAACTTCAGATGACTGCTCGTCTACAATGGTAGTTTCGCTAGCATCGTCTATAGCCCCAATTGGCAGAGATATTTCGTTTTTAGGGGTGTCTGAGCCGAGACTCGCGTCGTCAGCGACAGTGGTTGGTGGTGTCGAGCTAAGTGACGCGACATTCGAGAAGGTGTCTGCCGGAGCACCAAAGCTGGCCTCGGATGACAGGTCGCGCGGCGGCGACAAAGTCTCGATCGATTGCATGTCGACCGACGCGCCGATGGGCGTTTGGAGCCAGCTGTGGCAGTTGTGTTTTAGGTGACTGGCCTACGGTGGCCGTTGGGGTGGTAGTGGGCAATGATAGATGTCGTGATGGGGGAACGCCAGGGACGCGTTGGAGTTGGTGTTGTTTTTAAGAGGTACGAGCACGAGATATGCAGGACCGGGGGCCAAGAGCGGGAGGTATTGGCCGGTGGGTGGCAGGACAGGTGGTAAGGGTGGTATGGCTAAGTGGAGAACCCGAACCTAAGAGGTAGGATGTAGGATGGGCGAGGAATGGGATTTGGGGGTTTTGCAAATTAAGCACGCAGACAGCCCGGTCCTGTCTAGTAAGGTAATAAGTAATAAGTAGGCCGGCTAGGTTAAGGACTCTCTCCCCCGGTTGGTCAGGCTGATTGGCCCGTCTGGCTCTCCGTCTGTCCGTCCTCACTGCTTATTGTCGTGGCAAGGGGCTGATGTAGTTATAGTCGTTGTCGTTGGTTGTGCCGGGCGAAGAAGAAGATAAAGGGTGAAGAAGATAAGGGTGGAAAAGAATGAGAGAAGACGAAGAAAGGGAAAAGAGGGAAAGTATGTCCAGAAAGACAAGACTCAGGCTCGTCGGCCAATGGCGGGCCTTCTGTCCTACAAACGCGACCGTAGTGAGATGAAGGTTGAGGGTAGCGTTCGTTAGAGCGCGAGGTCTTGGTAGTAGAAAGAAAAAAGGCAACCGGCAAACTAGCTAAGTATCTATCCTACTGCATATCCCTCCCTTGCGGGCGTTCGGCCTTGACTTACAGGAGACGCCTCGAAAACACCCGAGTGCACGCTGCCCTCACTAGTCTGGTGATGAGCAGCAAGAACCCGGTATGGCCGATTTCCTATGGCTAGACAGGAATATGATGCCGTCCGTATTCCTTCTCCCAGTCCAAGTGACGTGGTCAAGAGGTTCCAGGCGGATTTCAGGGAGGTTGTGGCTATGTGGGGGGAGAGTTCATGCAGCGAGCATCGGCTGAACTGGGGTGGTCTTAAAATACCCAATATCCCGGGCGACGCAACGAGGAAATCTCTGTGGTGCTCAATTTACCGGTAGTATTTTCAGGAGAGGCAGTACCATAGAGTCCCAAGTCAGTTGTCTGAGGAGGGGATGTCGACGGATTTCTTCGAGTTGATTACCGCTCCGGCCTAGTGATGATGCCAGCTAGTGGATCCGAGTCGAAGACTGTGAGTGTAACGGCAACAGGCTGTCCGGTATGAGGGGCAAGGGCTTCTGATGTTTGTGTCAAGGGCGGAGGGAGAATGGCCGAGACTCTCGGGTCAAACCTTTCGAGTTGGGTTTGAGGTTGAGCAGTATCGTTAATGGCTGTGTTAACCGACTTATTTGGGTGAAGGTGTAATTGTCACTTGTGCCATGTGTTGGGGGTTAGGTAATCAGGATTGAGCTGACTAGGCGTGAGGAACTAGGTACATATGTGGCGTTGGTTCGTGAATGCAGATGCTTTTTGTCACCCTGTAGTGGACGAGAGAGAGTCAAAGCGCAGTCAGTCAAGATGGCTGAGGCTGGTGTTGGGAAAGCACCAAGAGGTCGATGACCTGTGTTGGCGCTGCGCAATGCCGTCGTGGGGATATCCTGTCGTCCTACAGGCGTCAAACGTACAAGATAGAAGAAAGATGGTAGGTTCTCGAGGCTCAGGCACAGAGATGGTCGAGTCTAGGCAGAAGAAAAGGTGGTGGTGGTGATGATGATGTAGATGGATAGAGTTTGCAAGGTGTGCGTCAATGTACTCAGTAGGAAGTTAGGTTGGCAGTAAGGGAAGAGATAAAAAAGATGGAGACTCGGGGCTAGGTTGGGAAATGGGCGGGCGGTCCTGGGACCGTGGATGGCTCAATTTCGGAGAAAGGCAGAAAGAAAGAGGAGGGAGGGTTGATTGGAGGGCTGAGAAGAAGGCCGAAAGTGCCACCTCTTTAAATAAGTTTCTTAGATAACCTGCGTTGCCTGCTTGCTCTGCCGTGCGGCCTTTGGGACTGTCTGTTTGGTCTGCCTCCCTGATCAATTGCTTTATAAACTCCGGTACGGGCACGGATACGTGACCGACATGCTTATCTACTATCTCAACCAAGTCGTGTCAGGGGGTTGAGTTGGTCTTGACCTCTGGTGCGTGACAAAACACCTCAAAGCCGCCATTCAGATCCCTCGGATTATTCCTTATTACTACTCCGACGCCTCCGACCTCTCATCTTCCGCGGCCATGTACACCTAGTCCTGCCCCTACCTCCATCACCACACCAGCTACCAACGCCGAGGACTGCTCGCGTCCAGCCTGTCTCCGCTCCGCTCCCTACCTTGTCAACACCATGGCGAGTTAGAGAGATATCTTGATAACTCGTCGGCCTAGCCGACATAGCTTCCGTGTTCCTTTGAAACATCCTGCTTGAGATAATTGCGTCGCCGCCCCTTCTCATTGCCCTTTCTAGCCGTAGCACCTCCCTACTAGTTCATTATTTCCCATCGTCACGGTTATCTTGAGTTCAGATTGTCATTTGGGATAGTCGCGTGTAGGGTTGATGTACGACATAGTTCTTGGCTAACTACAAGCCATGTCTCTAACCTAAGGCGCTACGAGCCCTGTTGGGCTTGCTTCGAGCAAAAGACAAAATCATGGTCACTCTGCCGTAAGTTGGCTCCTAGAAGGTAATAATCATCATACCGAGAAGTGAGAGCAACGTGCTGTTGGCATGTCGGCGAGTGATGGTTCGTTCCATTTGCATTGAAGCGGGGAGCGGCGGATTCGGGTAACGCCCCTTCATTCATTACGATATACAGTTTGGTCACTCAAGCGCTGTATGTGGTTCAATGCAACTATGCCTCTACCCAGCAGGTATTCGCAATGTGCGATGGGCCGCTTGTCGCCATTGATAGTGAAATATCTGATTTTTGAATGCACTGGCGAGTTATTGTCGAGTGTTGCTATTGACGGCACCCCTGGCGTAGGATGTGGTGAGGTGACTACGTACACATCATCAAAGCTAAACGCTGATGCCGGTTCTCCGTCATGGCAGCAGCAATGTACCCACCACACAGGGCAATGGAAACTCGAGGATATTTGGCCAAGCTTGCAGTGCACGTCTTGGTGAACAGCGAGATGGTTCCATTCGGTTTATAAAGGTCGGTAGCATATCCATAGCTGCGATATCAATCTCGTTTCTCAGGACATCACTTTCGGATTTCGCTACATCAGCAAGCTGCCAAGCGCATGTAGACAAAAACAACCTGTAGATATGTATCGCTATCCCACGGAGCAATTACATGTAGTCGCAGCTCGAGATGGGCCGTCTTAAGTATTGCCTCGTATCATGCAGAGCTGCGTACTCTTACAATATATGTTAATGTAAAGAAGATAAATGAGATGCTGTTCTCCCAGACGTGCGTGTGCAGAGATTTGTAGACCAAATCATCATTCCTATTTTCTCAAGTCCATGTCAGTAGAGTTAGAATGAGATATAATGCATCCTTCACGATGCCATCGAGTCAGAGGGAGACGAGTAAGTAGTGTGATAGAGATGTGACAAGATATAGAATGAACTGGGAAGCCGATAGCGGCTGGTATCCCCCAATGGCGACCGTAATATGGATTTTGCCACGATGCTGACGATACGTAGGCAGAACCCCTGGTTGCATCATCCTTTCTCTCAAATGGGACTATGCCTGATGACCTATAAAGATATAGTGGGGTAATGAATGTGACAGCGCCAGGGTCCCGGAACATTGGAAGTCTTCTCTCTGGAGATTGATGTTATCTATTGAGTGCTGAGAGGATAACTTCACGTATCCTGTGCACGTCTTCTTCTAGACCGGTTTGGGTAAGTATGTGACGCCTCCAGCTACCAGTGCCCTTTGCTGCTACTCTCTACTTAGGCCATGGTAGAACCAAGGATGCCATCTACAGGTCGTGACGAGACGCGATTAGCGGAAGCGTAGAGAAGATTTAATACTTCACAGCGCACTATGCCACATGACGACTTGGGGATACTACTCTTCTGGAGTAGTGTGGGATCTTCTCGACATCGTTAAGGATAGGTGATAATGCTCGTGCCACGAAACGGCCTAGGCTAGAAAATACGATTTTATACATTTCTGTTCCCGTATAGCTGGCTTGCAATCAGCGTATCATCAGCTTTGGGGAGTCGGAAAGCTTCGAGAATCATCAGGAGAATGCTGAATATGGGTTACATACCTTGCACGGGTAATGGTTGAAGTCACTTCAACAATTCGAAGCTCATGATAGTGTATTCTGCGATCATATGCCGCGCATATTCGGGACGTAAATCAAACTAATTTTTATTTTATTACTGTGTTATCGATACTTGTCTTAGACCACCGCTGGTACCAGTGGCTGATGCCTTCCGTAGCTTGTATACCGCCGTTCAACGTGCCTTGACCTAGCTCAGCAACTTAGCTACATTGCGAGTCAAAGCTTAACAGGCCACTTGATCATCTAGATGTCGATATCCATATACGTTAACTAAGATTACCATTTCTCTTGACCGCAATCTGCTCGACCTGTACTCGAAGCACAGTAGAACGGGAACACCTCATCTGCCAGTGTCACGCAATCAAATACGTGAGATATCATGTGTATCAGTCGGCACACGTAGGCTAATCATAAAAGAGGCCGGCTAGCATACGAGTCATACTCGGAGAGAGACCTTACAAGAAAGGCTATAGCTATTATACTGCGCGATGGGCACGATAGGTGACGCCTTCGATCTGGTAGTCAGAGGTGGGTGATATCAGCCCTGTGAGTAGGTCTTTCAACTTGAGATGTCCGCTGTGACAGGAGTTCTGGGAGAAAGAACAATGTCATATGACACCAATAAGCAGATTAACTGCGACTGCTTTCACAATTACGACCCTATCTTGACACAACGTCTGAGATATACGCGTGTTACGTGATACGCATTCCCCGACCGGTGTGGCGGACGGCAGAAGCGGAAGAGGGAGCGAATGATCATTGAAAATAAAAATAGGTTTAATACGGTGCTCAAAGTTTAAAGTAAGAAGTCGCCATCGAACATGATCTGGTGGCGCTCAAATCAAACACACATCGAACTATGTATATGATGCTGTAGGTGATTGATGGCTAATGGCGGAAGTGCAATGGCGGAGGTGTCTGTGTTTGACACTGTTACTCATCAAGTAATAGGCGGCCTGACATACCACATACCGAGTAGTTTGGGATTCAATGCAAGACCAACAGGTTTAACACTGATGATAGCAGAGTGACTAGAAATAAACCCAAGGATATGTTAAGCTTCCAGAAACGTCACACTTTTCCACACTTAATGACTGAACTAGACGGGTATTGTAGACCAACACAATGCAAGTGGTATCTTCTACTCTATGTATATGTCTAGGGGCAACGAGTAATCACCTCATCTCGTCTGATCCGTCCTGTATCATGCATTCCGTTCCAATTCGTGGTACTCGTCCTAGAAAATCAACCCGATACTCCTGGAGCTGCCTCGCTCTTTATGCTGTCATGAGTATTGATGCACATCAAAAGTCGTTATTGTACAATGGACTTGTCCCGCAAGTCCCCATTAAAGGGTATGGAGAGGGACCTCGGTCAGGCAATCTCAAACACACACAACACCGACCGTGGCTTCTGATTTGCCACCCAAGGGCATGGGAGCCTCAACTTCAACGGGCGTCTCAGGGCCGTTATCAGAGAGATCCGACGTGTTGGTAGTTTTACCCTGGTTTCCCATGGTCGCGTAGAGTCGCGCAGCTCTACCTTCTTTCTTGCGAGGTTGTGGTGCTAGAAAAGGCTAGGTTAGTTTTGCACTTAAGCAGAATTCATCCGTTGACTTACCTCGACCATTTTCCTGAACGTAGAATCGTCGGAGCAGGGAGACTGCATCGTCTCGAAGATAGCCGCCCTCTACAGGGTATCCAGGCTCTACATTACCACCATCGCCCTCGTCATCGTCACGGGGCAAAGCTACAGCCTTGCCTTTGGATATAAGACTAAGGTCTTGAGGACCGTACCCTAACTGGTAAGGGCGGTCTTTCGGAATAGGCACTGGCTTTGAATTCATGTGCACACGAAAGACGCCACCAGTTCCTCCAAACTTGTCGTTCACAGCGCCGAAATAGACCTTCTTGATGCCAAGTTGGCGGAGGAGGGAGGCGCACATGACACAAGGCTCGACCGTAACGTACAATACACACTCAGAAATGATAGAACGGTCAACAACTGGTGCAGGATGGAGCTTCTGGCCATAGGGATAGATGTGGCCATCTTTGGGGTCAACATCACCCCAAGTTGCTTCATTGAGATCTCTGTTGACATTAGTCACCTTGACATCATTTGATTGGCGGCGAGAGAGCAATGCAGATAATGCCATGAATTCGGCATGCCGAGTACCATTGCGAGTAACGTTAGTCGCGTTCATTCCCCTCGCGATAACTCTTCCTTTATACACAAGAACACAGCCAACTGGGGTTTCATTGGTCTTGAGAGCTAGGTCGCCCTATCCAGTCGTCAGTTTCGTACTTTTAGAAGTGGTGACTACCATGATATCTTGACGAGAAAAGATAAGATACGACTTCTCTCTAGAAGGCGACAGATTACACACTAAGCAAGTCATGACGCATAGCGAAGAGTGACTTACCATATCGAGGGCCTCACGCATGAATTTAAGATGGGATTCACGCTCAGCTCTCCCCTCCTCGGTTGTAGGTTCGATTAATCCGGGCAAAGAAGGAGCGGGCGGTGTTTGAGATTCGGGCTGCGAAGTCTGAAGCCGAGGCAGAATGGGGACTGCTACAACAAGGGGTACCGGTAATGCCGAAGCTTCAGCTGCAGATGTCGCGTCGTTCAAGGTTCTTTGTGTCTTATGCTCGGTGGACGGCGCATCATCCAGAGTGAGGCGATCGGCGACGACATGGAGTTGATCTGCGTCCGATGAAGACGTAGAGCTATCATAATGCACAGTAGTAACTGTAGCGGCGGTGTCGGCTGAGTCAAAATCTGTATCGCTGCGGGTATCCGTTTTGCGAGGCTCCCTCGTCTTGTTCGTCACGGCTCCTAGCGGCAGTCCTTGGTTGTCTGATTGAGCAGCACGCGATACGGTATCATTGCGTTTATTGGGAGCAAGATTCTCCTTCTTCCCATTAACAGGTTGGTGCTGTGATATGGTTGAGCTGCGGCTGCGGACCCCATTTTCTTCCCGTTCAGACAGAGTCAACACAGTGCCTTTGGGGTGATTTCGGGTCAAGGTCGTGTCACCTGAAGCATTAGGGTCTGACCGGGTAGGATATGCAGTCTGGCCTTTGGGCGTGTCAGTCGCAGAAGTAGCGGAGGCCGCAGGAGTCATGGTTGTAGCGTTGTGAAGAGAGGATTTCGCACCACCTCGTCCCCGGCCCCCGCGCCTTTTGGCCATGTTTGCTGGTCCGTGTTGCTGATAGTCTCGTGGTGACGAGACGACAGTGGGATCGAGATCCGTGCCGCTGTCCTCGTTATCAGCGCCGTTTGAAATGGTATGATCTAGCAAGCCTGTGTCGACAATCGAGTGTGACAAGCGCTGATCATGCAGACTGAAGGGGGGCACAGATGGCACAGAAGATGAATCCTTTACTGGCCCTGTTGGTCCTGTTGCTGCCGTGGTTGTCGCAGCATCGGATGTGACAGAAGCAGGTACACTGGAAGTAGAAGTGGACGTGGGTGAAGTAGGTGGTGGTAGGAAGGGCGTTGAAGACTTTGAGGGTGGTGACTGCGGTGACGGTGCAAGAGAGGCAATGCCGTTCGCCTCGACTGTCTGGGTGTAGAAGCGCCAGAGGTGGGTGAAGAGGAAGTTGAATGGTGCAAACACTGCGGACCAGAGGGTCGACAAGTAACGCGAGAAATTGTGGCCCGCCATTGTGTTCTTTCCCGTTTCTGCCTGAGGAGCGGCTTCTTCTTGTAGTGTTGCTGCTCGCTGTCTGTCTCGCTGCTTCCGCGACTTGTTGCCGCTACTTGCTGCCGGCGGTGGTTACTCCTTCTCTTCTCTTCTCTTCTCTGCCTCGAACAATACCAATGTACATTCACACGGCTCTTATAATACAATCGCCTCCCAAAATTGGGAAGGAGGTAGGTAGGTAGGTAGGTACCTAGAGGTCACGCGACGCCGACAAGTTTGCTTGCTTCAAGGATGACTGCTTGCTTGCTTGCTTTGTCGGGTCAGGTACCTCGGGGTTTGGGTTAGGTGGGTGTTATACCTAGGCAGTGTCTACACGGCTAACTGATGTCATGAATGAAAGTACGAATAAATGCCGTGTTAAAATTCTCACCAAAAAAATGTTTAGAATATTATCAGCCTTTTTGACTTGAAATGGGGATAAAAACGCCGTGTAAGAATAAGATGACTAATAATTGAGAAGAGGGGCAGAAAAGAGGCGATTCGATCTACATAGGAATGAATTTTAAGAGAAATGGCCAAAGTTGATCTCATAGCCGTATCTCTTCAACTCGGGAAAAGGGTTTAATAAGATGCGCGATTGGATAGATAGAGTTTATCGTGTGGGCTCTATTGAGGCTGATGATGAAGCCGCTTTCAAAACTGCAGGTCGCTTTTTTTTTTAGAGAAGGTGGGGAGGTGGGGGAGGGGGAATAGGGACAAAAAAGGAACTACGCTGGATTGTGGGGTGATAAGCCGATAAGTACTTCTAGTGCATCGAGTGCTGGATGGTGATACTTGTAATGTAAACGAAACCAGGTACACACATGTACACGTATACTGAATGCCAACAGCGAATTTAATTCAACGAGATCTCTATAAGTACTTCATATGATTACTGGCGGCATTTTAGGCGATACACTAATTACCTGAATGCTGTAAGTACTAGCAAACTGTTTATGAATTCATAAGTTAGGTAACGAATCTAACAAGTACCTACCTACAGAACCTACTTTGTAGGGTAGGATATCATTTAATACATCACGACAAGCGTCGAAATGAAACTTCACCGTAACAAGCTTATCATTGTGTTCAACTCGAAAAAGGGAGAACTTCATTTTCATGCAGACGATCGTGGTAGGCCAGGAGCACGACCATCACCAATAACCCTCTCAGGCCTCCCAAAGAATATGAGGAATTTGAAAGCTGACCATCCAAGCGCCATGCTACGTACAATGTGACGGCGGGAAGAAAAAAATCTGTTGCACTCTAGAATCGGATCACTTAGTCAATGGTGATTCAGGGCTCAGCTACCCCCATGAAGAACCAGATACTAGTACCAAGGTGGCCGATCGAGAGATGTATGTGTTGTGTGACAGCTTCTCACCACTGATAATCCAGTGGCCGTGGTGGCTCTTGTTACAGTGGTCGGTTCGCGAGCCCAAGTCCCAAGGTCGTGAAACAGAGTGCTATGGTAACCAGTAACACCAAGAAAAAAAAGCGCTAACAATTTCTTCTACTCCTAATTCGATTCAACGTCTTCGGCTTCCTGGACCTACGGCACTACTAGATGAAAGGGGCATTTTCGTATCCCAGAGGGTGCTTGTCACATATAATAGTCTGCTATCTGTCAATCACGGTTAGGGCCGAACTTGCACGTGGGATGACAGCGCCCCAATCTACAATTGTGACAAGTCGAACTCGAAGAACCTCTCTCCCATATCATATTGTTTGTGAGTGACCTACCTACAAGTGTGAACAAGATGCTACCAAATCATCATCCACAAGTTCCACATCGCCGCGCAAGGATATCTAACGCTCCTCCGATATCCAAAACATGATACCCTACAGTACACTGACCGCCCAGTATCTTCCTTACTTCGACGCGCGAACGGCAAACTTGAACTGCTCGCCCCGGTCCAAATAGATTACCCTATCTCGCCACTCCTCGCTCATACTCGCCACCTCAGTCTTGAAATCCTGCAACGGAGATAGCATGACGCTATAATCATCAAAGTGCACCGGCATGGTCAAGTCTGGGTTCAGCAGCTTCATAAGCTCGACTCCCTGCTTCGCGTCCATCGTCACCATGAGCAGCGGCATATGCGGACCGGGGATCGTCGTCCCACCCAAGTGCACGATCATGAGATCGATTCGCGTGTCGTCTCCGTCTTGCGGGGACTGAGAGTGAGGACGACGTTGTCGCGCGAGCGCTTGCTGCTCCTTGATGAACTTTGGTATCTCCTTTAGCTCGTCCACGAACAACGTATCTCCCGATATGTAGATCCTGCAGGCCGGATCGACCGACGCGGACTTTGCCTCCGTCGCGCTGGATGACCATGCCATCTCGATCAGCCACCCATTAGTAGGCGGTACCGCGCCAAGAAGGTTGTTCGCCGCCGCCAATGGGCCATGCGGGACGTGTTTCCCCGGCATAGCGGTGGTTTTCACCACCGGGACTTTGCCATGTTCGGCTTGTTTTGCGCCGTCAATATGGAGTACCAGGCTCTCAAAGGTATCGATATCTAATGTCAAATATGTCAGCCACGAATCCCGAAGCTGGGTACCCATACACTACGCAAGCAACATTGAGCTGGACCCCACGAAAGAAGACGAGACATGAAAACTTGCGATCTAAGCACAAGAGTCATGATTCAAGGGCATAAACACGCACCATGCACAGCGCGAAACGGCCCCGCCCCATTCCCACCGACCTTCGCCTCGGAGGTCAAACACCCTTTCGCATGCGGTGTGCTAACGATAGTGAGATCGCGATTCAGCTTGTCCTCCACAAGCTTATCAAAGTGATCTTCATGATAGTGACTCAAGAGCACAAGATCAATCGATGGCAGCTCATGCAAATCAACAGCAAGATTCTTTAGGCGCTGCGCTGTCACTCCGGGGCCTAGATGGACGTGGTCCCCAGCGTGCAGGAAGTTAGGGTCCGTGAGGATCCGCAGGCCCTGCCATTCGATGATGGTCGTCGCGTTGCCGATGAAGTACACGCTCGCGTCGTCTCCTGCGGGTTTAGCGCCGGATAAGGGTGCCGAAGTAGTAGATGTAGATGTAGATGTAGATGTTGTAGATTGGGACGTATTTTTCGGATGTGTGTGCGTCTTGCACACTTTCAGATCCCGCGGTGCGTCCTCCGTGCTCTTCTGCTCACGGAGCAGTGGCACACGCTTCGACGGGTCAACGTGAAGATGGCGTGTCGGACGCATCTTGAACACTTTCTCTCTTCTTCTTCTTCTTCTTCTTCCCCCTCTTACTTACCTCCTTCAGATAGGATATAGGCTCCCATATAATCTCCCGGCACAGGCGATACGCTTGGTATCACCACTAACCCGTCCTAAGTTATATGCGGTACGAGTTCTCCTTAGGTATGGAATATGCCTACAGCAGCAATGGAATCTCCGTGCAATGCCACAACTACATCAATCCAAATAATATCAGAGAGTAAAGGAGAAGAAAGCGTTTGATAAGTATTAAATCTTATTTCAATTCAATAAGTTAACAATTGTTATCGAATTATATGGTCAAATGGTCTGGTCTAGAGGAATAGCGCTTCAAGCGTACTTAGTCGTGACGTAACCATCTTCGTCGCAAACCATAGTAGTAGAAACGGCGGGCAGGTAGGCGGGCATGATGATGCATTCAATCCGTCATCTCGTGCGTATCGCTCGCTTCCAATGCAATGTAAAAGAGAGAGTCAAAAATTGCGGTTTCAGCAGCATAGAACAGTAACTCGTTCAAATTCGTACCGCTACACTTTTATATCAGGATGTAGACAGACCTTTGAGCACAGCGCAGATGGATCTTCGCCAATTCGTCGTTCTCGTCCCCTAGCGTCTTAGAGGTTCAGTCAGTGGACATAGTCGCAAAAGCCGAGGGCAGAGATAGGTTCCATATATCACACAGTTCACGTTTCATATAGACCAGAGCACAAAGTATTTCATAAAATAAGTAGGAGACTCCGTATTGATCTAATCTAAGTAGAGAGAATATCGCGTATCTGCCTCTATCTCTGTAGTACCTAGAAGAAACATCACCCTCGCATGATATTGCAAGGACTTAATCTGGACCGGAGCCCCCCGCCCCCTCTCTTCTTCATCCATGACGACTGATTTGCTATGCTCAGCATAACCTGGGTATCATATTTTCAAAGGGGAAAAAACAGATCAAATCAAATCTTCAGCAGAAACGACAACGCTCAGTAGCCCATTGAATAAGTAGATCTAAATTTGACCCCTCCTACACAAGCGGAACCATGTTCCATCTCGAGATGGCTTTAGTCTTTGCAGGTCTTTGAGAGAGTAGGTACGGTGATGCTCGGTCCTCAGAGAAAATCTGGGAAGGTGCGTCGCGTAGCAGCCTGCTCTTCAGGTTGCATCGCACTGTATGTAAGAGTTTGGTACATGTAGATTTGAAACCGTCAACGAGGCCAATCTGAGTTTGGCGCCGGCCGGGAAGAGTGTCTGAGGGGAAAGTATTGAACACCTTCGGAGTTGTAGGAATTCGTGAGCAAGCCGGGTATTGGGGCCGATGGTCGCCAGTACCAGCCAGAAATGTCAGCAAAACCATTACCAGGAAGGATATGGGCTGTGAGAACATGGGTTGTGCGATGGACAGTAGCAGTATTGCTGTCGTAGCATATCTCGCAATTCTGTTGCCTGATAGGCGCCCAGAATTGACCAGGCTATTGTTTCTGGCGGCAACCTCAGCACGAGGCGAACGAAGCGAAAGAATCACCGAGAAGAAGCCTAGTCCGGTAACAATAGGCATAGGTGTCAGTATATCAGACATTCCCATGGCGGTCTTCAGGCTAAAGCCAGCTAGGATTTCTTCGGTTGTGGGTTGCGGTTCACAGCCCGAATTCCATAGCACGGCTGAGCTTGCTCCAAGCTCAGCAACAGGACGGAAAACTCCACCGTGTGTCATAGGCTTGTTGGGTTGCTCATCTAGTAATGTGATTCTTTCCCACAACTGCTCAGCTGATGACCTTGTCCGTGGCCAGCTTGTTGCGACCGGCGATGGGCTTTCCGATGATCGCGGAACCTGCATCATGGGGGAATTGACAGACTGTTCATAACGGACAACCGTTCGGCGATCCTTTGCTACGGTTAGTCCAAGTTCGGCTATAGATAGTGGACTGCTTCTTACCTCGACCTGCTCAAGCGGCGCCTGGGTTGGTAGGCTTGAGGCCGATACAGCGGTTCCCGCCCAGGATAGAGTACGGCTTGGAACATCGCTGCCATGGTTTTGATTCGCATACGTCTGCGAGCTTGCAGCATTAGTACACGTTGATACGGCCTTGCCCAGACGAAGCAATTTCTCTGCTGGGGATACTATTGCATGATCCCGCCGGCGATAGTTACCACGCTCGATGGCATTCACTTCTATTGGTGATCGTAGTCTGTCGCGGTCACGTCCGGCTAGTAGTCGTGATGGCTCTTGTTCATATATCGCGTGGCGTCCATAGAGGCCATCAGACGTGGCCGATTCGAAGGCCTCGTCGGCAGCTGATGATGCTGAGGAAACTCTCCTCATGGGCGTCTGGCTTACACACGCCTGTAGATTTGCATTGTGTCCGGCCTGCGGGGATACTTGCTGGGATTCCAATACGCCGCCGTGGTCAGTAGCATTGATGGCTACTACCCTCTCCGACCATTGATTCATGTGCGGGGATCTACTATGGAAGATGCCGTCCCCAACTTCGTCAGACATCATATTTTGTCGATAAGAGCATGTCGCGTCTAGGCAACCAACGCTCGAACTGCTTGTGCCTTCTTGGCGGATGTCGGTGGCCTTGTGACGGCGCCGCTCGAGTCGGGATGATTGTACAGGTGAGGCAGCGACTTCCCTCATCAGATCTAGATCTTCATCGAACGATGATTGCGGAGAGTATAGATTGAAGTCCACGTAGTTGCCTCCAGCCTCTAGTCCTCCCGGGTTTAGGTATGGGAGAATCGGCTTGTGGTCGTGGCCTTCAGTAGTAGTGTCGATAATATTTACATCCCGGTCAATCGGAGTGATCGGTACTTGTGATGGTGAGGTAGATGATGATGAGAATGATGTAGTAGCGGCGGGGGAGAAGTAGCCAGCTGGGTCAAGGAAGAAGTCGTAGTCGTATGGGATCGCCTCTATTGGTTCTTCGTCATACTGAATGAACTGGTCCCATTCCATGGAGAAACCATCTGTAGGAACATTTAGAGATTCTGCAGAGAAGTCGAGAGATGGTAAGGATGCAGTGAAGATATTGTCAAATTCGGTGTTAATTGAGGCTTCTTTAGCAGATATAGGCGGAGCTGCTACTGCTAGCGCCGCACGAGGAGTTTTGCTCGACTTTTTAGTTATCTTTCCAGAAGATGTGCCGGCAGCAGGCCTCTTGTGGCTAGGATCGCACTTCGTCTTCTTTCTTCTGCACGAATCACAAGCCTTCAACATCCTCATCAAGTGAGCATGGTCCCTCTGCTCCTTTGTCTTGCAACCACGCGAGGCGGAGTTGGTGACATCCCGACCATCCTTGGTCATGATTTTCATACCGGGCAAGTTGGAGAAGTCATTGGCAGCCGTAGCCCTCTTGGAAGTGGAGAGAGAAACAGTCTGGGAGGATGTGCTGTATGAGCCGGTCCATTGGCTGTCAGACATCGCAGGAGAGCTGGTGTAACTAGAGTGATATTCAGATTCCATGGTGGGAGAGGTGTTAGCGGAAGGGACAGTTGGGTAGACCATGAAGAACTTGAACAGTTCGCCGGTAGCGATGGAGTGCTGGAAGAACTCCATGGAAACAGCAGTCCTCTTTTCGAGGATCGAAGCGTCTCCAGGAACGTAAGCATCAATCATCTCATCCAGCTGCTTGGAACCCATAGCAGGGAAGAATTGCAAGGGAGCGCCGATAGCGGGCTGGTTGACAGAGAATCCCATAAGGGAGTTGATAGAGCTGTTGCGCGACATAGTGATAACCGGGTTATTGATCACGTTGGAAATACCGTTAGAATACACCTTGAGGATCGGGCCTGTGTTGATGGTTCCGGATGATTGGACAGCGTATCACCTGCACCGACAAACACCAACAGCCGTAAGGGCAAATCACCGTCGCCAATTTGAAGGCCGAGGAAAGTCAGACCCAAGGGGATATGAATTTCAGGGGTAGAGTCCAGATTTTGGTATATGGGTAGTTATCAACCTTGGCTAGCTAGTTACCTTCTTAGTCGACAAAATCACTGAATGCGGACAACAGGAGCATACTTACCGAATTCAGTGGTTCAAGTGATCCTGTTAGACCAAATATGAATAAGCGTCTTGTAGTGATTGTAGTTTGTTGTTGGGGTTGTCGGCTTCTCGGCAGCTAATAGCTTATGCCCGCCGGTATACGTTGGGAGGGGTTAGACGTATGAGACCGAAGACGGGTGAATACAAAAAAGAACGAATATCTACTACTACCAATGGTAGTAAGTAGAGTATATGTGAGTAAGTGTGGGTAAGTTAGCTAATAATAGCTACACAGTAGGGAGGTAGATAGAGCAGTGTAAGAACGATGTCTATCTGTCTGTCTGCCAACCTTGTCTCCAGGGAACTAGAGCGAGGAGAGGCTTTGGTAAATTGGGGCCGAGATGGATGGAGGAGAAAGAGAGAAAGAGAGGGAAGAAGGCTCGCGGCCGGGAGGGAGTCACGGGCGGATATTTCAGGTCCTGACTGAGGCCGGATTGTGGTAGCTCTGAGCAGCTCTGAGGCATTGTCAGCGATGAATCCGGGCGGAGCAGCGCCATCTGCAAGTGAAATTCCTGGCGGGCCCGGCGAGACAGAAGCGGACTAGCGTCGACTGCCTCCATCGTCGTGTTGGTGGGCGCCTGGCCAATAAGAGCTCGCACCCACAGGAACCCCTTGCTCTCTGACGGCCCCCCTGTGGACCCGCCCGGCGCGAGTACCTGGCTCAAGGCCGTGTTAGTGCAGCCGCTGTCGTCCCGCTACACGTCCGCTGTAAAGCTGCCTCGTCCCCTAACAGTCTAAGTCTCGGGGCACGAAAGAGCACTTGGGGGTCGAGCTGAATGCCGGCTTGACACTGGCTGAACCCTCGCCGGACTACTTCCTGCCTGAGGCACCCATGCTTCGGCGAGCGCAAAACGATCTGAGGATGACTCAAAATGATGACCCACCTGAATGCGATGATGCTACGTGCACAGTAGGTACTCTCCCTTGAATGGTCGAGTCGCAGGTGGTAGTCATAATAGATCGACGCGAGACCAGGACGGGATAGATATACACTAGCATCATTGAATTTGCTCCATGCTGTCTTGAACAGTAGGTACCGTATTATCCACTCGCCTACATTGATTAGAGTATCTCGTGTGGGCTGTTTTCTGGAGTCTTTTCCGCAAGTCTGGGGCAGGAGACCAGACCAGTAGCTAACGACAGTTGATACTAGTGTGCAATAGCCAATGGCTATCTCTTGATTGTCAATGTAGTAGTAGAAGAAGAAGAAGAAGAAGCCGAGGTCGATATGTGCGCATTGTTCTCATGCTACGGCAACTGTCCTCGCCACATACTGTACAGTCACTCGAAGAAAGTCCCGACCGGTTTTAGTACTAAATAGGTACTTTCTTAACTACATTATTGACGTGCTTCAGCAAAGTAGCTTTAGCAAAGTTGCTTTAATGTACTAATTTTTTTTTACAGGGGCCTAAAGTCCAGATGTGATTTTTTAGATTTTTTAAAAATTAGGAAATGTGATAAAATTACTTTAAAGAATTAAATTTCCATTTTAAGGATATATTCTAGTATAAGTATGTCGAGGTATTTCTTAGTGAAGTCAGTGATTTTAGGTGAGGATATGCATAACCGGTTGGGACCTTTTTTAAGCCACTGTAAGCTGCTGACCATAATAGCAACAACTAAAGATCCCAGCGCAACGATACGGTGTCGTATACATCCGTGTTATTAAGAGTAGGGAGACAAGGTCTACAATTCGTTCAAAAAGTGATGCAGCTTGCTACGACTCCCTGAAATGATGGGGAGATATATTACGGGAGATTTCATGTGCAACGGTGAAATTGATAACTGTCACGAGTTTTCAGACTTTGGATATACTATATGTACAGACGAGATAAGAAGGTTAGATGAATATACACCCCGAGTCCAGAATAGAGGTGGACAGCACAGTTCGTATTATCGCACTCACATGAGCATTGTATTATGTAGTAGGGCATTCATAGGCCGTAGCCAAGTTCCTTACAATCAATCTCCTTCCCCAATCCATCCTTCCGTACACCTATACATACCTCCACTACACCGGGGGATTGCCCCCAGGCAACAAGCTAATCTCCAAACTATCCCCAAGCTTACCCCGCGACAAGCAGTAACGTAGGTAGCCTAGATCTATCGGTCCCGACCCTGTAGGTTTAGCAGTAGATGGACGTGAAGAGTATTAGGAGGGTGTGTGGTCGCGCAGGACTGAGTCACTCTGCTACAAGCTCATGCAATGTCCCTGCCACCGTCCCTACCTACTTACGCATGTGCCTATGACTCAGTCAATCGACGACTGTTTCGCAGGTAGACAGCACGACCATAAAGGGTACGTAGACAGATGCTTTACTTGGAGAAAAGAAGGCGGACAAGGTTCGGAGTGCATGAGTGTGTATAGTATGTATTGTACGCTTGTTAGGGGTGGATGTTTTAGCATCCAGCCCTATGCGCGCGTAAGGGTGCGTTGTAACCAACATGTGTGTGCTCTGCGAATTCCCATTATGCGGTCCCGCTGGTCTCAACAATAAAATGACTCCGTACAAATGAGTTTTTATGGCCTCCGATTTTAAGCCGATCCTGTGTCCTATCCATAATAATGAACCTCGCCCCTTGCCCTTCTAAATTTCAGGTCGTTGCCAACCTCGGTATTATACTTATCTATTCCCTCCCTCTCGTGCAACGGTCAAAAAACAATGAACAAGCTTAAATGTGTCCAAAACTCGTCATAAAACTGCAGCCAAGGCACTTGAGCCATCCTGAGCCGTGTTAGTGAATGAGCTGCCTCAAAAACGCGGTCTTGCTCACACTTACCTTTGCTCTGACCTTCAAACTTTCCACGGCGACCCATACAATTAGGGAAGCGACGACGGTGGCCACAGCCAGATAAGACATCAGGAAAACGACATACCATCTGCATGCAATCAAGACTTTTCCGAGTTCGGTGGGGGCATGTATGGATTGGAGATGAGAGGCAGCCAACGGGGCCAGCGGAGAGAAAGCCATGCGTCGATACGGCTTCAAGAAAGGTATCAAGCCTGGATGAGAACGATATAAGGCGGATTTGGCTCCGATTTTGACGGCCGGTACACGAAGCCAGGACCTAAGACGACAATGGCCGATACTGTCGACAGCATCGGATTGATCTCGTGACCGATGCTGCATTCCGCCACGCATCGGCTCATGATTAATATTATCATCGCTCCCCTCGGTATCACCAGCTTCGCTGCTTTCATTGCCGCTGGCAGAATGTGCATAAAACCCCGACCTACTGTTGGCAGAGCTGTGGGGGAGATTGGACTGCTCTGTATTGCTAGAGCCTGGTGTGGGCATGTTCCACGAAGGGTTAAGCCAGGAAGATCGGCTCCCGGATGCTTCCGATAATGTGAAAAAGGGAGGGTTGGGATTGACCTGGCGTAATACGGCACCGTAGAAGAATTTCGTCGAACGGCCAAGATGGCAGCCCGGTTCTTCCCACCCTAGGGTTAGTTGCTTACATTCCTCGCACATAGACCATTCGGGTGCTTCGGCCGGCTGAAATGGATGATGCTCGGTGCGGAAGTGAGCCTCAAGTTGCTCAAAGGGACCGGTCCACGAACAAGAGTCTGCGAAACGCCCGGGCTCGGTTTCTTCCGTCTTATACTTATATTCGCATTGCCAACGCTTGTGGTATAAAGTTGTACAGCCGATTGTTACCGGTTCAAATGGTCCTTGTCCGGATGCAGGCATAGATATCCCGGGGGCAAAAAAATTAGGCTCCTCACGGGGTGCCGACATGAATTCGCTTACCGACTCTGCTGAATCGATATCAAGTCTAAGTGCCGGAAGGAGATTCTCATGTACACGACTGGGCAGTTCGCGATCAGTGTGCAGATCAGACAGGTCTGGCAAGCTTGGATATTGGGGAGTAGTCAGAGGCGGTACGCCGCCACCAGTGCTGAACGTCTCAATGTCACCTTCCCTGAATGACCTCACCGAATGACTCCGGGCAGCCTTCGCCTTCTGCTCTTGAGCTGCTAGGTCCTTGCGATAGCCTTCTTCTAACTTCGAGAAGTCGTGGCAGTTACACTGCGATTGGTTAGGACAACCGCGTCCAAACTATCATCCGATAGGATCCGAGGCCCAATAAGACTTACCGACGTCCTTTTTGCTCGGTGGTAATCGCAAGTGAGCTTAAACTTTCTTTTGTAAGCAATTTTAGTTCGCGTTTCTAAGTCGAGTGGACCTTTCCTTCTGCCACGATGCGGCTTCGAACGCACCGCCTCAGCTATTGGGTCAGGAGACGAAGCTGGAATGCTATTGCAGCTTTGCGAGCATACTGTACTCGGGCTAGGATAGCTATCACTCGTGGTACTCCGGGACATGGGTTCTGCGGCGGGTGGTTCAAGATTGTTGTCCTCGACATGCTGTTCAAGGCGCTGCCTGTCCATCTCCCGCCTGGTCTGGTTGTAAAATTGTTGCGATTCCTCAGTAGGCTCGATCACAATGGGGGGACGGATGAGATTCTGGGCACTGCGGCCAGGCGTCCTAGGGTTTGATGGCGGAGCTAATAGCACCCCGTCAATCTGGTTCGGCGAAGACATTGTGAGAAGATTTGGAGAGGTGTAATGAAGATGACATATACCAGGGTGCTATGAAGTCGGGGCTCGGAGGCTAAAGTCTGGTACTTAAGACTTGCCACACACAGCCTCGCTTCTCAGCAATTATTAGGAGCTTGTCTAAGACAGCGAGTCCACGTGGAGCAAGGAACCACAGCTAATTAATATTTAAACCACTCGATGAGGAGGCACGACGAGCCAGGACAAGTCGTTGCGTGCTGTTCGAGCGAGGAGAAAGAAGCGTAGCTAATGAACCATGGGGGCGAAAGCACGAGAAGGAAATGACTGTGCCCTTACTCAAATCGAGGCTGACGAGGCACTCTCCTGCATGAAGGCTTGCCTCGTCTGGTAGAGCGCGGGCGCACAACTAATTTGCAGCACAAGAGCCTGCTTTATAAGCTAACTACTTACACACCTACGTCACTCGAAACAACCAATAGTAACGCCTATCCAGAGTCACACAACGGTCTTACTTGATCTACTGAATAGTGTAAGCGAAGAGAAACTCTCCCGGGCGTGTTGCGTAGATAGTAGTTTATGTGTCCAAAGAGCGGTGGGGACTTGTTCAGCTTGCCTGCTTGAAAAACCCCCGGCTCCGAGTTCACTCGGTACGCTGACGACGATGTTCGCGATTGAGGCTTGATGTAATCGACTGTTCGCATCATCGATACTGACTGAGGCCTCACATGGAGGTTTTCCTCACTACGTAGTCCCTTAAAAGGCATGGTACTTTTCAAATAATGGCCCGAAACCAGCCGAGGCGCCGCTGCACGTGTGCATAAGTATGGGAGGGTCGACCAGGTGATTTGCGGATTGGCATTTGTCCCAAGTAAGTCCCAGGGTACTTAGTGTCATTTTCTTGGCCCCCAAGCTTACCGTGGAGTCCGCGTGGAGCTACCATCTGCGTTGTGGTATTCCTCGGCGATCGGTAAAGCCGTCTCTACCTGCAGTATCTCCATTCATTCGAATGCAAAACGAAGAAATCTTTGATCAGGACGAAATTCATCACGCTAATTGTAGTCTATTCGTGCATTATATCTTCGATTGTGGATTAGCACATGTGGATGAATGCTACCGAATTAGCCTACGGCAATGGGACCGAAGTAGAACTGATTGAGAAGCACCTTGGAGGCCTTAGTGCGATAAGCCAAGGTACGAAAAGCTAGAGAAGAGGCCTCCTTGAATTTCCTATTGTGGCCGCTTGAAATCAAACAAATCGTGGGCTTCTCTACTCCAGGGTCCTCCGTTTGCCTTGGAGAATCCAGGCAATAGGTTTGCTGGCCCTTTGTCCCGAGTTTCTATTGCCTTCGTCAACCCGGAATTTCGACGTAATGAACTCTCTGCTAGCTCGGCTGATAGAGGACATTGGGGCATTTGACCGGCAGCATCCGAAGGTTTCGCAGCCTTCTTGCCACGAGTCGCCGGGTTGGTGATTGTAGGCTTGGGCTGTTTTATCGCAGCTGTCGTAATGGCTAATGAAACTTGTTCAGGCTGTGTTATTGAGCTTGATTGAACTATTGGTGATTGGGACTCGAAGTCTGGTGGCCCTTCATTTGTCATGGGTTTATCAAGATTTTGGTTCAGTGCAATACCCGGCGAACGTTCGTGTTGGGCATGTTCACCATGCCTTGCGCTCACCACTGGATTTGATTCATCATCGTTAAAGACAAGGCCAATAATCTCCCTGCTCTTGATGCTTTTGCGGCCCAGCTTAGCCAGGTGGGGAGGCGGCATCTCATCAAGTGGGATGAGATCTTCTCTAGTTCTTGAACGTGATGAGCCACGGTCTTGGTCCGCGCCACTTGATAAGATAGTGTCCTCGTTGATAGCCTGTTGCGCGAGCCTCAAACTCCTCCTACCCAAATTGGTATGAGTATCATATTTATCCTTATCGCTCTGCTCATTTACAGACTCTGGTCTAACCCTAGACCGGGAGTCTGAATCGAGATGGTTGACACATTGCAGTTCCTCAAAGTCCTCGTTCTCCAAGTGATCACCCCGTTTACTCGTCTTCTTCCGTCTTGGTGCGGATTCCCGAGTCTCTTCGGGAGATTTCATTGAAGTTTTTTGTGGTACATTCGCGGATTTTGTCTTATCGGCCCGTTCATTGGTGGGGATTTCAGTGGGTTTGGATTTTACTGAAGGACCACATGCGGCATCTCGCTCAGATACCATTAATAGGCCTCGTTTCTTCCTAGGTTTTATTTTTAGCTCTGTTCTGGGTTCGTCATGGTCTTGTTGGGCAACGCCAGCTTGTTCTTCCGTGAGGTCGGTTAAGCTTCGGCCGGGATGTTGGTATCTTATGCTGCAGTCATCGCTACGGTCTGGCCGTTTCTTGTCCTTACGCTTGTCTGATCTGTTTGGATCCCCCAAAACAAGGGGTTTGCGAAGTTGGCCGGTTCTCGGCTCTGATTGTTTAGGAGGCTCAATGGCTTTTCCAGCCTCGCGTGTCTCCTTGTTTGTGGATCGACGATCAACGGTGGAACTTTCGTTATTGGTCCCCTTCTCTTGGTCAAGGATTAATCTTCGTCTCTGTTTCTGGGAGACTGGGGATTTGTTGGATTCATCTAATGAAATCGGCTTGGCATAAGAACCAGTTTCCGGCCTCGTAGAACTATGAAGCCTCGCAAGATAATTCATGGATGACTGCGTATTGACGGCATAAGGAGGTGCATGCCGGGGGGTTGAGCGGCTAGCAACGGAGACTTGGCTCGAAGGCCGTCCTGATAGTGACAGAGTTGCACCAAATAGGTTCTGAGCATACCCGCTCTTGCTAGGGGGCGATATCTCCCTCCTCAGTTTTTTAGCTGGACGTATATCCTCGCTCAGGGGTGATGACTGTCTTTGTCGGCGCTCTTCATAAGGCGATTCCTTTGGGAGCACTGCACGGCCATGGTGTCCGGATGGCGTTCCAAGGACGTCATGGAGATGTTTCTGGGGTAGAGAATTCGGTTTGATGCTATGTAGTGGCGGGACAGCAGTGACAGGAGGCCGTCGCGCTGCTGAAGCCGCATGGCGTTGAGCCCTCTCCTGTGCCCTCTTGTCTATCAGATCGGAAAGATCCTGGTCACGACTTCCGACGCACTCGCCAACCTGGATGAGGACACCACCTCTCTCGAGTTCGAGCTCATCGCCATCAGCGAGGTCATAATCTTCGCGCCAATGAACGTCGCCTACGAAGTTGCCGCGCTCATCATAGACCATGACCCGCCGGTTGAAAGTGTGGTATTTGAGACGTCCATCATTCCAGCGTTTTTGCTTCCTGCGAAGGTCGTGGGTGAACAGGCAGGTATGCTCCCGGACTGGCGCAGTAGTGACTGAAGACTGAGCAGGTGTTCCTAATGCCGAGCTTTGCATGATTTGAACAGCTGTGGCCATGGTATTCAAGCTTAAATCTCCGGTTGCGGTGGCCTCATGAAAAGTGTTATGCGTCTAGCGTGCTGAATTGTTCCAGCCGATAACAATAACACGTCATTGCGTGTCTTGTCAGGCGCCCGTCTAGGTATAATCAGGATGGTGAATGTGAGAAGGCGCGTCGGATGCATGTGTTGAAGCCGCCCCCACTCTCGTGTTAAGTGCCCCCGGTGCAGGCACCCAATACGCGTCTTCACGTGCCTTCCATTAAGTGATCAAAGCCCTTAGTCGAGAATTGCACCTACTTAGACAGGTAAGTCGCCACAGGCTTGGGCTAATACTGATGGGGTAATACTAACGTAGGCTACCCTGCCATTGGATCTGGACCTAGTTGGCAGCATTACTAAAATTACCTACGGGGTACGGTAGCATGATCAGGATCGTCTCTGGCTGAGGAATATATCTCCGTCATTTTGGCGCATCTGGGTATCTGTTGGATTAATTACCATCATCTTTAGGTGCGAGTACAAATAGTACGACGGATACCAGATGCTTTGAGATAATATTAAAAAAAAAAAAATAAAAAAAAAAGTGCTAAGTAGTACCCAGGTACATAGCGTCCGAGCCCCCCTCCATGTGTTCTAGCCCAGCTCGCCCAGATAGACTAACCTACCGTAGACACAACACAAACCCAGGTTTCTGGAAATTCTTACCGGATTTGGCAATCCTGTGGATTCAGAAAACGTGGGCAATAGGCAATCAACTTTAGCTACTGCAGTAGGTACTTCATACTAGCATATGTACAAATAGAGAACAAGTTCGACTTCCAAGTCCTGTCTCATCTAACACGTGAGGGAATAAACAGTGTCATAGTACAGTGTCTCTTGGAAAGCTTTAAGTAGGTAGTGATGTGGCAGATACCCATCTTAAAATGCTCGCTCCTTCCCCGCACCTACAGGCAGTTAAGTTAACTTAGGATCCGGACAGCTCACTGTATCTAATATGTATGTAAGTAGTTAGGTACTTGAGATCCAGAACGATATTTACATACCTAGTACAGTACCTGAAGTTATTATATCTCTTCAGAGAGCTAGGACCTGCTATTAATCCAGTAGCGTTTCCAATAGACTTTTTCCATACGTGATTGCAAATCCTAATTGCCCTCATCCGACCGTCTGTTATTAACACAGCTATACCGGTACTCCGTAGTAGAGTTTCATCCTCGGCGCCAACCCCAATTCTAATGCGACTAACACAGCTATATCGGTGGTGAGACGGCACCACTCATCCGTGCTACATGCTTGCGTACAACAATTAAACGACGAGGAACTCCTTACCACCCAGGTCTCAGCTCCGAGCTCAAAGTCCTAGCTCGCACCACCTATTATACCGTAGATACGGCGTATTCCATGCATACCTACTATGGCACTTTGCCACACTCCTACAGCTATGTTCTGGATATATGTAACCTCCAGGCTTTAACGTCTCTGAGACCTACTTCAAAGGGAATTCCCTGGGCATCAACCATGTATTGTTTGAGGGCTTGATCCGCAGTGCTTTTATAATGCCCTGTCGGGCTTATACATCGACAATAGAAATACGAAAGGTAATTGATTAGGTACTACCTCCAATGGTTAGATAAATAAACTTAATACCTACCTAGGTGTAGAGGTATGGATATACCTACTGAATACTAGGTAGGTAAAGAACTAGGCAGGCACACCTACCTGGACATGGGCGTAGTCTCGTTAGCTCTTGCGCCGCGCACCACATATCTACGCCGCAGGAGCCCAGGTTCCCCTCCCCTTCCCGGTCTCTCATCTGGTGTCTGGTGTCTGGTGAGGAGAAGATAGGCCGTGGAACAGCAAAACCCGCCTACTCATTCCAGTCCTTTCATGTCGCAGTGGACATACGAGAATTTCACTCGAATCCTGATCCTGCTCTAGTTGATCTTATATGACACCCTCTTTTCCCCCTTTCCCCCCCTCCTTCCTTCTCATTTCCCTTTCCTCTTGTCGATGCTCATCTCGGTTGAGGTGAGGATTGCTTTAGGGCTTCTGCCTCTACGTTTCCGAGGCGACTTGCGTGGACCATTTTCATAGACCCTGTCATTCAACCAAGGCAATCGACTTTTTCTGTTGCGCTCACTCTGATGGCTCACTTCGCCCTGCAAATTGTCACTCTTACTTTCTTCCTCTCGCTTAGTAACTGTCCTTAGCTGTGATAATAAACCTACCCAATTCGTTCACTGTGTGACCTGTTACTATCCTCTCCGGCTACCATTCCGACTGTCGAATTCCCCACATCAGGGCCCCGGTACTGGGCTCAGCGAGCAACATAATAGTATTGCGGACCATGCAGTCAATGCAGAGACAGTTCGGTCGCATGCTCCATAAGAGCCCTGGAGATAATGCAAAAGTGGCAGTACTGCTCACTGATGTAAGTTATTATCCTTTTCGAACCGCTACAGAAAGCGTGCAAGAATCCGGCCCCAGTTATAACTTGCAACATACGACGACTCCCACGTGTGACACTGCATTACTAACTTGGAACGCGCCAGTATGAAGATGTCGACAGAGTCCTTGCTAAAGTACGTCTCCACGCCTCTTGAAAAGCATATTCTACGTACAATTCCCTCTATACGCGTGTCATAATGCGACTGACAGGTTTCGGCTATATAGATCATCGACGCTGCTAGATCATGGCGTGATGCGTGGATCAACCTATGCTCAACACAATTGGGAGTCGTCACGGAATATGACGGGCTTTGGGATCCAATCGTGGGTGCATCTGATGGACTGGGCAAAATAGCGACTCCTACGCCCGAGCTCCAGTTGGAACAGGCCCTATGCCTCAAGGAAGTGTATACCGAACTCAGGAACGATCTCCTTGAGGAATTAGAACTCATAGAGGTCAGAGTAGCGAAGCCAGCTACCTCTGTCCGCGAATATATCGACCCGCTAAGGAAAACGATCAAGAAAAGAGAGAACAAGAGGCTAGATTTTGAAAAAGTTCAAGACAAGACCAGCAAGCTTCAGAGGAAGTCCGGCAGGTCGTCCAAGGAGGATGCATCGCTCGCCAAGCTCGAAGCTGAATTGATTAGGGTATCAGAGGACTTCCATACCGCTGACGCACATTTGAGAGAGACCCTGCCTCCTATTGTGTCAGCGGCCTTCAGCATGATTCCACTGCTCATCAATTCGGTTGTGGCACTCCAAAATCAGTTCCTTGGTCTATACTACACAGCTCTACACACATACTGCGAGAAACATGGGTTTCCCTCTCCACCACCACCGATGGAAGAAGTCATAGCCGCATGGTCAGCTGCATATGAACCTGTCAAAAGGGTAACCGAGTCGATCTCCTGCATCGCGACTGGCAAGGCTGTACGCCAGCCGATGAAACTTCCTGATGATCCTAGTTTGCAGGACCGAGCCCAATCGGGCCCTCCGTTGACTCTGATGGACGGCCCGCGACGCTCATCCTCCGGACTCACATCGGCTAATGGCAACATCGCACCACCACAAACAAATCGCATTCCATCGACGACTTCCCTGTCATCACAACCAAGCCCCGTGCTCGCGCCAAAACCATCTTTGGGGAACAACTACGTTATTTCAAACAACCTGACCCCTACCGATTTCACGACAGCGTCTAGATTAGGACAGCAGCAGCTCAAGCCTGCCGTCTCACCCAATTCGATGCGGCCGCGATCCGATTATTTTGATAAGCGACTGCCGTCGGGAGCATCCACGGTAGCATCAACGCCATCAGTGAATACGACAGCCAGCGGGGCCTCCTTCGTCACCGGAAAGAAGAAACCACCTCCACCGCCCCCCAAACGGATTGCATCGAGACAGAATGAAGAATTCGTGGTCGCCCAATATGCTTTTGACGGACGGGGATCGGGCGATCTTTCGTTCCGCCAAGGTGACAGGATCAAGATTGTCAAAAAAACTGATACCCTAGATGACTGGTGGGTGGGAGAGCTGGGAGGTGTCGAGGGGAGTTTTCCTGCGAATTATTGCAGGGCTGGATGATGATATTCTCTACAAGCTATCAACAGACTCCCGGGGAGAGAAGAAACAAAATTATGGCTATACAGAAGACATGAGGCCTCCAAGTATTTGTAATGATGGGGAAAGGGGGCGCCCTGAACTACTTACTGAGCTGGGTAAGAAAAATAATTGATTATTGCTGTATTTCTTACTCACGATGTAGGGCTTCTTTTTTTAACCCTGGATGTTAGCGACGCTTCACGTCAAGGAGACTATTATATACCTAGTCAAGAAATCAACAGAGGACCTCTGAGCAGATATTGATTTGGTTCAAGGGCCAAGCTCTCTTGGGTGCCAAGATCCAATTTGTCCTGACCGCCTCCCAAATAGAAGAAATGGAAGTACTTAGGCATCAATAGTCATAAATCTTCTTCATTGCTGTCAAAGGCACCACATTACGGGTATGTATTTCCTTTCTCATGAATACCTATAAATTCTTGTATACCTACTTCGGTAGATTCTCAAGTACCTAGGTAAAATCAAATCACATACTATACTCCAGCCTGCACATCTAAAAATTCCTCTTAAATTCGCTACGTACTCTAGGTACGTAGAGGTAGGTATCTGCACCACAAATATGTTGCCCCCCCCCCCCCCCTCCTGTACAGACTTTCTCTGTGTTTTTCTTGATTGCTCCATGTCTTTCTGTGCATCTGGCTCAGTTGCGATAATGAACACCGAGGACGTCACCATGGCAGATCGCATCGGAGCCATACCAAGGCCATAACACAGCCAATCAACCAAACCCAAATCAAGCCAAAGGAGACCGAGCTGGCTTTCTACTTTGCTGCTATCTCCTAATGCCAAGCGCCATCTACCTCACTTACCAACCTCATTCGTCAACATCATATACTACAACCCTCCGAATTAGTTACCTATAGCAACAGTAAAGTTGATAAAAAAAATAATAATAATGACAAGTGAGTGGAAACATAGTGAATTCTCTTCTTCTTCCTTTCTACATATGGCTAAAGATAGGCAACTGAATACTGACTGACTATCAATCCCCCGGACTACCTAGGTAGGGACTAATATTTGACAGAGTTCATTTTCATCATCTAACTCCATCTATCTATTCATCTTTTCCCCATCTGCGATAACATACTAGGCAGGTATTCTAAGTATAATGTAACTTGCCACGTGAAGAGAGACTAAATGCGAAGTTTCCTCAACTACTTACTCTGGGTATATTGAGGAAATCGTATGGGGATAATAGCCAAAAAAACTCAAAGGATATAGCCCCTTTCTATGCTATTCGTATAAAGAAAAGCGCGTTATGCATTCATCGTTTTCGGCGATAGACTAGGTCTTGCAGTCACCATGATGAATATGAATATGGTACCTAGGTAACCGAACCGCCCTTCTTGTGGGATACCCAGATGAGTACCTCATGCAGTATTCTTTCTCTTCTTTTCTTTCATTCATTTTTATAAACGCCCACGGCAAAATCAAGTTTCAATGTCCGTCTAGAGAGGAGATGAAACGGGGTATCATTTGTAGAGGTAAAATGGAGATGGCAACTTAGGGTGCCCGTGTGCTTTTGTTGAAAACAATATGCGGAGACGTCTTTAGGAGATCTTGACTAGGCTGTCCGACTATCTGGTTGGATGTCGGATAGGGTGGGAATATCGCCCTAGGATCTCTGATACCCGTACACCAAGTCAGCCGCTTGCTCGCTAGAAAGAGACTGCTGTCCCCATTGTCTGGAAGCAGTCGAATACTCATACTGTGCTAAGTCCTAGCTCTATCGCGGGCGATGCGTCGTTCTCTTGTCGGCTTTGTTCCTCTTCAGACCTCAATACACGACCAAGCTCAGCATGTGCTGTGGCCGGCCCATGCACTGACAAATATCCATCCGGTGAGCCCTCGAGCTCCATAGGTGTGACAGGACCTGGGCTGCCCAAGGGGATCAGTCGCGGTTTACTTGGTTTCATCATGTTGTTGAATCCCATTGATCGTATGGAATTCAAGGCCGCTTCATTGGCACCACCGCGATTCAAGGCTATCGTTGCTTGTGCAATCATATCGCGCTGGTACTGCTGCAGCCTGTATTTCGCTTCGGACTCGGTACGTGTGTGACTGGCACTAGAGGGTTGATTGACGACTGGTACTTGTGGCTCTGACTTGGCCGGGGCAGCCATTGTCGGTTCCGATATTGCCGGCCGATTCTTCATGCTTTTCCTCCTCTTCTCGCCTTTTCGTTTCTCGTAATTGGAGGGGTAGTATTTGCCCATCGGCAAAGGGTTGCTCTGGTCGCCAAGCGGCATGTAGGAAGCAACAGGGGTGTTTGAGGCAGCTGATCCAGCTCGTTTGATATTGTCCAGTTTCAGTTGTGGCTTTTCCATAGCTCGGTTGCCTTTAGCTGGAGGTACGTTGGTCGTAGCCGGACCGATGTCCCCTTTTGCGACAGGGCGATGGGCGACGGGCTGAGAGTTGGGGGGACTTTCTATGGTTGCACGTTGTATCGAGTTCATTCGAGCCTTTGTCGCGTCGGGCTGGAACGGATGGGGGTGGTAAACACGCGATTGTTCTTCATGGAAAGGAAAATAGCCACTAGAGATTGTCAGCAAAAAGCAAGTACCACGGCAATCAGATCAATCAGATTATAAGGGCGACATACCCGGGAAGGTCTCCGCGGGCGGACAAAGGTGCAGGGGGGGTGTAGACGGAAGAACTGCCGCTGAGTTTTTTGGGCGCCGGCAACTCAATGGCGATTGGTTGGCTGCGAGGAGGGGATTGTCTGGTCGTCTCGTCGGCGTTGACAGATCGTGGAGAACAACGAGCGCCTGATTTAGATGCCAGATTCGTTAGCACGGCCGTATGGTTCGAATGACGCAGGAAAGCAGCGTCAACAGAAGCTAACAGGGAACTGGACGCGAGACACCAGCCCTTGTTCAATGCTAGTGGTAGCCGCTTGGGAGGGTTGGGGTCTCAAAGAAAAAGGCCCGGGCGGGTTGGGCGAGCCGAAGTGACAAGACCCCTCCCTCGCGCCGTCTTTAGCAGGTGGTTGCGGCGGAAGAGCGTTAGCGCATGTTCCGCCGCTGCAACCCCCAGTCGCAAGCCACTGTCGGGCGCCTAGCACAGTACCTAGGTAGGTGGTTTCGCACTAGCGAGGAAATAACTGCCCAGATAAAAAGAGACAAAAAGGTAAACATAAAAATAGAAAAAGGGCCCTAGAAAATATACTTCAAAGAACAACACCTTGGCGGTCAACATTCAGAGAGCCGACTTTTCCATCCTCCCAGAACCCCTCGGGCGGATATGGTAGGGCAATGAATGGCTGTACTCCTAAGACACTGGCTGCCGGGTTGCCGGCTAGGTAGCTAGGGGTTTTGCCACAACCAACACTCGTGGGCAAAAAAAAAAAAAAACATCGAACAAAGAAATGGAAGGGATACGCTCGGTGGAGAAAGCGTTTAGCAGCGAGACAAGACGAGGGACGGTCACCTACCGTTATTGTTTCTCAGGTAGCGTTGTGGGGATCGGGGTGATTGCGGGTTGTCGATCGTGAGCCCGGGCGAGGGTCGCGGGGAGAACACAATGTCCTCTGACCGAAAGTCTGGCGAAGAGAGGGGTGACATGTCGGACGAGTTCGACATGGTGGACAAGCTCCTCACGGGGCCTGTTGGACGTCTCGACGCCGAGGAGAAGTACGCTGAAGGCTTGAACGACCGTCCTAGGTTGGCCATCATTCTTTCTTTCAATCTAACAGATGGTCGCTGAGGCACTTCTAATCCCGAGCTCTCGTCGCCGCCGAAACGCCAGTAGTAGCGTAAACCAGACCAGAGACACCGAATCTGTCGGTGTGAATGGCCTGATAGCTAAAGGTGTTCCGCTTGTATGCTTCTCATCAAAAATAGCCTTCTCCAGAAATCTCCTGACGGTCCCGAGTGTGTGGCTCTTGGCTCGTTTAGGCGAACGTCACCGGAATTATTCTTACACCTTTTTGAGCTCCTAGTTTAGTATTGGGTCAGCAACTAGGTCACCTTTGCGTAGGAGAAGAAGCGAGGAGATATTGGTGTTTGTCATCAAAGAAGTTAGGAAAAGCCATGCGAGACAGGGGGACAGATCCACACATATATAGTCTTCCCCACGATGGCGCTGTCGAGTGAAGAAATGAAGATGGGGAGGGTGGATAAAGCAGTAAGTTACCTCCACTACGCTATGTGTTGACCGTTCGTGATGTGACTCCCTTTGTATCGTATGTGATGATATTCGTGAATTTGCCTTCTCGACAACGTGGAGGCAGCGATCAAAACCGGGGGCTGTTTAAGTGGTGGTGGTAGCCTAGCAAACAGAGTGCCTGGGGAGGCCTGTTCACAAGCTCTCAACACCCAAGGCGGCGGATGCTCTTCACGTCCACCACCATCAGTCTGAGGTAATAATAATTTGGACGAGTTGCACTCGAGAGGCCGATAGCACCACCGTCGCACCGCGGCTCCACCGGATATTCCCACTTATTTGCTACCCGCGCCCTCTTTATCTGGAGCCGGTGATGATAATCACAGCCCATGCGCTATTCACAACTGGTGTAGAGGTGGAGCTGGAGGTGGCAGTGGAGCTGAAAGCTGTCAGGTCTGTCTGGTTGTTGGGTTTACCGTTAGTCAATCGAAGTGCCACGGGGTGTCAAGTGTTATAAACGGGGCAACGGCTACGGAGACCAGGTGTGTCTTGTGGTGTTGTGGCGATGGTGCGAAGGGGTGTCAGGTCGCGCGGACTGATGATACCCCAGTACGGCAGTACGAGACAGACAAGCTGCAGATATGACTAATGTCTGGCTTGACGGGCAAGCAAGTCTTGGTGAGAGAGGGACAGAATGTTGCGGTGGAATTGCTGGGTGTGTCTCTACCTAGGTAGTATGTAGGTATCAGGTAGGTTGGTGCATTAATGTATCTGTAGATGTCAAGTTGGTGTAGGGAGGGTTGTCTGTGTGTGCGTGTGTACTATAGCCTGTGAGAGGCACACTGGGATGCAGCTCCTCTGATTGCACAAAGGTACATGTAGGCAGGTAGGTAAGCACATATAAGATTCGAATGTACGTCTCAGGATACTACTTACCTCTGTATGTGTTGTACCTGCTTTGCTTTAGCTATGACCTTGGAATTTTATTAGTTTATTTGTCGTCAACGTCATGAACCACTTACCTACTCCACTGAATAACTGACTACCTAAGTACTTACCTACATTGACAGACACTCGAATTCAGGTTATCAGTACCACTTGGTCCACAGTCGGCAATAGGTATTACAAGAATTAGAAGTAACTCCTCTGGTTGATTTCTCCCGCCGCCTAGTGGATTCTGGTCGGGCTTGGTAGCATTTTTAGTATAAACCCGGTGCTGTAGGTATCTACTGTAGTCTAATGATAATGTTGGTCAGCATAGATAGATACTTTAGGCATTGACGGGTCCTATCATCGAGATCTATTCGTTGCCATGTGTATCGGACTATTTCTCGTTCCTTGATACACTACACTGCCACTCTTGCTACTGTCCTTAGTGTGCACCTAGAAGGGCAAGGCGTCCTGAGGATTCACATCTGAACTTTTCTTCTTCAACCTCGTAGATTGGATGTGGCATTTACAGTCGTCTACAATACGAGATTGATACGGCCATCATTTCTGTTTTCTTTCCTCCTCTTTCTTTTTCAAGCGCGCCAAACGCGGTTTCGAGCTGGAAAGAGGCGAACCCTTGGCGAACGATGGAAATAGGTATGGCCACTGCGAATCACCGGTACGCTCACTAACACTACTGTAGATATGAGATCGAAACCCCTGGCCTCTACTATATGCGACCCATGCCTCCTGATGCCGCTTCGGATTTATTGCCCGATATTAAGTACCACGACGAAAGTAATCCTCCCAGCTTATCAGCGAGTTAGCAGTGAGCTGCCCTACTTGGTACAGCAGGGCGCGAAGCAAGGTTGATTGTCTCCGCATCAGAACTATGTCATTGCGTGTGTCCCTCCGCCGCGCACCAATATTCGGATAGATTTTGCGTTGCATAAGGAAAATAAAAGGCTGGGCAGCCCTGTACGTTAGTGGTATCGCTGCATATACCTCGTTGAAAGAAGGATCCGTAATAGCTCGCTACACAAGCCAAGTGCCGATCAGCGATCACTGATCAGCGCTGTGTGTCTTGACCCAAGTCACACACCAATATGGAAAGTGCCGCTGCAACCCCCGAGTAGAACTCCGGGATAGACAAAAGGCCGACCCGTCCGGTGCTGAGAGGAGGGGTTCATTGGAACGGCTGTCGCTTCTACCGAGCCGCTCAGCGCCGCTCAGGGGCAGCCGCGATTCAGTAGCACAAGAGGTGACGTCCATCCTGTGTCGCTGCTGGCTCTCCAATCGCCATTCAGTCGAAGAAGCACGTAAGAGCGGCGAGGTGCTGAGAGGATGATATAAGCCCGTATTCCTGCCTCAGAGACGGCCGGTAGGGTAGGTGGGAGGCATATGCCGACATGCAAGTTGACTGCCCACGGACGAAATGCCTAATAGAACTCAATCCCTGGATATTGACCCGGATGGAGTAGGAAGTGTATGTAGGTACTCTGTTGTACTACTAGGCGTAATGTACCTGCTCCTACATTGTTATGGAGGTAGTGTTGAGTTGTATCGTCGCGTAGACAACTGGCCCACTTGGATGCCACCAAGGCTGGATAGCCTCAAGGGTGCATACGCCACGGGGCATCCCTGAATTGCTACTGGATACACGAGCCCGGGATTCCCTCCGCCGCTGCAGCAAGCCACATTGCTTGGTTTTATTCTGTACCGTACGAAAAAGGGTCGATATCCAGGATTGCTACCTAATTTTATACCAGCTGTTGGAGATGTAAGTCGCGCTCGTTTGCGAGTACCTACACGATATACGCGCACAGTGAGAGACGCACAGGTGCGGACTGTCACCGACTAGTTTAGCTACATCCACATAGGGTGCTGTACTCAGTAGACCGCCAATGGCTACCTACCTGCTTATACCTACTCCGTTTTCCTACTAATTTAGTTATTTGGACCTGCGATACCAACGTGGTATGTCAACACCACATGGCTGATCGCTCGCTGTTTCAAAATGGGATGATAGTTACACCGGTCCTGCAGAGGCAACCCGGCCAGCCAGTGTAGTTACAGGAAGGTTTTCAAGCCACATACACACACATAGACTCTACTTCCACCTCAGAGAAGCAGGGCAGAGCAAGTGGCGAGGATCAACTGCCAATCCTACTTCTACCGGGTAGCTTTCTATACCCATCACCCGGCTATTGTGTTGAAGCGTGAGAGTGTGAGAGTGTGTGTGTGTATGTGCAACCCGCCAGTTATTTCTTTCGCTGGAATTGGTCTATCTACCTACACTAGATGCTCGGTTGCAACGGCTCGCGTGGATGCGACAGCTCACTACCACCACAGCTGTTGATCTCGCAAAAACGTAATGAGTACTTACACGTAGTTTTAGAGAATGCTACTTAAGCGACGGGGTAGGGTTCACTACACCACGAGCAAGGGTTCTGCGTCCCTCCTACTTATGTTAGTGTGAAGACCCCTTGGACCCTTCATCAAGAACAACTCAAATAGAAATGGGCAAAAAAGGTTCACAGCAAAGAGAAAGATAAAATAAAATAAGATAAAGCCGATATGGTGTAGCAGAAGTGGTGACGTAGGTGCGGACCCTCTTAGACAGATCGTGGAGTATCACCGTGTAAGCTGATTGGTGTGACGGGTTGGGCTAGTGGGCTGGGCAGAGAGCTGGGGTGCGCTGGACTTGCCTTATCCGCTTGTGCCGCAAAAACCTGAACCGAAATTTCAGAGTACGGTAGATGTCTACTAATTCATATTACACGTTTTATTATTTTCTCAAAATAGTCAGCATGGTCAGTTACATCATCAAACACCAAGTTCTAAGTGCAGTGACTGAAAGTGAGCTATATTGTAGCGGAGAACCATTACCGCCGTGAGAAAATTGAACCCAGTTCTACAAGTGTCAAGGATATTAATTAGCATTACTCTATTAAGTAATTCCGAAGTAGACCTTTGGCGCGTGTTGCTCCCTGTTCCCTGTTCCCTGCAACAGCATAGAATTGTCCTCTTTTTTTTTCTTTGGTGTTGCTTTTCAGCGCCTCCTGTAGTCAATACGCGACAGGCTAATACATAGTGTCTGCACTCAGACCACCGAAAGCCGCATCATCATTAATGTCCAATTTTCCATAACAATTCGCGTGAAATTCATCGGCTCCAACATATTATAGCGTGGCCCGGCCGGTGAACCGAGTATTGCGGTCGCGATGAACGAACCAGTACGTCGCAGCAGCGCCCGTACCGATGAGCCAGAGCAGCGCGTTCGCGAGGTCGACCCAGACGGCGTTCTTCATGCGTATTATGTCGCCGTTGCCTTCGGGGTCCTCGTGGATGTACATGCTACCGAACAGGCCGAAGAGGGCGATCCAGAGCACGAAGATGATGAAGCTCCATATCGGCACGGCGACGGTCTTGAGGATGGATGGAATAAGGTAGACGACAGTGGTCAGGGCCGAGAGACTAGCAACGACGAGCGCGAAGACCTATGTAGCAGGTCAGTACATACATGGTAAGACAAAGGTAAAGAAGGTAACACATCATCGCATTGTTAAGTTAAGGTGGTGTGACGAATGGAGACGACTTGGAACATACCCATTTGCCGTCTGCGCCGGCATGGTGTTTGCGGGCGCGGTCGACATCGGTGCCGTAGAGTCCTATGACGGTGATGGCGAGGACGAATTGGATGAAATGGAGTACGGCGAAGAGCACATAGCTCGTAGTCATCGCGACGAACCCCATCTTGAGCAACGTAAGTGCTGTGACGCGAGCGCGGGGCAAGTAGACAAGGGGCCCCTTTTTCGATTACGTTGGATTACGAGAAGCAGGGATGTGCGACGGAAACCTGTTCGTGTACGGCGTGGTAGTGTACTTGTGTAGTCGTGTAGTCGTGTAGTCGTGCTGTTAGAGTTGACGTTGATGTTAGAGTACGATTGTGGATGCCAAGGGGAAGAGAGGAACGGGGCTTGTCTGAAGGTCTCAAGAGGTATAAATCAAGGCTTAATCAAAGCCTTGGGAGACGATGACCTCCTGCGACTGAAATTACGATTATACTTTACGATGCCCTCGATGTACCTAAATACAAGGAAGCGCATATACAATGACGTAGCGCGAACTAAAATCAGGTAGCATTGCCAAGCTTTTTGTTAGCGTCGTGATGTTTCCGTTCGGGCCCCACTATCTTGCCAGCTGTCAGCACTTCAGCCCCCGGTCGAGCGGTCTTGCTACCTGCTTACAGTAGAGGTATCGGGTAGCTTTACTGTAAGCCTGCTAGTAGTGCATCATCAACCGCTATTATAGAGGTAGGGAGGTAAACAAGCTACTAAGACAAATCAACACAAGACAGACAGCCTACATCCCACGAGGCTTCTTAAAACTGCCTAAAAAAAACAGGAGGTCTCGCAAACTCATGCCAAATTTGCATCTAGATGCTATTTTTCAGCATTTTCTGCCCATACCATCTACCCTAGTGCTACAACCTACCTTCCTTATCTGCATGCATGTTTACGCCCGACTGTGGAGTGACACCTGTATGTAGACGGCCCTTTTCACGAGAATGTGTGATTGCGGGGGAGGGCTGTCTTCGCGTGATATCTCGAAGTGCAACTTATCGAAAATGTGACAAAAGAGCAGGCACCCGTCGTTGCCTTTTATCAGCTCCCATGAAGTTAAAATTCCCATGTTGCCCTCTCCTCTCAGTATCGGGTCTCAATATTACATATGTACTTGCATGTTGTCGCACCAAGTCCAAGATTCACGGTTCCTATCTTTGAAGAATCAACCAAACTCGAAAGCGTAGGGTACTTATCTCGGGATAGAGGATTTCGACAACAAGTTGGCGTGCAGACAATTATGTTTCAGCTGCGATGCTAAGACTTGACCAGCCCCAAGCGATCCTATTCGAGCAAGAGAGGCTGAGAAGCTTAAGACTCCCATCCCGCAAAGCATCCTCTTCCGTCCGTCAATGCTCAGGGCCACGCCTTTTTGTAGCCCAACCAGCCGCGCGATGTAGCGGTAGTCGTATTGGTGGTGGTGATGATGATAATGATGACAATTAGGCTTCGTCAGAGCTTCCGTCAGCTGCCTCATGCACCAAGGATTTCGCGCGGATTCTTACAACTTCCCGTCCGTGTGACCCGGTGATACCGAAGAGATATAAGACTCAAGAACGCAGGGCTATGGCTCCTACAACTTGATGACTCTGACTTTACAATAAGACATAAGGGCCGTCGTTTCCCTTTTATCTTCTGCTGACGAATCGTTGCCGGCTTTTGGGACTAACCTACCATCAATCAACCTTACTATCGACAAAATGGCCCTGTTATGATATTCCAGTCGGACATATCGATGGTGTGGTTTCTGTACGTGCGCTGGGCGGTCTGGGACATCGCCGTTACGTGTGTTTCAGGAAAAGATGTCCGTGGTGCTAACGATGGGATAGACATGGCCTCGAGGGCCACCTGGTCGTTGACTTATTATCTGCTAGGATGACTGCTGTCAGAGCTTGTTGAAGCTTAAGCATGACTCTACACTTTGCCGGCTCTCGAAATTGCGATAGAGACGTAAAGAAACGCCCGAGGGAGAGTGGGAGACAGGCAGAATGAAGAGTTAGGCTCTCACTCTTTCTTCTCTCGGTGTCGGAAAGCGGCGAACCTTCGACAGTGAGCCCTGTTGGTTGGGTGTATTCGTCGAGGCATACAGGGAGCCAGTGGCCGGAGAGACCAACAAAAGCAATGCCACAATCATAGGCCAACCAAGTCCAAGAGTCGCTAGCACGTTACTCGGTGAGACGAAGTCAGAATTATGGCAGTGCTGGCAGTGCTGCCTGTCACGCTGTTGGAAAATACAGTATCAGATCAGGCAGCAATTGATCATCTTGGCACGTTTATCAATGTCTAGGGAACAGCAATAACTAATATCGGAATGTACCATCTTCAAGCTTTTAGGATTCGATATTATCACGGTCACCTACTCCCAGGAACCTGGCTACCGGCGACGTATACGTGATGCACGCAAGACGCATACAACAGCGGGTATGCACTGGATACCCATCTGACGCTGGGGGTTTCCAGCAGTTCGATCTACTACTAATGTATCCGCGCAAGGCTTGAGGATCACTCCGGGTGGATCTGTAACGGTAGCGCAGTCTTCTCTGGTTATGGAGTCCCACTGCAAAACTTACCGAATCTTACTCAAACCCTCTTGATAGGCTCTATCTTTGAAATATCGCAATCACGAGCGCCTAAACTCAATCCTTTGTTGGCCAAGTAAGCAGAGTGAGCCCCTTGCTCGTTGCACCAGCTTTCGCCGCCACCACGATTTTTCGCCGCTACCTCCCTAGCATGGGCCAAGGGTATATTCACCGGGCTTACCAGTGTTCGTTCCGATACTTTAAGCATGGCTGTGGAGACCGAGTTCGAAGTTTTTACCTGTCCCTTCTCCCAGGATCACTGCAACGTGACTGTATGAGATGATGCCTTTACCGAAACAAAATCAGAATTGCCTCGCCCCAGGCTGAATGAGAAGGGATAGCCCAAGGGGTTGAAGATGTATAAAAGCCGTGTCCTGGTCATATCGGTCGACTTATATCAAACAGCCACCCGTCTCTTGAGTTACACCCTCATCCCATCAGCTGTGAACATCGCCATTTCTTAGAGCAATCCGAGCTACAAATTTGATCGAGTCTTCGTACTCATCCTTCGTGGAAACTACCGGAAACTCGTTTCGCCCATTCCCCGATCAAGATGGCTTACAAGAAGTGCCACGACACATACAACGGTCAGGATACCGGGAATAGGGGTACCAGCGGGTATCAAGCCTTTGAAGGTTATGGCCATGCCAACTCGAATGTTGCTCCGTCCAGGTCGGCAAGCGAGGGCTGTACCGTCGGCGGTCACCAGAGTGACAAAAGCAAATGGCGATGGAACTGCGTTAGTTTGCACATTCCTTCTTATTTACCCGCCCTTGGCTAACTAGCTTGTAGTGCAACTGCAGCTTCCAGAACTTGTCTTACAACTACGATTATAGCTGTCATAATTGTGGTCACCGTCGAGATAACGATTGTCCCATCTGGGCGGTGGCCTAAAGCCCATGCAAGAGCTCAGGGGATGAATGGCCTTTCACCAAGTTCGATTCCTCCTGTACAAATATGTGGGCCGGGCGCGGCCGCTGCTGACGAGTTTCGACGGACTTCCGCCTATAAGAGGATTATGTGGTAAATAGGAATGGATGATCGAGAAGGGGTTGTTGGTTGATGATAGATATGACGCGCAGATATCGAGATTTCTTTTAATAGTGTAGGACTGCGGAATGGGAGCAATACACTAGAATGGCTCAGGCCTGAATGGATGGCGCTTTTGTTGTATCTTTGTTGTTTCCTTAGGAAGTCGGGTTCAATGCCTCCCATAGAGTGGTCTGGGGCTAGACAAATTTAGATTGTTTTTAGACCAATACAATGCTCAATATGCCACCCAGGCGAGGGATTCTGAGTGCTGATCTCTTTCTGATACCCCGGTGTTTCGACCTCAGGACTGCCTAGGACTAAGGAATGCCTAAAGAAGATCATGCATGATGCGAAGCTGAGGCGCTGTGCGGCCTAGACACCATTTCGATGACCTTGAGGTACTACCATTTCGCCGTTGACCTGCACTTGGTGTAAAGAAACAGCACTCTACTAAGCAGTTATTGCGAAGAATCAACATATAATCAAAATCTCAAGTAGAGTGGCTCCACCAATTTACACTTGTGGCTTTCCAGACGGCTCAGCATCTCACCGGACTGGTAATGTCCACTTTGGTGCTCAAGGCAATTGCCACCAACGTTCACCAAGACGAAGCCTCGAGGGGCTGAGGGTGAATGATTCATACTGGTGACTACCAGTGCCGCAATTGTGGTGGTTCACTCTGAACACGCGTGACCATGAGGAAAAAAAGCCTATGAAGGCTGAATGGAAAGCGCAGGTGCCTTAGGAGTGGAGAGATCGGCCATGGCGGGTATCGAAGCCCTGACCTACATGCTCGCCTTTGCCCAAACATCTCTCGATCACAGACGGGGAGCGATTAGCGTGGGCGTTTCGTCTAGTTCCCAAGGGACTCGGGTAGACGTAACAGGTCGCAGCCTGAGGAGGTAACAGGTGGGGACAGGGACAGCAATAAGGCGAACAGATGGGGGGCTGAGTTGCTAAGTTGCTGTCAAGTGAAGTTTGATGTGGAAAATGGTACGAAGTGATATAATCGGACGGGCGAACGGGAACGCTCGAGCCTTTAGTAGTCGTAAATAAAGCACAATGTCCAATGAAAAAATCGGGAAAAGTAGAGCAATTACTTTTCTCCATCCTCGTTGTTGCCTCGATTATAGAGCCAATGAGGGAGGAAGATATTCCAAGGATAATGAGTGGCACTAGTGTATTGTCATGCTCTCCTGGATGATGCAGTCTCTTCTGCCTCGTTGCCTGCATAGTAGGCAAGCCGCCAGCCACTCTGTAAAGATAGGACCCATGTCCCGAAAATAAAACAGAAAAAGGACACCAATCCAGCATCTTGCTAGGTGGACTTCTCCATCAGCCACACTGACTTGCTTGTCCCAGTGCGGCAGTTTTTGGTCATATGCGGTAGACGAGTAAGGCTACCGCGCGCTTGGCCTCTACCCGATGCGACCCATGCTTAGGTGGCCCGCGGTTGATATAGATTAGTACAACGTAAGTACCCAAGTGAACCGTATAGTTAACGGTCGCTTCTCTCTCTGTCGTGCTTTTAGGTACCTCTTGAGGTAGGTAGCCATAATGGCGCACATAATGCATGCTTGACAGGAGGGTAACATCTCGTGATAGTTTGCATATGCATTAATAACGAGGCTTCAGCCATCACCTGAACCGGAATATTAGTAAGCAAGGGGGATCAGTGTAGAGAATATATGTGATCCTTACGGTGCAAAATTAAACCAATGAATTGGTGTAAGCATGTAGGTGCGTACACATTATACAGTTCTGGCTTTCTTGAGGCACTAACGGCGCAGTTGCCGCGTTACATGCCTGACGGCGACCTTCAATAGCCAGGCTTGGACGAAACGAAGACATCTATATTTACTCCACCTAGCCCGTGTCAGCTCGAAGACAGACTATTTTGTACGTGTTGTACGTGTTGGACTGTTCAGCCGACCTGGGCTGGTGTCATGCAGGCAGTATGCAACCTGCTGGTATAGCGTACGCAGACAGGGGTAGGCCGCGTGAAGTGGCCGCCACTGTTTGTCTTAGTAGTACCTAGCCATTCGTAATTGTCTAGCGTGATGTACCATGCGTTTGGTTTAGCGATAATAGGTAAGAAAGTGCATGTTCCCGGCAAAACTGGCGTCTTTCCTTCTACATTGAGACGAGGGATGTAGAGCATGAGGCTCTGCGGATGGTCTGAGCCGTAGACGAGATAAGATATGATAAGCGCAGTAATTAATTGGTTTCTCTTTAGTAGGCGTGAAGCGCGATAGGGTGGTTTAGGTAGCAACGCATTTCGTTAGTCAGGGTTGTAAGCGAGTTGTCACTAGGCGGTCAATCAAATCTTTGGTTAGTAAACGGTCTGAACGGTAACAACCATACAGTAACTGCGACATTTGTACTCAAAGTACCAGATGAGCCTGTCGGCTGCCCGTTGACATTGCGTCAGACTCATAGGATTACCTCAGATAAGCAGTCGAGGTGGAGAGCGGATGCAGAGCTAGACGGAGAGAACAGTAGCCCCCAAAGTAATACATGCCCTTACAGACCGAGTGGAATCAGAGCCGTTAAGGAGAGCGTCAAATTCATTGGGGGCAGGGAGACGGGCGAGAGGTGTTGGAAAATGGTGGGAGATGTGGGAGATGTGGGAGATGGTCAAGGTTGCATGATGTATGCAATCCAAGCCAACGGTGCAGCCGGCCGTTTCGCTTCTCTCATACCCGGCCATTACCTGCCTAGGAAGTACACATACCTACCTACTATAGTCAGTCATTTGGAAACGGCAATGCTGCGAAACTGGCGCACTTCCGAGCGTTTCCAGGTAAAGGTTGTAACTTGGTTCCACTTGGGCCGGCCTGGTCTGAGGCGGAGCGGGGAGAATGGGACAACGGGAATCAGATCTCGCCCAAACGGTGCACAGTTAGACATGCCAACCTTGTGGTGGTTAACCGTAAAAACAGAACCATCATGTGCCTTAGGTTAGGTAAGTAGACACCTAAGTACCTAAGTGGGTATAACTTGGGAAGGCATTAGGTTGGAGGGCATGCAGATGGATGAGGAATGTACAGTACCCCAGTTTAGGTACCTTCCCACATCGTTGGTTTAGAGTGCGTGTTGAAAGGCAGGAGGCACCCCTGTCATCACCCCAATACTGCAACTACTGAGTACACGGCTTCCGTGACGGCCCTCTTCCTTCTCCTTCTACATACCTCTTCAGTCACTCGCTCGCTCGCTCGACTACTTGCTCGTTCTAGTAGACTAACATAGGTAAGTATACCTATCTGCCAACTCCCGATATCATTTGCCAGCGTGCTGTTGTCCAGCTCCAAGCCTTGTCAGTAAGCCACTGCGTGCTCCGTGCTGCATCCCCTTAAGGCCTTCGGTAACGGATTAAGCTTATATCACTATCTCCGGCCAGCCACAGCCAGAAAGCCAGGAATAGAGCTAATAAGCGCGGCAGGCATCATGGCAGCAATCGATAGTTCTGACATGGCAACGAGCGACCTCCCAAGTCCTCCTTTCTTGTCGGTCCCGGGACTGCCTAATTTTAGAGATGCCGGAGGTTACGAGGTTGCATCCGATTCGCCTGCCGCTCTCTCTCCCGAGGGGAAACGAAGGGTCAAGATTGTTAGGCGAGGTATCCTTTTCAGGTCATCTGAGGTGGGTTTCCTCCTTTAGTCTTGTATCTCGTGCCTCGAGTCGTTTGCGATATCTATGTAACCTGTAAGCGTTGACACCGTTCTCAAACAGCCATCCAAACTGACGGACGCTGGGGCCATACAATTGAGTCAACAGCTTGGTATTAAGTTGGTCTATGATCTACGTTCCGCTGTTGAGATTGCGAGGGGTCTCGGTTCAGTTCATGGATTCCCCTTGCGGGAATGGGAGGGTTCGGAGCGTAGATTTGTTCCTGTATTTCTGGACCAAGACTATTCACCGGAAGCCTTAGCTATTCGGTACAAGAACTATGCTTCAGAGACTGATGAGGCAAGTTCCTTTTCCTCTTCGCTGTTTTCCCTTTCGCCACTGATCTTTACTTATTCACGGGATTCAACCTTACTTACCCCTTACGCTCCACTTGCCTCTGCCCATTGTTCGAGCTGTTGTAAGGATGTCATTGCGAGTGGTGTCAACTATAGCAGAGGAGGTCCCAAGAGACGCATGCGACTTCCCCCCGGCACATCGTCCTAATGTACGGTACTTTCTTTGCACCTCGATATGCACCACCACTGCAGGGAATGGAACTGTTCCATTATCAAATACGAACCAACAACTAGCAGCGTGGTACATACTACTATGAGATCCGGGGCTTATGACAAGGATCATGCAGAAGAAGGATCGTCTGGGAGCAAGTAGCACCAAGATGTAATGAAATACCCGTCTGCTTAGAAACACATTGTGACCCAAAAATACCCAGAGCCGTCGGGTTGTGGGTTCCGCCTCTTGACGATACAACAGGCAAGCCGTGAGGTACAGTTCAGGTGTGCCTAATCCGATGTCCAGTGACACGTCAAACGTCCGATTGAATCCTTATTTCCATTTTGATCATGCTAGGCATCCTTGGCCATTCTCAAGATAGTTATGTTGAAGTTGTGGCAATGTTTGCATACCAACCCGCCTAGCTCTTCACCCAACATACCGACTCAACTGAGCCCGCACTCTAATCAAAGGTCTAGGGTTTCATACAAGCATACAAGGACATTCTCAACGCTGCTACCGACCCAGCCAATGAGTTCCAGCCATTTAAGACTATCTTAGGCCACCTGGCTGCTGCCCCTGCTGCCTCTTCTCAGCAGGTTCCATCACCGTGCCTTGTTCACTGTACAGCAGGCAAGGACCGCACAGGTGTTGTTGTTGCGCTAGCTCTTAGCTTGTGTGGTGTTCCAGACGAGACCATCGCCCGCGAGTATAGGTGAGTGAAATTCCCAGTTCACAAAAGGCTCTGGGTTCTGCCAAAGTGCTTCTCGCCTAAATGACCAATGACGTTGTCAGGACTCACAGACTTGCTAACACACGCCCCGTATGAATCAGTCTGACCGAAATCGGGCTGCACTCCCGCCTCGAAGAGCTCGTAAAACACGTCTCAAGCAATCCCCACATCGGGATTGACGTTGAAGAGGCGAGACGGATAGTGGGTGCTAGGTACGTTCTCAGCCCCCTTCACATCGCACTCCGCTTCGGCCCTTATCTTCCAGATTCATGATTACTCTCCCGCATGCGAATTGTGATTAAGCCCTTGCCTTATTCGTATTCTATGACTCCACACCCAATCCGCTTTGTTTGAGATATCTGGGGGCGGCTCAATCAGACAAATATCTGGTATACCACTGCTTGATTGGAAGATGCTACTAGGGTCAGCCATGGGTTTGGGGTCCACGGAGTCAGATCGTGAGGGATCTGGATAAAAGATAGCGGAAAGGCCATGGGTCTACAGATTGGGTTGGGTATTGGGCAGATATACGAGTGCTGTCCCTGCCCCCGGACATGTCGCTGGTTTTGGTCTCGCCCTTGCTCACCCCCGTTGGAGCGGCCTGGCTGCCTCCCGGGCGCAATGGCTGGCAGTGTGTAGAGCAAACCCCTACAAGTCGTGGTGGGATACATATGCAACCATTGTTCCCTTGCTTTAAGGAACAGCATCTCTGTCAAGACTTTACTTCACTTCTCTCCTTCCTTTTGCGCCTTCATACGCTGTATCCACTCACTGAAACCACGACAACTCAACTAACTGCTGACCCCTTGTTGTAGGAAAGAGGCGATGCAAGGCACCTTGGCTTGGATCCGCAAACAGTACGGCTCCGTCGAGCAATGCGTCATCGACCTAGGCATTCTCACGCCCGAAGGCATAGATCAGCTGAGGAAGAACTTGATAATCGAAGTCGATGAAGATGAAGTTGTCCCGGTGGTAGAGGCGTCCCGAGTTAGATGATCCACATAGCATAGGACAACGCTGTTCCATGACGCGCTATGACGGAATGTGAGATGACGATCGGTAGACGATGGTTTGAATGGGTATATATATATATATATATATATCATATCTATGCATAGTTTATACATATCAGGCTCGACGTAAAAAGGACTCGGATAGACACAAGAGCTCTATACACATCGATTGCCAGTTGAATTCGTTACGCGCAACTTCGCGCCGTGGTCGTTCTATTTAGACGTCCACTACTCCATATCAAGACCGTAATGTTTGAGCGCTTGCTCCCCCGCGGACATATCTTGTTTGTCCGATCGTCATCATAATACAGTGTTGATACACGCAAACCTAGATCCACCATCCAGCCAGTACCCCGTCTATCACGTATCGGATCATGGCACTGACGTAGGGATCTTGATCTGGTGGCCCTTGGACCTGTCGTCGTACGGCGTACCGTACCGCCAGCCCACAGCGCTGCGGGATCTGCCCTTGGGACCGACGTTCTCCGAGTTGAACTTCTTGAAGCGGAACTCAAAGCGCTCCGTGTTGATACGGGTCGTCCTGCTCTCCTCGAGAGCGGCCTTGGCGACCTGCTTCTCGGCGGCCTTGCGCTCCGATTCCATCACGGCTTGCTTGAAGCGCCCGGAGGCGTCCCAGAGGGGTCGCCCTTGCTTGACCTCTCGCTCCATCTGGATGAGCTCGGGATGCGGCACCCGCTTGTCTGCGGAGAGCAGCGTGTGATGGAAGGCCTTGGCGGCGTCTTCTCGCGTGAAGTACCGCGACTCGGAGGTCGGCCAGAAGATCTGCTGCATGGTGTATGGGTGGACGTGGAGCTCGTTGATGGGCTCGAAGGGTGAGTTCTGTTGATTAGAATGGAGGCGGAATGTGGGAAGCATTGATAGGACAGCCCTTGCGTAGGGCTTCGCTAGTTGTTTACCCTGTTCCGGAGGAAAGCAAGTATTAGCTGGGGAACAATTGAGAAGCCAATGTGTGGTGAGACAGCGAGTATTGTTGGTGATTTTGAGATCAGAGAGGCTCGCAACAGCAGTTTGTAACCATGTAGATGTCTTCAAGACTTATCGAATTGGTATGTTGAAATCATCATATCAAAAAAGACCAAGGGGGTGGATGGCCGGAAGCAGGCACGGGGTTATGAGTTAAAGGTAGAAGGCAGGAGGTAGCTTACCTTGGCTATCCAGTCCTTCTCGACCTCCTTTAACCGCACAATGGCGGCGACTCTGCGGATATCGATGCCAAACTCGGCGGAAACGGCCTTGATGGTCTGGCCCTCACGCATGACCCTCTCCCATACTAGCTCGCGCGCTCTCTCGTCGAGGACCTTGGCACTCTTAAAATGAGGGTTGATAGGGAACGGATTATTGTCGTTATCCTCTCCGCGGATCGACAGGTAGTTCGGCCCGTCGCCGTTGTGCCTCCGGTAGTTGCGCCCATCATTCCTCTCCCACAGCCTGAACATACGGCGGGCCTTGCTGAACTTTGGCCGGCTTGCCGTTGTCGAGAAGCTGGCGGCGGCGACGGCAACCTGCGGCGACTGCGTCGCCCAGCGCGCTGTGCCTGCTACACTCGTCCTTATTATCGACGAGCAGGCGGCCGCCGGTGAGTTCGGTATTAATGGTGGCATTTCTACTACACCCTTCTCTTCTCAACCCCCGGGGGGTTCAAGGGATTGAAAAGTTGGATTTAGAAAAATTGCGTCGAAGTTATTTTATGGTCCATTGGGACGGGCATCCACAAGCTTGGAAAATTGGTGTTGGCTCCCCGGATTAATGATTTGTCGGATTGGCATCAATAGTGGGGGGGGGCGGTTGGGTGGACCATACTACGCATGATGATTGGACAATATGACTCACGATAAGCGAGATAGGTGCTTGGACGGCAGATTTGACGATAAGATCATCAAGGTACCTCCGTACCTACCGAAGGTTACCTCACTCGCCCATCTAACTGCTAGAAGGCTGCTAAGACTGTGAACTGGTCCACGCCCGCGCTATGATCCAACCTGAAGCTCAGTTCGAGCTATGTAGTTTTGTCTTGTCTCGTCTTGTTCTTGACAAATGAGATATATTACTTGCTTGCTGGACCTATCGTCACCCAGTTGTGAGCGACGATACTACTTACTACCTAGGTAGGGATCCAATGAAAAGAAATACCGAGTGGTGACTCTCATTTCGTCGTCGAATACCTAGGCAGGTAGAGTCGCGCTTCTTAATATCAAGCGCGCATGTTGTCTACCATCTTCACACCAACTATTTTCCATCTTGCCACGCTCTCTCAATCGAGTGGTATACCATTGCCATCATGAATACCAGGTCTACTAGGGCCGCGCATGCCATCAATCACCGTTACCATGCAAGCACAGGTTCTACTACAGGCTACTATCTTCGCTTGTTTCACTTGTGTTATCCAAGCATGCATCTCTCATCCACCACCTCAACACTTAGCCTGACTAAACACGAACGAAGCCACCCATCTGAGGTAGCATCCAGTGCTGCATCTGCTATTAGTAGTGTAGAAGATGCCACCCGCCTGCATCGCATAGCCTGAATTGCGTAGTATGAGCTATGCCATTGGAAGTAGAGATGAGCTGTGGCTTGCAGCTATCACTTATCGCCACTTCGTTTGTGTACATATACCTTCAAGAGATGCTCCCACACACACCACCAGGGGGCAAACTACATATGTAGGTAGCGCAGCGTGCAGCGTGCGTATGTATGTAAGTATGTAAGTATCTCGTGCGGCAGTAAGTGGCCGTGATCACGATGTCTTATGCAAGCCTGGTCTTATATAACCCCCAAAGAGACTAGTGATCCAAGCTCTTTGCCCCCCTAGTCAGACCCAGCTATGCTGTGCACTGCATCTCTTAATGAGCTGGAATAGGCAGTACCTCCAGTCGTTCAAAAAGAGATGAAAATTATTTGTTGCCACTCGTGACTACCGCAACTACTGTACATGGTAGATCCTATCCTCAAAACAGATTGTTGTGAGGCAGGTAACTACAACTACTGTTCACCTTCTTTCCTACCTCGCCATCCACAACGGAAAAAGATGACCCAGATTGGTTTAATTTGAGGGACGGGGGCAAGCACACGGTAATAGACTAATAGTAGGTACGCCTTCCGGCCATTGGTATTCAACGGCAGCCCTCTGCCAAGAAGGGTTGTATAGCCTCCATTACACTACGACGCCCTCTCTCTCTGTCTCTCGCTCGGCCTTGTCTTGTCCTGTCTTGTTTACCCTCTCACAGCACACTGCAGCTAGCTACCTGCATTAAGCTAGGTTATGCCACCATCCAACACACGTGCAGAGCCAACCACAGCATGACAGGAGCGTCGACGCATCCTTATCACCTTGCTAGATCCCGGACACTCCTACAGCACGAGCACACCACAGCACACCACAGTAGAACAACCGGCAAGGAGTAAACAATACAAACTCATCCATTCATTTAATCAATCAAGAGCCAAATATCTAGAAAAAACGGGCAAGCAAATCTCAAGCAACAGAACTAGAAGATCTACGAGACTTTATACGAGCATCTTGACATCCATGAAAAGCTAGACGGGCTTTCTGTACCACGGAACTATGAGCTGCATACAGCGTCCGCCCCAGCCTCAGCAGCAGCCATGGGCAATCTGAAAGAGAGGATCAAAGCCACGCTCCTCCGAAGAGACAGTTGGCGGCTATCCCCATCTCCCAGTAAGAACAGCTTTGGACGAGACTATGCCTCGAGCGCTAGCACACACACGCACCCGGGCTACGACGCCTCAGATGAGCGGAGTGACCACCGGAGCTTGAGCTTGAGCTTGCACCAAGGTCGAGCTCACCGCAGAAGCACTAGCAGAAGCCGGAGCAAGGGCAGCCTCAACGGCCACAACCCGCATGCACGTACTCCTGATGCTAATGTCTCTGTTGCGCCTATAGAAAAGCCACGACATAAGCATAAAGACAAGCCCAATCAGAACCAAGCTCGTGGTTACGAACATGGCCATGGCGCCGGCGACGGCGACGGCAAAGACGCTGGCGGTTTCGAGTTCAAGGAGAGAACCGACCAAGCCGACGCGGACAACAACACCAACAGCTCCAGTCTGGGTCCCGGTGTTGGTGGTGCAGCAGCAGCGCAAGCTCCCGTTCAATCAAGCGCCAAAACCGCTCCACCACTGCTTCAAGCCGGCCCAGATCCAGCAGCAGCAGCCCGCAACTCTAATGCTGGCGCTACCTCCGCCTTAGGCAAGGATCGGCAGAACCCAGCAGTCAACCCACGTTTCGCCGGCGCTGGTGGGCTGCCAGGCTCTTCAACAGTTCCAACGGCTCCAGCTAACAACATCGTGTCGCACACCACCAACGAAGACGCCGCTATCTCGACCGCTGTCTCATCTGCTGCTACTGCTTCTCTTGCTACTACTGGTAGCGTCACCACTGACTCAGGCACAGGCACAAGCACAAGCACTGTCCCCGGCACTAGCCTTGCATTACCCAGCATCAACGAGCATCCCGCAACTCCGCCCACTAATCCGGCGTCCGAAATAACGTCGCCCGAACCCCAAGCTACCTTCACCAGCGTTGAATACGATCAATACGACATCGCCAGTCCCGCCGACGATCCTCTCCCCGGCTCCTCTCTCCTCACACCGCTTACAACCTCGCCGCTGAGATCTGCGCTATCGCCGCCCTCCTTCGCCCGTCCCTTGGGACCCCTAAGAAGACAGAGCATACTACCGCCGCACCAGACCGGTTTTGCGAGGGCCCTTCTCCATGGCTATACAAGCGACCTTGAGCTAGACCCCGCGGATATCGATCAACAACATCTCCTGTCCAGCATGATCACAACTAAGATTTGGGTCAAGCGACCCATGGCATCAGCTACGCAAATCATCATAGGCGAAGACGATCTCGTCGACGACGTTCGCGAGCAGATCCTCCGAAAATATGCCAATTCCCTAGGCCGTCAATTTGACGCTCCTGATTTGACTCTGCGGATATGTAACCGGGATCAGCAAACGAGCAGGATATTGGCGCCCGACGAGCACATGGTCAAGGTCATTGACTCGTATTACCCGAAAGGCCAGGCGGTCGATGATGCTTTGCTCATCGACATACCATCGCGCAGGACACCCAAAGCCTCACCTAACCCAAGATTCTACGCCGACGACCGACCACACGAGTCTGGCACAGACTACTTCCCACCTTACCAACCTCCATCCCATTCCCATCATACCGTTTCCGCCGCGTTTATGGGTTCACAGCATTCTCTTCACTTCCCTCCCTCTATGAGTATCGTAGGTGGAAATCAACTTCCGCCGTTACCCTCCCCAGGTAGTGCCAGGCGATTGCCCATCAACCGGCCCAATCTGCAAAGAATGCATACGGCGTCCCCCGTCTCCGCGACGGCCAACAATCACAACCCCCAAGTAGGGGCTTCATCTATCGGTACGCACAAGTACCCCAGACCAGTGCGCTCAAGGACTCATTCAGGTGCATCTTCAGACCAATCCAATCATCAGCCCACAGCTGCCCCGATCCCTACCCCTCCCCCCATCGAACGGACGGCGACTCCTCCTCCCCGCGTATCTTCACCCATGCCCTCCGTCCGGACGAAGAAGAAGCGCGATGCCCCCTCATTGCCCTCCGGTTTATTAGACACGGCGGTACCACCCATCAACATCCTCATAGTCGAAGACAACATCATTAATCTTCGTCTTTTGGAGGCGTTCATCAAGAAGTTAAAAGTGCGCTGGCAGACCGCCGTGAACGGTAAAGAAGCTGTGGACAAATGGCGCGCTGGTGGCTTCCATCTGGTGCTTATGGATATCCAGCTTCCTATTATGAGCGGTCTCGAAGCCACGCGTGAGATCCGCAGGATTGAGAAAGCCAACTCCATTGGTGTCTTTTCCTCGTCGGCAAGTAGCCCGCCAGACGAGGTGCTACCGGAACCTGCGGAGGAGGACAAGCTGGCAAACACCGAGATGTTCAAGAGCCCTGTCATCATCGTCGCACTGACGGCGAGCTCGCTACAGAGTGATCGACATGAGGCCCTGGCAGCCGGATGTAACGATTTCCTAACCAAAGTGAGTCTTCCTCCGATCAACGCCTACCAACTTCCTTTTGCGTATATATATTCGTACACGCAATTTACGCAGGCGACCTATTGAGCTAACCGTGCAATTCACAGCCCGTTAATTTCGAGTGGTTACAGCGAAAAGTGAAGGAGTGGGGTTGCATGCAAGCTCTGATCGACTTTGACGGCTGGCGGAAGTGGAAAGAATACTCACAGAGAACGCAGGACGAGACGGCCAAGACTAAAGGAAAGCCGATCAAGAAGAACAGGTTGTCCATGACAGCTGCCGCCTGATTGCTTTCCTGTGACCAGAACCGTCTCTGACATGCCTCGCTGCTTGGTCACCTGTTACTCCTATGAGTTATGCTAGCGGCCAGGAGCTTATCCCTTCTTCCTATCCCAATCATAGGAATCGGAACATCATAAACTACGCGGCTTCGTTCTCGAAATGAGGTCATTCGCGCGTATTCGGAGCATTGGTGGTGCTGGTGCTGATTCGAGGGGCTCGGTGGCATTATTATTGTTATTAAACTCGAATCTCTCTCTCTCTCTCGCTCTCTCTCTTTATAGAGAACACACGCACACACATCACACATTGTCTACTGCGTATTCTTTTTTTTTATTCATGTTTCAAAAAAGCAAACGGTTATGCAACAATTATTTCACGATATAAATTTTTATTGATGACGAAATGGGACACAAGCGGGGAAATTAGGGGTTCTTTCTCCGGTCTTCTCTCTTTTTTTTTGGTTTTGTTCTTGAAATTAATAACCTTTTTGGTACTTATGGTACTGGCACAACTTTTAAAGGTGAACCCTCCTGAAAAAAAACTGAGCCATCAGTGTGGGAAGGGGTTCGGTGGGTGACGGCGGCGGCGGAGTTTGATTGAAATTGAAACTTGAAAATGGGTGTTTGAAATTGAGATGAGTAATTTTTGGGTTGTGGGAGGGGTGCGTGTGTGTGTGTCGTTACTGAAGAGAAGGGAGAGGGGAAGGGGAAACAGAGATATAACCGCGAAATATGGCAGTTAGCCAGCAGGAGGAGGAGGAAGAAGAAGAGGGTAAATCCGATTACAGACAGCTTGTCGAATGGAAATGCAAAAGCGTTGGTTGCCTTGTTTGTGATGATCATGTTTCCATGTGGTACTCGAAGCTATTCTCAATCAAATCTGTTCCCAACGCGCAGAAGTTGGTCAAGACGATTAGAGAATTCAGCACCAGAAGGCTGACCTTTCCCGAAGATTCATTATTCACATTCTCAAGACTTCAACGGAATGTTTCAGATGTTTAGTGTCAAGTAGTTCAAGAAACGAAGCCCTTTGTCAAAAGGTATCGTACGGATAGATGCCGGGTCAATCGAGTCTTACCTGAGACGACGGCACGATACTACTAAATAATCATTCCTATATACCATTTCCACTTGATACTTCTCTCCATCTCCAACGTCTAATTTCGTAGTCTCTTGCCAGATCAGTTGCGGTGGATCACAGAAGCGTTTCCTCCATCGTCCGTAACATGAATCCCAAACTTCAATCGCTGAACGTCGGTTGTGATACTCCGAGCAGCATACCAGCACTTTGTAACCCCGCTTGCATATTGGAATTCTCACATCTGGAATTCTCACAACAAGATATAAGGTGTCTATCTGGCCCCGATGCAGTACTATGATAACATGTCGACCAAAAATGTGATGAATCCCAACAGTAGCGCCTGGGGGGTCGTCTGGGGGGTAAATACTGTCGACACGGAATCCACGTTGAAGCAGGGGGTTCAGGTCGACAGAATATCTAGTAAAGGGTAAAAAAAGGAGGTGACCCGTATCAATCGTCATCTTCAGATAGATGATCTTCCATTTTGATATGCTCCGCTTGAGCCATCGGGTAGTCATTTCCAATAATACCGGCCTACAGTGATCGGCCAATTTATATTCATCCGAACCCCCGAGCCTCTGTAGAGGGATTATAAAGCATTTGGTTTTATTGCAATCATGTCTGTCTAGTTCGTAACTCCTGACTGGGTCGAAAACAGTGTAGTTTGTCACACATATGTAGGCATTGCTACGAGCATCAACGCGTAGGGTCGGCAATTCCACGCGGAGACCACGTGGTGTTAGGGTCCAAGCTTCTTGTGATTGTTTATCCGAATGAAAGCCCGTTTTCCCAAGGCGGACATCTCGAGCCCATTTGAATAGGAGTGGCGTCGGTGCAAGGCCACAAGGCTCAAGGTGACCTCCGAGTTCCTCGATAGCAAGGCAATCATTATCAATGCCCCAAAGCAAGATGCTTGGATCGAAGTGCTTTTTGAGAAACTCCTCCTGGAGTCGTATGAATGCCTTGCGCCCTTCACCGTACAGGAGGGGCATAGAGACATCTAGTAATCCAAGGAGAGAGTAGGCCATGTCCTCGACTCTAGTCGTAGATCGTTCCGACATCCAAGAGAGCCTCGTGGCGACGGGTAACTCCTTTAATGAAGTGTGAAGAGAGTATATCGAGTACTCGTGCTAAGACTCAATCCCAGTGATACGGCTGACTGTGCTGATCCAGGTCTCGCGGACTGACTGATGTATACACTCATCCAGGGTCCCATATCGGATCCCACCTCGCCCGTATTGGTACCCTTTTTGTACTTCAAATATCATCGTCCATTCTCTATCAAAAAACTTCAGCTCTAATGGAGCGATAAGCTCTTGCAATGTCCAGCCGCGCGTGAACCACCTGCTTGTGACGAAGTGAGAGTCCGGCCGATACGGGCTATCTCCAGGGGGAACATCTGCGAGGTAAATGTAGCAGACTGCGGCTTTTCCATACCACCTAAACATGGAATTGATGGCTTCAGACAGCTCAGCGCTGCTCCTTTTATCAATGCAGCATGTATCGACCCAGACAAAGTCGAATCCGTCGCGGAGTGCTTGCCGGCAACATCCCTCTATCTTGGCGTAGCCTAGCTTCTCCTTGTGTTTCGGGTCATCAAGATCTTGAAAGGAGACCTCGTCCCTGCCCCAGGTGTGGGAGAGGATTGCGTAAGGTGGTGCTTCATCTCCAACAAACTCTCGAAGCCTCCCCGTGCGAACATCGAGTAGGTACATCCTACACGGGAGAGGTAATTATCGCTTCAGCTGGCGTGGACGCGATCGGGTTACAAGATTCGAGCCAGAAGGGCAGAAGAAGCTCACGGAGTACAGTCTATGCCACTCTAGTCGTTGGCGGTATGTGGGAGTATGAAAATTGGGTGGTGGGAGACTAGAAAAATTGAGGAGACGGATGAACACGTACTGTGCTCTCACATACTCATAACGCCTATACAATGAGGAGGGTAGTATTCTCTAAGCCTCATTTGACTTATATTAGACGGGTACGACGAAAGGTGTAAAAACTGCACTGTCCAATACTTAAGGGAGGAGGGGGAGGGGTTGGGGGTCCTTATTTTATGTACTTTGGCCTTCTCAACAGATATCCAAGAAGTTTATGTGACGGGTTCTTCTTGTTCTCGTTGGTATTGTGACATTAACGGTAACTGAACTAGAAACCAATATACCTATGCCGAGGAAGTGCTCTTCGCAATCGAATACGCCTAAATATATATCCTAACTAGCAAATACGATCTATTCAGCGTCTGATGAGTCCATAGGCTTTTGCCGGCCAATGTTTCGTTCTACTACTGGTGCTGCGACGGCACCCCGGCGCCTGCATTACGAGTTGTACTTGGGCGTATCGCATACAGTTGTAGGACGGATCAAGCAAGGTTTAAATGTTCCAGAAGAAGCAGCTAACCCTAGATAATGAAATCTCATTCTTGCGTAATAAACACATAGATACACCATGGGGGCTTTGTGTTGTAGTATTTGGCCCTCGCCGCTGCATTAATAGAGGCTGGGTGGCCTATTATAAACGCGAGAACGAGGTTGGTGTGTAATACAACATAATTGGCGGTCATCTTCGGCCTATTCCAATTTCAGTCGGCAGTTAGAGAACAGTACTCCGGGGAGGGCTCACAAAGTGCAATTTTGATGTTTATTATAGATTGCCCTAAACTGCTTGGAGTACCCACTCATGGTATCTGGACTATTCTTGTCATCGTTCTACGCTTGTTTTGTTACCTATGGTAAGGCTATAATCACCATGTCCACAGCAAACTAGTCAAGTCTAGTCTTTACAATATTTTCCTTAGTTCAGCTTCCCCAAGTCCGCGACAAAATAATTTCATCGATAGATTCGACGTGATATTCTAACATGCCTTCCTCCCATATCTGAACACCTTCGTTCCTCCCGATGAGCCCTCGCCTTTTCCAGATACAATTACCCTAACAACCCAAGGATGCCGGTGCAATGGAACAACAGACTGTTCGCAAGCTTTCATGCATCCTAGCACACCTTTCACCTCAACCAAGACTCTCTATGACTGTTCCGCATTGGCTATTGCGTCGAGTCTACTCTAGAATAGGACGTTGGTGCTTGAAATTCCTCGATAACAGCATCTGATCAGATAATGAAGTTTGGTGATTTGACGGCTTTTAATGGCTCTACAGTCCTTCACAGCATCGCGGATTGTGTCGCCACTACCTGTCACAACGCCAGCCTCGCAACCTGCTCCAAGGATACAGTTGAGCCGTTGAGCTACTTCCGATCAGCGAAGGACTTGACCTTTCAAGAACGCCTCAGCTTGCTCTACCTAGGAGTGAGCACCTATTGTGACAATGCAGGTACTGGGTCTGAACCTAACATTGCCGGGCCGGGGGTGAGAAGGGGAAATGGATATTGCAGTTGAGCCATTCTGATATGCTCCCGTAGGTGACAGTGTCTTACATAATCTAATGCGCAATCGTACTGTCCGCTTTCATTGTTTTCAAAGTCGCTCACGTTATCGAAAAGCTACGCAATAGTAAAGACCACAGTACTATCAAGCGCATGCTCTCGTCTGGGTACGGGTACGCAGCGCCGGAGGATATGAACCCCCAACCACAGCCACAGGCCAAGGGCGACACCATAGTGACTAGGAACGAAGTCCGCATCGATCATGGCCGATTTTCAGGAAACGCAAGCGATCCTCGTGGCCACCGTGCAGGTCGCTACGCTCGTCTACTTCAATGCGAACACGTTCGTCGGAGCCGTCGAGACGTTCAGCGAGGCTATAGCAAACCTGGATGTCATCCGGCGGCTCGCGTTTGACGGCATAATACCGGTTCTGCTCGGGCAGGTTATCTTGCAGCGAGCTCGTCGGCACTGGTGGTATACCACTTTCCTAACTACTCTCGTGTTTTCCCTCGGATTGGCTTGCAATTCAGTGACGAGCGGAATCGACTAGGCAGTGTTCTGGGCGCAATTCAAAAATAGCGCGGCCGTCGAGGCATGCGGCGACAACCCCAGCCCAGCGACTTACTGCTTCGCCCAACTACCTGGCTCTGACAACTTATTTGGCGGCGTCATTTCGAGCCATGGTTTCTTGGGCGAGAGCCCGCTGTCTTGGACCCGCTACTGGGCTATATCCTTTATCTTGATCGATCAGCTGCTTGCCTGGATGGCTTCTACTCCTGCTGGGAGACGTTTCTCATTCACGGGGCTGGCATCTACTAGTTGGTTCGTTCTCTAGTTGCTCCTATTCGCTTCAGTCTTAATTTATGTCATTGTGCTTTACGAAGTGTTCAGCATCTATTCTAGCAGGCCGGATCAATGGGCTTTTGGACAATTCATTGCTGTCATGGTGTGGGTGCCGTTGGGCGCTAAGTTGCTTTACTCTGTCCTCTGTAAGTGCAATTTGCCTTATCTACCTTTCATTACCTGTTTGTAGCTGACAATTTTACAGTTGGGGTTGAAAAGGGAGTCGAAAATCGCATGCAGAAGATTGACAAACAGAAAGGGGATGTTGAATCCTGGATGTCCAGCTAGCTATATCTATTTGCGTAGTGTTACGGCCTGTGTCCAAGCTGCTAGTTGTGGGCTTGGCTCACTTTAAGGTTTAACAATGTTTTCTTATGATTTTGTCAGAGGTAACCAGGGATACTCCTTTTATTTGAGTAGGTTGTTTCTTCGAATAGATAGTATAACTTGACCTATGAACTCTTTACCAGCATTGAACCACCGTACCGAGAAGAGAACGCTGACGCCTGGCGCATGGCCCTGGGTAACTTGAATGTACATCCATCACTTAAGAAACCAGACAGAGTTAGATTCCACCTGGACCTACCAGCCCATGTATATAAGTATTAGGTTGAGTCCCTATAGAGACTGAATAACATGGCGAACTATAAATGGAAAGTCATAAGAGTGCCTCCTTCCAATCGGGTATAGGGGGGAAACTTCCTCCTGGTTCTGTGGAGGGCTACTTACTGGATGCGTATAACTGGAATTAGAAATGCAGCCTTGGGCTTTGGCAGGTACGTCTGACTGCAACGTGCTTGGTGGTTTGGTTCTGGTTTTCTCTGTTTGGTTACACACTACACACACTGCAAGATCATTTAATACTTTGCACACAAAGGGGATAGATGACTTCCAATCAAAATGGGCAATACTACAGGTACCTAGGTAGGCAGGGAAGTATCTTAGGTAACTTAGAGAGATAAATTCTGAGAATATGGTGGCGCTACTCATTGACTGTACATATACTATAGAATGGCAACTCCCCGGCTGTCCTGTGTTTCTCACCTAGTTGCCTTGTCACATATCATTCTCATTCACTCTACCCAGTTCAATTCCTGTTGAAATATTGGCTACTGTATTATTCTACTGTACTATATGCACCTTTCGGTATGCCCATAAAGGTGCATGTCCAGGTAATACTATGTGGCCCAATGCAGTCCAACAAACACGGTGTACCGAAGTACATGCCTTGCTGGAAACCCCTGGGCAGGTGGCTCACGTTATCCAGTCTTGAGGCCATATCTACCCTTCCTGTCCTTTTTCCTCATACAACCCTCACTCTGCCTCTGTCCCTCTTCCCCCTCCGCCTTTGGGCTTACCTAAACTACCTCAGATTTGGGGAAGAGGTGATTCCTAGTAATCTTGTCAAATCTCACTTTCCCTAAATCTCTTACCACTTCGCCTACTTCTCCTACACAGCTCACCCAGTCTCCTGATCAGGCTTATCGACTGAGGTATGTTACTAATCTTAGCATCTAGTCTCTACTGGCTCTTGGCACTGAATTGCACAAGATATTCCTTTCTGTGAAGTTCTTCAACACCTGCGCCTCAAATATCCTGTCACGTTCCTTTTACACCCATTTGCCCTGTTGAGCATCTCGACCTTCCTTCCCTACCTTGTGCTTTCCTAAACTTCAACTGTACTATCCAGGCCCCCGGCCTGGGTAACCTGCACCTTCACTAGGCAAAGGAAATCTTTGATTGTCCGGCTGTGACAATTTCGAAGCTGCTGTGCATCGAACCTTCTACACTTTCAATAATTACTTTCTGCTTGTGTCTTCTCTCCGGAAGATAGTTGCGCCCTACCGGGGGTGTTTTCCTAACTGCCCTCCCACCTTCCTCTGGTAACTCTTCTCTCAGCCCATTGTTTATCCCAAACCATATCACATTTCCCCAGTTACACCATCCTGTCTCGTGGGCTGTGGCAGATCTTGCTCACGCAACTTCATCAGGACATTGACATAAGCTCTACCTGTTCAGTAAGTTAACTTTCTATTGAGGTGGTTCACATCCTCTTGTCCGAGTTTGCATCTTCTGCACACTTACCGGTCCGTACCGCCTCATATGTGGTTGTTTGTTTACTTTATCCGCACTATAATGCCACGATAATAAACTCATGCTACCCCAATCCAATACAAAACCCCTGTTTCCTCCATTCACCTGGCTCACAGTTTGCCTACTCATTCCTGAACCAAACCTGCCCTTTGCCTTGTCCATGGGGGCGGCATCGTACTCCAATGGTCAACGGGCAATGACATGATCTCTTCAAATGTATTGTTATTCCTACTTCGAGAGAAATCTCTAATTTCTTATATTCAGTCCTCCTGGCAAGAATACCATTCTTGACATCTCTTCACTGTCCTAAACCATTGCCCTGGCAGCGTATTGTGCTGCGTCAATGAGTAAGTGACTCTTCCTTTCTTAGTTCACATTAACTTATCTACTAACAATGCGAAAAGCCTTGTCTCTGGCTTCGATTTCCCTCAGAACAAACCTTTAGGTTTACAATCCCCAGTCCCTCCCGAAGCTGAACTACTGCAACACTCTACTCAAACAAGATGCCTCTGGGACATGGTCCACGCTTGACCATAGCCCATTTGGGCATGGGACGCTGGAACAGACAGCCTCTCAAGACTGGATCGTCGGAACATGATGACCGTGTTGGTGGTGGCGTGTCCCTCTCCGCTGTCAGCGATTTTGACGATGATCGCCAAGTTCCTTCCGCTTCTAAATCTAAATCTAGCTCTAACACCGAGAAAAGCAACACTGCCATGAGTTCTGATAGCTCGAGCAGTGGTGCAAAGCTTACCGGGCCAACCTTGTTTGACGTCCAGAGCGAGGAGATGAGTCGTCAAGCTTCTCCAGCATCTTCTGTTAGCACAGATGACTCTGTATCGCCTGCAAACTCTACTTCGGAGGAAGCAGCAAAGGTGTGTTTACTGATTACATCCTCAAGTCGGATCCATCGCAGTGTTCAAAGAACCATAATTGACCAATTCAAACAGATACAAATGCAGAATGCAACCTTAGCTCTCATGGAGATGTACAATGCTGGTAAACGCATTCGCTCTGCTACTACACCTTCCCATGACTACAGTCTAGCAATGGATTTAACTTCTGATCACCCGGGGAACGGAATATCTACTGCTCATAGTTCCCCCATCAAACACATGGTTCGCCGCAACACAGGCGTCAGCGAGAATCAACAACACTGCAACGGCAACACACCATTTGAGCATCAATCCCACACCTCCTCCCACGCTCCTTCCACTCCCAACAGCAGTACCTATCGCTTGAACCTTCAGGCCACCAACGGCCAACATTTGGATAGAGTTCACCTCAACGCAAAGGCATCTGTTTTCAACCCTACTTACGAGAGTATGCAGAGCGCTCAGATGTCAAATCCTAAAGCCAGCCCCGGTTATCATGGCTATAATCATCAAAATGGGCTTTCCGCCGGTAGCCTCAAGACCGCAAACGCAATGCAGGCCATGCCTGTTCAGCCTGGTCCCGGTTGCCAGGGACAACAAACCCATGGTCTCTTTGAAGATCGGGTGGCTCGCAATCATCAGGGCCAGCTGCAAGGCCCTATGAACGGTAACGGTGGTTACATCGGTCACGGAGGATATCCTCCTATGGATCATGTCAATGGTTACCATATGCCTCAAGGCCAGATTCGAGAACGGTCGATGTCATATACTGATGATATGCTCTGCAACGAACGCGTCTACCACGACCCATGGCAGTACCGCGTGATAAATCAAAACCCTGCAATGTCAGTCAACGGAGGAGCCTTCCACAGTTCCAATGCCCAGAACACTGCGCCTACTGGTGGCCGCGGGTATAACCACGGCCTCCCGGGTAGCGCCTCAGACGGATCGATGTCGCAGTACTACCCTAGCAGCCTGTCCAATGTCTCGAGCGCCATGGTTCAATATGACTATGAACCTGTGGCACACTGCAACAGCGTTGGACCCCTCCGATTTGATTTGCCGACGAAGCAGATTCTGGCGAGCCGGTCGGAGATGCTTCAAACACTGACTGAGAATGGTCAGCCGAGTCTTGAAGATGTCCTCGACACACGTTTTATTCCCTTCATCGAGAACTACAGGTATTCGTCCCCGATGGAGGAAAACGGAGTAATCGTCATCAAGAACGTAAGTCCTCCCACTATCGATGCATTCCGAGCCTTCTGATATCATATGCTTTTCCCCCTTGAGATTGATCCCTACTACTGGAGACTGACAGTATATCTCGTGATAGATTCCATACGAGACCACACGTGGCGAGATCATTGCCCTGATGGGAAAAACTTCGAAGATCCTCAACGACCGTCAGGAACCAGTCCACATCATCATGGATCGCGTCACCAGCAAGACGCAAGACGCGTTTTGCGAGCTCACTAGCCTCAACGCAGCGATTGAGATCGTTGAACGATTCACGAAGAGCGCAGAGAGCGGCCGTCTCCCGCGTGTCGGTAGTCGCATCGTCGAGGTTGAGTTGTCATCGCAGACTACGCTTATGAAGACTCTCTTTCCCAGCACCAGAAACGGCGTGCATTGGAAGGGCACTCGGCCTCTTCTCATCTGGGGTTCTGAGCACCCATGGGACGATTTCAAGAGCTTCTTCACCGAGGAGGAGATGGTTATGCTTAGCAAGCATATAGAGAATACCCAGCGCGTAAGTCGATCTCGTCGCACGAAATCTCATACATCGCTGACATCTGACTTCCAGACGGTGTATGCCCGAATTTGCCCCGAGCGACCTTACGAGTGCATGATCAGCACGCTCCGCAAGATCCCTTGGTACATGGCTGATTATATCACGATCAAGGAGCGTCATGCCGTTTACGAATGCTGCATGAAGATGATTGGGGTCCTTGTTGGCAAGATCGAATCTTTCAAGTCCAATGAGCATGTCCGCCGTGAGCAGACACGCAATAGCAAAGAGAAGAATGTAGAAGCCGAACGCCTTACGCCACAGCTTCTCGACCGTTTGGTCACTTCGGCTATGCTTTGCCCCGGGTTTTCCGTTGTGCAGAAGCACAACATTGCTACCGTTGCCAGCCTCCCAGAACAGAAAAGCCGCGACTTCAACCAGCCACGATTCCCGGATTCTTGGCGCCACCAGTGGACTCTGATTCCCAAGGCGGACATGCCTATTGATGTTCTCGAGGTATGTTATAGCCGGCTGTCGTGGATGGCCACACGCTTCTCGTTATGATGCTCGTCAACTAACATTTTCTCTAGTGGTATATCGCAGTCATCAGGGCCGAGACCGAGAGAGTCGTCAAAAGCCTGGGGATCCATCAGAAAAAGCCGCTCCAGGACATGATGACGGATGAGAATATCGATGGCTACTGGGGCTTCTTCTGGGCCGAGGTCAACTTCCCTGTTGGACCGGTCTGGGATAACATGTCGCTCGCTGACTGTGGCCGACTTGAGTGGCAAGCCATTGAGCGAATCCTCACTCGTGCTATTGAGGGTGGCAACGTTCCACCTTCGTACACATATGGGCCTAACCATCTCAGCTCGGCACCTGCAAAGGGACCTGGTCGACTGCCGTATAGAGGTTGCTAGACGAGCTGATCATACTGATCTTGATTGGCAGCCAAGTGCAGGTTTTTCTGCACATGGAAGTCACCTTCCTTTGATCTCTTTTGTCCTTTTCTGCTTTCATCGAGCTTTTAATCTTCCAGGCCACGCAGAAGGCAGAGATTAAGGATTCCCATCGACGGCATCTTCAATACTGCAGTTGGAGTTCAAGACTGTTCGTCGCAGCAGTACATGAATTTTTGCGGTTTGCCTTTGGCCTTTTTTTTTTTTTTTTTTTTTTTTCGAAATCAAAAATGACATGGTTCAGGATGAAGGTGCATTGGCGACAACGTAATGCATTGCAGGGCTTCCCCTGAGCTGGGACATGATAATGATGGCGATGATAACGAGGGTTACATGTTCTTTCACGTTCTTGCGCCGGCTCTAACTACGGTGGCCGCGTAAAGTACAAGTCTAATTGTGGCTGATGCCTAAATGTTTGCTTGGAAGACATGGTGGTAATCAGACGTTTGCATCGCGCGGGCGTAACTCGCCCTGGTGGCATATGTGACCGCGCATCTGGCATGATGGGAAAATAGAAACGAGGAGAAAAAATGGCGGATGAGATAGAGATGGTCAATGTATGGACAAGGTAGACCAGTCCATCTGATACATACAGGCGAGGGCAATATCGAGGGCAATATACTCCGACATAGGGGGCTATTTGTTCTGCGCAGCTAGTTCGCAGGTGTGTTCCTTGATACTCCGTATATACCACACATCCATAGTGTAGTACTACGGCAAGTAATTCCGAATCTCTTTGAAACTAGAAATACTATCCCGGCATGAAACGAAATCGTGTCGACCGACAAAGCCAGCAACTTCGTCGCAAAAAAGCGTCTAGAGCCGGTTCATCTGCTCGCTCTCGCGTAGCCGGTCTAACTCAAGCATGCAGCAAAGTCAATAGGACTTCAAATCGACAATTCGAAATGTTGACAATTCAAGAGATGCGAGCAGGAACCCCTGTAGCTGATAGCGTGGGGAACCCGGAGTAGCTCGGGCTTTTTGGATCATGCACTGACGACGCGTTTCAGTCGGAACTGACGGATACTCAAATGCCAATACTGCCAGCTAGCTGTAAGGTATTTAGCATTTTGCCCTTGTCGATTATGTCGATGTGTTTTTGAGGCAGGATGGATATCTCATCTGATAAGGTCGCGCCCTATGGCGTTTCCAATCTGAGTAATATCGACTCATCGTACACTTATGAGACATTTACTCTTTGCCTAGTTGCTTCGTGAGCAATTCGAGGGTACTTAAGAAGCACGTACACTTCAACTGGCATAGGCAGCGCTTCATGAGGGAAGATAAAATGACTGAAACGTTGTCACGTTCATGGCTAAAAGAGCTGCAAGTGATCAGCATCCAAGCACACGTGCCGAACAGCCGTAAAATGGTTTCGATTTCTGAGGCTGAAACGCTCACTACTAGTATTACAGTACCTGCCCGGGCCAGCTAGACGGAACACGGCTACTGTAGGTTAGACATGGGGAGCTTCTCTAGAGCCAGGTTGCGGGGGCTTTTTACTCGAATGGCGCGACTTTATGCGTAGGTAAGCTGCAGAGGTACATCATTAGCTCCATTGCTCGCAGCGTGTGTGTGTGTGTGGGTTTGTACATCTCCGCGCTAAGTAGGTACTGTGCATGGCTACATCGGAGGGGTCAGGTACATGATAACTGTATCTATGAGGTGATCAGGCCATTTAGTTGTAGAACCTTTCTGTAGGGCAGTTTTGTTCAGGTGGACGACGTACCTGTCCTAATGACAGCCAAGATCAGCGTACTAATCGGGGGACCTTGGCTGCTAGATTCCTCTCCGCATGTACCTGCTACTTTGTCTATGCATGTATGGAGTATGTTAGGTACGTACCCACTTAGGTACTTAGACATTCTCCTCCTCCTCCTCCTCCTCCTCCTCCTCCACCCGCCCGCCTCTCCACCACCACCACCACCACCGAACGGCCGCTTCGACGATGAACATCATCATCATTATCCACTCCTCCCCTTCCTCCCTTTCGCATCGCACCTAACCTTCGACAGGCATCCCCTATTTTCCTCTAGGCGGCCTATTCTTCAGTCCAAACCTAACTGGACACGTCGCGTGCCTCCTTTTTCTTTTCTTTCTTTCTCTCGTCTATATCGCATTTCCTTGATCTGGTACCTAATTTCACGTGCACTTATTGCACCCGACGTGGCGGCCAGCTTCTGAATCGACGACGTTCTTACGTAAATAACGTGGCTAAAACTACATAAATAGTACCGTCCTGACTTTCCGCGCCGCTTCCCTTTGTCGGCCATCCTTTGCGCAGAGCAGCATCAGCATTTAATATCGCGGATGAGCGTCACTACAGGTCTAGAGCTGAACTGCCAGCTTCGTCGGTGTCGCTTGCAATCGTCTTAGCTAATCCGCAGACGACCTGGCTCATGGTAGATAGCCTGATCTACCTACCCACCAGCCATGCGACCTCCGAGGATCTTTATTCTCGTCTTCTTCTCAGCCGCCTGCCTATTCCTTCTGTGTCGCGCGATAACATCCGCCGTTCAGCCTTCGCCAATCACGTCCTCACCACGGTTGACGGGCCAGAAATCAGCATTCAGATCTTTCTTTTCCTTCACCGCGCCCTTCACGCTCTTCCCACCAAATGCCATTATCACGATAGCCGACGATAACAGCACTTCATTCGCTGCTCGACCAGCCGCGTTCGGCCCTGCTCTGCCGACCAAGGGCTTGAACGGCCAGCTGTGGGTTGGAAGCGGGTTTTCGGAAGAAGTGACTGCGGACGGCGAGGGTGAGGGCGAACTGGGTTGTAGCGATGTGCCTGGTTGGAATGACGGCACCTCCATATCACCGTTGAAGCTTTCGCTCAAGGAGGTTCAGGGCAAGTCTGCGTCAAGCAATACCGAATCCCTACCGTCTAAGAAGTGGAGACGAGGCCTTCCTAGAGCGCCAGTTGTCGACCGGTCCGCTCTCTCCAAGACCGAGACCAAGACGAAAGCGAAAAAGGTTGATGATGGGACAGATGATTATCTCCATCAGCACCTGGAGAAGTTGCAAAGAACGGCAAGCGATGCAACTGGGTCATCTATTTCCGGCCATGCCGATATACAGTCCATTCAAGAAGGTGCTGAGATCGAGGGCAAGATTGTACTCCTGAGTCGAGGAGGATGTGGGTTTCTCGAAAAGGTCAAATGGGCACAGCGTCGAGGAGCCGTTGGCTTAATCGTTGGAGATAATCAGAGGGGTGGCCCTTTAATTCAGATGTATGCGCATGGTGATACGTCGAATGTCACCATTCCATCCATATTCACCTCGAGAACGACTGCTTACCTGCTATCGCTAATGATGCAGCCCGGAAGCTTTATCGAGGACATCATTGATGATAGTGGTAAACCCATACAGAAGGTTCAGCAGTACGACAAATCAAGTAGAAACAAACGGGCGTCTTTAGCGAGTTCTTCTGCTCAAACCGTGAGAGCAGCGACACCTTCACGAAATGACAAAGCGACACAGCCCAAAGACTCGAGCTCTGAGTCGTTGCCGACAAAATTGGGGTGGTTCTCGCGTTTCTTCGGTGGTTCAGCCCAATCAAAGACATCGGCAGAGTTAGGTGGCTCTTCAAGAAGTACCCAAGTGGACTGGGTTTTAGTCGAGGATTTCTCTGATGAGAAAGATAAGAGCATTAAAAACAGCTTAGACCAAGCGGCCAAGAGCAAGGCAGGTGGCGGCTTGACTTCAAATACACGGCAACGGCAGCCTCTTAAAGATGATTTCCAGATTGGTGTAGAAGATTGGCGAGACCCCGACCTAGTTGGAGCGGACAAATCAGAAACCTTAGTTACGGACAACAGCAGAACTTCCTCTTCCCAGGCGCAGGCTAAGGCTGGGCGTGTTCGATTCACGGATAAGCACGAGGCTGATGGACCAGGTCATACTGGTAACAACCCCAGCAACACTGATTACGCAACAACACATATGCCTACAAAGGGCAAGGATGCCATAGGGCTTGGTAAGGGTAAAACGGTTACATCTGAAAGCTCTGGTCTCATCTCTAAGTTGTTTGGAGACGATGAGGCTGCGGGGGCTCAGAGTGTCGAGGATGAAAGTCGGTTGGGCGAACCACCTTTCATAGGTCGACCAGGTGGTATCGGAGCACCACCTCCCCCCGAAGAACGTGAGGGCCTTTGGGTTGTTATTACACCTACAAGTGGAGCTAGCCCATTCTTTGACACACTTTTAGTTCTGGTCATCAGTCCTTTAATTACACTTACCGTGGTGTACGCGTTGTTGATACTTCGTGCTCGTATCCGACGGCGCAGGTGGCGGGCTCCCAAATCTGTCGTGGAGCAACTCCCTGTACGCACATACCATACTGTGGCGTCTACGCCTAGTCGTTCTCCACGGTTGCCATCTCCTACGAGTTCATCTCCGACAACGCCTTTACTTCAAGACCAACATAGTACATCTAGGTCGCGACCCCGTTCACGGACCACTACGGGTGTTCCCTCGGCTGGTGATCTACTTGATGTCAATGCTGCATTGGCGCCGCCCGCAGCACCACGCCCAGAGGAGAAGCGTGCTGGTTCGAGTCAATGGAAGAAGTATATGGGGCGACAAGTGGAATGCGTAGTATGCCTCGAAGAATATGTTGACGGCGTGAGCCGAGTTATGAGTCTACCTTGTGGGCATGAGTTCCATGTAGATTGCATGTAAGTCCAATATTCCTCGTTGAAAAGGTTGAAGCTTACACACACCGCAGAACACCATGGCTCACTACTCGACGCCGAACATGTCCGATATGCAAAGGAGATGTTGTTCGGTCTCTTGCACGAGGCTCATCATCCAGTCCACGCTATGAATCGTTTCGCGATGACAGTGATGAAGATGAGGTACCAGTCAGCGATCCTTCTGCTTCTTCCAGTCGTTCACGGCTCAATGAAGACACTGCCGATCTAGAGCAAGGGCTCCCCTCGCTGCCTCGTATGTCACGCCCATCCGGCTTGCTCAGCATGCTTTCGGGTAGTATAAGAGATCGCTTCTTTTCCCACTCGGGACAATCTACTAACAATGCTGAGAATCGTGATCGATGAGACAGCGCCTAACTACCACTTTTGCATAACGTATTCATGATTTCAATGATACAATAACGGCGTTCAGTTCTTTCATCATAGTGGGAGGAGTTTAGCCCCTTGCTCTCGTCACTAATCTGATGTTCCTGTCGTCGTCGGATTAGTCAGCATAGAGAAGGAGGCGGGAGCATACTTTTTGGAACAGGCACTCCCCGGGCCACCACGTCTGGGACGTGACCTTGTTATAACGGTCATGAGGGGGAAAGGCTCTCAATGCAGATATTGGTCTACAAGGGTATCTCAGATGTGTAGTCTTGATTGGACTATATTGATGACGGGCGCTTTGGCGCTAGGAGGCTTTTTGCTAGCTCTTTTTTTCTTTTTGTTGTGACATTATTATTATACCCCGCTTAGTCAATGGCCACGAGAAATGTATTGGATTACTTCTATCGTCATGGGCCGTTGAATAGAACTTCGATGACGACATCGTAGTGTAATTAGTCGCTACATACGTGTGAGTTCAATGATAAAGATACGATTCCAATCATTTAGGGGCACAGAACTCGAGTGACCCGATCATCGGCTTTTATGTGAAGCGGTTTTGTGCGACGCCGTGCAAGCCCCCTTAATATGAGACATGAGCAGCCACTCGTTGCGAAGATCAATAGAAATCATGCGAAACTCGGCAACGTATGTTCAAAGCATTGATACCCAACTATATGAAGGTACATCAAGGCGTACGCATTCGAAGGAGCTCGCATCGATGTGAGATATCCGCAGACGGGGTAGACGCGTATCATCGGTCATAACCTCCACGAGCAATCAATTACCCCATTCAATTAACCGACAGTCAAAAAACAGTCCTGGAGACAACACACCACTTTTGTTTTCATTTACAGAATCTCGCGCTCAACATAGTCGGGAATTAGGTCTTGGTGGCAGTCATGTACGACGAAGCGGAAAGAACCCAGCCAGGGAAAGGGGAAGGGGAAGGATCAGAGTATGAGTTCGTGGAACCAACCTCTTTTCCTCTGTTCTTCGAAGCCGCGAAGATGCGGATCGTCAACCCCGTACTGAGCAATGACGAAGACGTGATTGACAGGGGAAAGGGGAAGGAGATTGCTAGAGGGCTTGAGACTTTCCCTCTGTTCATGGCTCTGCCGATGGAGATACGCTTAGGTGAGTGAATCCTCGGGATTGAGGTTTGAAGAGGTTGCATTTGCATTCTGGGGCAAATTTCGTACATTAGGAAACGAACCCAGCCTTGGGCTCCTATTGAGATTTGATTGATTCCCTGACTTTAGTTGTGCGCGGTGCAGAGATCTGGAAGCTGGCTTTACCGGGACCGCGAACCCTGCATGTCTACGACTGCTTCTTGGAGGGATACGCGCCCGAGCTGTATAATCGTGAGGCACTCTATATGCCGCTCGCGTAAGTTGATCCCCCCTCCCCTGATTTTCTATTATTCTGTTGGGTTAACTACTGGAGTTTTACCGGTGGTGCTTGAGGACACTTGAAAGGGCCTTTTCGGCTTTCACGATACTCGCTTATGTAATTATGACCAGAAAAGCAGTTACTAATCAAGATTGCTATAACTAGTGCTACGTGCAGAGAATCACGCGCGTTCGTCATGGATTACGGGTACGAGCCGCTGTGGCCGCATCTCTTGAACCCACGTGACAGGGAGCCGTTTCGCGGCCCATGGTTCTGCCGCGGACGCGATGTCGTGCGCGATATTTATAATGATATGGGACTTTTTGCTCGGTTATGTCCCCCTGGAGGAGCCCTTGATGGGTTAAAGTCTTGTCGGTCTTGATGGGCTTCCTGGGATAGGTTGTACGTGTATATAGTGTATGTAATGTGGTGAGTGGGAAGGAAAGGACTACGGTTGAGTGAGTTTGTATTCGGGGTTATGGGGTTTGCGTTGTTGGGTGTTTGCCTGGAGAGTAATACTCGTGGTATGTAATGCAGAAGGTGGATCAGTGTGTCTGTATCAAAGGGGGGTCTTTACATCCCGAGACGCGTTTCGCTTCTGAGAGATTCGTTCGTCTAGTGATACTTTGTCATGCTTCGCACGCTCCCTCCCTCGAAGAATACACATCGTCAGTACCGCAACCAAACAGTTAACCACAGACGCACTAGTGACATGACCATATACTATAGTGGTGCCGGGCACTAGATACGGAAAGTCGGGATAAACAGAAAAAGAAAATGCAAGTTTTGATAAGATCTGATAAGTTCTGACATCAGGATATGAATAATTAGCTTCCTGACACGGAAAGACGAGTGCCCAGGAAATGAGCTAAAAATGCAGTACAGTTCAGCCTGGTGCTCTAAGAATGACCTCAACTGCCAATCGATCAGTCCCCAGGAGTTGGGCTAAAAATGCAGTGCACCTTCTCCCGCGGGATTCCCAAATCGCCTATATTAATCCGCCAATCATCTCGTTCAATTGCGTACATATATCGTTGGAAGGCCTGGTCCTTGTCTAACGGAGTGACATCGTTGAAACCTACCTACTCTAGATGACCCTACCCATCCCTTGCAGAGGCTTGGGTTATATGACACACTATACAGACGAGTGTACCCTTATGCGCTTGAAGCCTCTCGTTGATCTACTGAGCAGCTGTGTTGAGCATGTTCGCTAACTTTGGATCCTTGCCGCCTTTGAGATCCCGTTCCTTCAATAAGTGAGCTAATAAATTACATTGTATCAGAACTTATTCAAGCACTCCTCAAGTCGCCGCTCGGGTCGGAAAGGCCGCAAAGCCCCTTGCTTCTACGTTTTTGCCGTATGCGGCACCGACCGTCTCAGAAATATAGCGAATTGATGCTACTTGACCCCTTCTCACTCAATGTCTTGTGTCTGGGTTTCTCGAAGATCTCGAGGGCGTTGCAGAGATAGTCCAGATTTTTTGGGGTTATCGGCTCTGCCTATATAAATGTCGACTTCGATTAGTCATGTAGCTGTGTCCACGTCCTCTATTGTGAGTGCAAGAGAAGGCAGGAATGCGGATGGTAACCAAAATCGTTCCTCGGGGAATTATCTGATCGTTTCGAACGATGAATTATTCCTAGATGCGCGGGAACTGTGTGTGACTGGGGTTGATGAGTTTCAAGCTTGTGATGCAGTTTCGTTTTCATTCTTGCCGCTGCTTTACTGCTACGTCCCCTCAATGATTCTGGGATAATGGGGACTGGCTCGATTCGATGTGAGAGAGCAAGGTCACAACCGTTAGACACTTGTACGCTATCTTATCCGCCCAACTCGGTCGTCATACCTTCCTAAGAGGCTTATTGAAACTAAAGCTATTCCAGCTCTTGTTCACATGAGACATCTTGGCGGACCTCGGAAGTTAGGGAACCCGTCGCAAGTGTATATTTAATCATGTCAGTCTGCGAGGTTGGAAGCGATCGAATCGAACCGGCAAGTAAGGTAAGTTGCTGGTCCGTTCTTCCAGACACTGGACTCCGGCTTCGAACCGGCCGCGTGTAGTATCAAGTAGTCCTTCTTTGTAGTTCTTCCTCTTTGAAGTGCGAGTTGGTCTGAACTGAAGTTAACTACCAAGCTCTGAATCCCAGCCCTTGTTAAAGCAAACGATATGCCACAACTCAGGATTCTTGCTGCTTATATCACAGTTAGCCTATAAGGCTAGAGTAGATAACATGGGCACATACCAAGGCAGCGCTTGAGGCTGATAATAAAAACCTCCCCATCCTATGGAAAGCTTCTGAAATTCAATCACAATTTGCAATTGATTGTCTGATTGCCTGCTACTACATTATTCGTGAGTCTACATACTCGCCCTTATCTACGTTCACCACTACCATCGTGCAGGGGAGTGGCGAGCCTAGTAATGATGTGGCCATTATATGTTCGTCGGCATAAGTATTAATGTGAAGTCATAAAGCTTCCGACACATCTGCGCTCAAGAATTTCTATTCCGAAAGAGAGAATGCTACTTACATTGTTGTGCTGCCTTCATATATGCCCCCCTCTGGGATAATTGCAGTCGGCCCAGCTGAGGAGTGCGATGGATGCCTTCTCGGAAGGGAGGAAATTGTTTATGTTGCTATTTCTTTACACCCAGATATCCACTTCAGTATTTGGTACCCGCCTACTCAGGACGTAGTTGAGACAGTCATGCTTTCTTGTACATGTATTTCGTTCGGGGTGGTCACGTGGTCGAGTAAACCTCCTTTCGCAAGACGCCCCTATTGATCCTGCGAGACATGAGTAGGTTGACAGAGTGTTGAAGCACGTTGCGCAACAATCTTAGTACGGTAAACCTAACTGTCCTGACCACCGGGGCTTCATCAATCACAACATATTGTTGTTCTCAAGCATATCTAGTTTGAGGTGAGATACGACATGAGTTAGCCTTTTGAAGCATGATATTCCTTTCGTTACGGCGATTCATTGGCGCTAAGTTTAGTCCCGCAGGGCTTAGGGTGCCCACTCCTGTTCCCCACTCCTTTTTTATCGGGACTTTTTTTAATTTAAACGGCAAACCTAACATCTGATCCGAATTAGTGTAGTGGTTAACATATCGCGTTTTCACCGCGAAGCCCGGGGTTCAATTCCCCGATTCGGAGTTCCGGGATCAGCTAGTACTAATGTTGATTTTTTTTCTCTTTCTTCAAAATCAATCATTTCTTAGACCCTGCAAGCATGCTACTACCATTAGGAAATGGGTAAGAAATGTGGTCAGCCCTGCGTTTTGCTTCTGCCTTCTCTCCCTATTCCGCCAACCAAGTTTCAACTGCATCCTACTCAGTATGCTAACATGATCATAGAACCTTACTTTCATGATTCTCTCATACAGCAGTCTCCTTGTCGTTACTTTCCAAAAACTTAGAATTGACAAGCTTAAGGGTCTATCTATGTTGAGTGCAAGTATTAACTAAACACCAAGTTCTGAGTCCTTTGGTACATAAATTCTAGTTTTCGTTTCGGCCAAAGTGAAGCTCGGAACTTAGGGCTAGCTGTCAGATTCAGCAATTGATTTTGTTGATCGTTCAATTCAACATGATATACCTGAATGACAGTTCTTATCCTCGGGGATTTTGGCGGCTCATGTCAAGTTTACTTCACCTTCGCAAACGGATTATTAATACAGCCTCGACGAGCAGCAAGAGGGAAAAGTGAGAAAAATATAATTTCTATGAGCGAAATAGACAAGACATCTGATCCGCATGTGATACAAATTGATGCAGGAGGAAGAGCTCGTATTCCCTAGGTAGTGACCCGTATTCTGAATCCTCTGGGAGCCCAGAAGGATGCTCTTCTTGTCGTCTCCTATGTATACTAAAATAGTATCTACACTCTTGTGGAGTATTCTATATGCATCGGCTCAAATTGTGAATGAAATAAAGCTTTCTGTATGAGACAGAAGATTGCTAGTTTGTTTAGGAGTCTTCACTGTCTTAAGAGAAATCGGCGATCAGAAGATCATAGCTGCGTTGACCAGGTTAACTGAAGTTGAAGTTCGCCTTTCTTCAATAGCGATTGGCTCATCTTATTCTGGAGACGGGAACTAGAAACCGGATTCTCCTTGTCATGATAGTGGTATCCGGGTAGAATTACCTACCTAGGAAGTGTGCGACATTTGCCGCGTGTGATATCCCCATTTATGACTTGGGCTGGAACAGTCGGGTTTAATACCTCGAGGTTCTCTCTACCGGCATTACGGTAGGAGCAGCAATGGTAGCGTCAAATCCTCGGGAGCGAGTTTCATGTTGTTCGTAGGAACGAACTCGAACTCGATCTACAGTAAGACAAGACACACTTGATATCCTTTTGAATTCATTTGTCTCTCTCCCTTCGCCCAATTTCGCTTGACCCCTCTTTTTCCCCCTCACATCACACGTGGAGATGTCGGTCGGCTGTTGATGACAGTGTTTCGATTATCTAGCGTTGTGCTACCAGGATGTTGTCAATTGGGACAAGTGAGAGGTAGTACTGCCGAGTTTGGTAATGGGGATGAGGTGATGTTTGCTGCACCTGTAACACATGATAATAAGATCTCGGGAGACACCGAACTCTGTAGTGCTGTAGGTTTAAATCACGGTTTCAAATAAAAAGGTTTCTTTTTCTTCGGGAACGATTTTAGGGCGTTGAAGACTTCCACAGACATCATTAAGTACCGTACCTACATACCTGGTAGTTATATACCCTATCGATGTGAGAATCACTGGAACGAGTGGGGTACATCTCAGCAAATACCTACGCCACCATAATACGTACTTCTATAGATAGTTGTCTTGGAGTAGATGAAATAACTTATAGCTATGGGCCTAGTAGGTTTCTTATACGCATACCTACCTACCTACCTTTAAAAAAAAAAAAAAAAAGGAGGCAGTAAGGGCAACACCGAGGCAATAGGTTACATATATGCATATATGAGTGCAGTAGGTACCTCCCCATAGCTGCCCGGGCAGGTAGATACGCCAAGTACCTACCTATGTACCTACTGTAAGTTGAACCTAACAGAGGTATGGACCCAGATTAGTAGGCGAGTTAGGTTAGGCCCCTACTACTAGTGCCGAGTCCCTGTACCTGTACTTGTACCTGTATCTGTACCTGTATCTGTACCTGGTACCAAGACCCCGTAAGGCCACAGCCTGCACATAAGTACAGGACTCCACTCGAGCCACTATATTTTCTAACCAGGCCCAAATCCCATCCAAGAGATTCATTGGCCCATTCGCAGTGATGGCCTCATTTATTGAGTGAAGGGCCATTTACGGATAGCTTCCTACCCAAGGTACGTGTAAAGATACCTGTCGTAGTATCCAAACGGCTAGACACTGGCCTGGGAATATCCCTACGGACGCGGCTGGCCGTTTCTGCTTCTACAGTCTTCCACCTCACTTTCGCATGGCACCCCCATACCCGATTCCCCATATAGACGAGATGTATACCAGGCTTCAATAGGTTTCTAATTCCTCATCTACGGTGCTTTCTAACTTACCATAGTACCTAGGTAGTTCTTGGTTGTCCAACCCCCCCGATTAAACTCGAGCGCATACTGTCAAGTATATGTCCACACTGTCTCGTCAAGCGCTTCCTCCACCTGTACGCGCAAGACCCAACCAAGGACGGCCGCTGCCCAAGTGACCTTCCGCTTTGCATGGATATTAGATGTACTCGCACCTTTCACATTCATTCGGGACTGAACCTACGGAACTGGCTGCGAATGCAAGATAACGTTTGAGAGCCTGTCAGTCGTACTGTTTCCTGCGCATCAAAACCTAAACCGGCCAGCCCACCTCCGTCCACCGCCTGTCCCCACGATACGACGACGACGACGACGACGACCATGGCCGATTTCAACCGGACTTCTTTCGACAAGCCGTCGTCTGCTCAGGACGACTACGAACCGCCGGCTAATATGTCGCCTCGCCGTATCCAAAGTCCGTCGCCCGAGAACAGTGCTGCGAATGGACCGAGGCCTGGCACAGCCGGTGGCCCTGAGACGAGTCCGACTGCTGCTGCCCCTGGTGCCATGTCCGATGCGCACCAGCGTGTTCAAGATGTATTGGGATCCGATGTACGACTTCTAGCACGACTCCTCGAAAAACGTGATCACGACTGACGGGTTATAGATTGGTATAACGACATTATTGAATCGCTTAAAGCAAAGCATCGCTTCGGCAAAGGTTTGTAACAGATCCGATACGCACACCAGGTGGGCTGTCCTGTCGCTGACTCGGCATGGAACCAGGAGTTTGCCGTCTTCCTGAAGAAACGATCCGTCTTAGAGGAGGAGCATGCTAGGGGAATGAAGAAGCTCTGCAGGTCGAATCAGGATAATATTCATCATCATGACCACCGACAAGGGAGCTTTGCGAAGGCATATGAGGACATGCTTGCGATACACGACCGAATGGCTGAGAATGGCACCCAGTTTGCCCTTTCACTTCATTCAATGCATGAAGATCTCCTCGAGGTGGCCGCGGTGGCGGAGAAACATCGGAAAGGGTGGAAGCAGAACGGACTGGCTGCGGAACAGCGCCTGGTGGATATCGAGTCGGCTATGAGGAAGTCGAAGGCCAAATATGACGCGCTCGCCGATGAGTATGATCGTGTGAGGACTGGTGAGGCCAGACAGGGTGGCCGGGTTTTCGGTATTAAAGGCCCAAAGTCAGCCGCACAGCAAGAGGAGGACCTTTTGCGCAAGACTCAGGCTGCCGATACAGATTATCTTGGCAAAGTGCAGGCTTATCAGGCAGAGAAGGCTACGATGGAGTCAACAACCCGTCCGGAAGCTATCAGGGCTTTACAAGATTTGATAAGGGAATGCGACTCTGGCACGACATTGCAAATGCAAAAGTTTGGTGAGTGAAAGTGCTTCGCGTGTCACCGAACGCACCGCTGACAACATATCGCAGCATCCTTCAACGAGAAACTGCTACTTAGTAACGGACTGGTCATCAGTCCGTTGAAAAACGCCATTTCTCCGGGCCAAGCTTCGCATAGCCTGAAGGAGGTCATTCACGCGATCGATAATAAGAAGGATCTTGAAGACTACATAACTAGTTTTCACTCTAAACTTTCACCAAAGCAATCGGAGCCCAAATATGAGCGCAATCCAGTAGGTTGCCTGCCTCCCGCCTAGTCAGAGAATCCTGAATGTTGACAAGCCTAGGTCCTTAATCCCCATCATAATATGTCTGTAAATCAAGTACCACAGATGCACCAACCGACACCAGGACCGTCTTCTCAGCAGCAACCTCAAGGCCAAGCCTTGCCTCCTCTCCAGACCCAAATGCCACCACCCTCTAGCTCATTAGGGAGGACGTCCACTTTTGATACGACAACTACCATGGGCCAGGGTAGCCCGGCCCAGAACTTCATGCCCGCTTCCGCATCGGCTGTTCAGCGGCCATCATCCGGACTGGGGCACGAGAGAAGTTATAGCCATGGAGCTATGTTAACTCAGTCGAGTATGCAGCTACAGCAACCATACAACGCAAGAAATTCAACACACGCCCTTCCGCAACCGTCGCGGTTTAATGGAGTGGTGACTAGCCCCTTGAGTAGTCAGAGCGGCCCCCCGCAGTTAGGGGCTCTACCTTTCCAGACTCAACCGCCACGGGCACAATCTCCACAGCAAGGGGGTCCTGGTTCCTTCGCAACTCCTCCGCCCCAAGAGTTGGCAGCCCGCTCGGCCTCGCCCCCCAAGGCCTTTGGTAATCCTAATGCAGGCATGAAGCAAGTATTCGGCGTATCTCTAGCGCGGTTATACGAGAGGGACCAGTTCGCTGTTCCCATGGTTGTGCACCAATGTATACAAGCTGTTGATTTATACGGTCTCGCCGTAGAGGGAATCTACCGCCTGTCTGGTTCGTCAATGCATGTGAACAGGCTAAAGAACCTTTTTGACACCGGTTCGTTGACCCTCGCTCAAACTCGTTCCCCCCATTTAACTGACCAACTATCCATCAGACCAAGAATCACATATCCTCGACTTCCGTAACCCGGAGAACTTCTTCCACGACGTCAATAGTGTTGCCGGTTTGTTGAAGCAATTCCTTCGTGACCTCCCTGAACCCCTTCTCACCTCTGAAAACTACGCGGGATTCATCGAAGCCGCAAAGCAAGACGATGACATCGTGAGGAGGGACAGCATGCATGCTATCATCAACGGTCTTCCGGACCCTAACTACGCCACCTTGCGCGCCCTAACGCTGCACTTGCACAGGGTCATGGAAAACAGTAGTGTCAACCGCATGAATTCGCAAAACCTCGCCATCGTGTTCGGACCTACGCTTATGGGGACAGCCCCCGGTAGCAATATCGCTGATGCCGCCTGGCAGGTCCGTGTCGTCGATACGATATTACAGAATACGTACCAGATCTTTGACGAGGACTAAGGAGGGAAAGATAACCCGAATGAGTATATGCGAAGGACTGTTAGCGGGGAACGAACGGCTAGCCACACACATATCAGCGGCTGCATGCGAAAGAAAATTCAAATTAATCAAGAATTGTGAAAGTGAAAGTTTGATCTTCGATAATTTCTAGTGTGTATTTTAGTTATGCTACCTACCTAGTACTTGAGTAAGGTTAGGTAGGGGACCGGGAATCAAACATAGGACGAGAAAGGGGAAGGGGGGAAGGGGAGGCATGTATGACCAAGGAACTTAGGTATAAGGACATAAGTATTTGCTCTTGAGGCTGAGCGAGGCGACAAACAAGCACTTGATTCCTTGCTTCTTGTCACTTTACAGTACAGCGTTGGGTTCTATTCGTTTTGTTTTTTGTTTATCTTTGGTTTTAGGCTGGAGTTGGTAGGCTGGTTGGCTGTTTGCCGGGTGAGATACATACTACATAGTACAAGCACAGAGAAAGTACAAGACAGACAGACAGACAGACAAGAGAAAATTGGAAGAAGAAATGGAAAAGATACGAAAGTGATTGACTAACTAGCTACTCTGTTGCATGCGAGCGTGTGTTCCTAGAGCGATATGAAGGAGATTAATAGCATAATGGGAATTCATCTTCATCACATTCAGGTATCGTACAATAGCGCGCTCTGCCTACCTAAGTATCTATGCTTCAGAGCAAATTCGAAAAATTACGTGTAATGGCGTATAGATAGATAGATAGATTAACTTTAGTTAAGCTTACTTCTAGCTTTTCTACAGAAAAGCCTCTCTCTCTCTCTCTCTCCCCCACTCTGGCTCTCTTTTTTTTATTTCTTGCCCCTTTTGGCGATTATGATCAATAAATTTGTTCTTTGCTTACGAGATCGAGAAGCGAAGCTTAGCTTAGCTCACTCATCCGCTCATCCCCGGTAAGCCCGAGGAAGGAGATTATGTCGGTACCTTTCCCGGACAGCTTCCCTTGGGTCTAATTCTTTATTTGAAGTAAGTTAGGCCTCCCGTCTTTGATTTATAATGCTATTATAATAGTTGTATATACTGGTATCGCCCACTGTCCGCTCATTTCGCTTTGCCGGGGTCCCAGGTGTAGGGACTATCCTAGCCTAGCCTAAGCCTGGCGCAGCACTGCCTGAACAACTTGCGTGAGATGCCGGATATGTAATCACGTTTCATGCCGCGCATAATAATCTCCTACGTCTTCTCTGCTTCCTCTATGATGGTCTTCTAGCTGGTATATAATTGGTATTCCGCATTGCCACCTCCTTTGTTGATTCGTTTATGCTATGCATGATTCGCGTCCTCCGCTCGAATTATGCAAGGTATATAGAAGAGTAATCTTTCATCCGTTCATTCGGCTTCTTCAGTGAATCGTCGTTGATCTTTACGCAGCGGCGGGCTGGGGAGGTTGGGCTTGGCCTGGTATAGGCGGCATGAAAATAGGGAGATAGGTCACGAGAAGGGACATGACTGCTCTGCTTGTTAGCATTTCTTGGTATATATAGACGGCAGCTACGTAGCGAGGATGATTCTGAGGCTTGGCATGTGATGGAGAGTGGTTGCTTACTTGACATGCCCACGCTGAAGTAGCCTGGCGTGCTCGTGGTCTGCGTCGTCGCCTCGCTCTCGCCTAGCCAGCTTTGCATGCTGAAGACTACGGCGGCCCTGTAGAGGATTCAGTATTAGCATCGGTGGCTACTCTGCGGCGGAAGATCTCCTTTGTCTCGTCCGTAAGGGTGGCTTGGCTCAGTCACAAGACTCTGACGTTCCATTTTCCCCCATCTTGTCTCTAATCTGAAAGTGGCGGGATTTGGACGACAGACGTACCATCCGATGTACTTGTTCCGCGTGAAGATAGCCGCCATGGGCAACGTCGATGATAAAGTCGAAGAGAACTCGGGGCTCTCGCCTGCCTTAGCGGCGGGCGGCTCCATGTAAGGGACGACTATTTTGCGCGCGTATTAGCTACACCTCGTTCGCAATCACCAGGGTATACTATGACGTGAGGTGATCTGATGCGATGCGATGCGATGCGATGCGCCGCTCGTGCTGCGCGAATGCGATCGAGGAGAGAAATTGGGCTATGCTGTCTTACTTAGGTCCGGCCGGCGCATATCCTTTTTCGACGCCATGATTCTGTGTCTTCTGTCGGGTGAATTGTACTGGAAAGAATGCGAAGTCGGAGCGGTTGTGATATATCGAGGTGCAATGTGAAACGGTAGATACAGACAGACAGCTTGGTTGGTTGGTTGGTAGGTAGGTAGGTAGGCAGGGAGGTTGTTGAATGCATGTAGGTTAGGTAGTTCCTCGGTGGACCAATTCAAGAAGCCAATGGGGGTCTAGATTGAGAGCTACGCTTACATACTGCAGCGTGCAGCTGAGGTGCCTCTATGGCATCTGGAGCGTTTACAGCCAATCATTATTCAAGTCTGGACGAGAAGGATTCTTTTTCTTAACAGATATTATATTCTTAGCGATACCGTCCATCAAACCGCGGGACAGACGCACGCCATCTGCTGAGAGCTGAGCTTTTAGATTTTTGCCTTCCCAATATGAAGCAGCTTGAGGCTACTACCTGTCTATGGAGAATGTAGGTGTGAATAGCAAAGGACTCTTATCCCGCGTCGAGATCGAGGCATTATTTTTCGGCTTCTTACTCTGAGAGAGCTGTTCCGAATCAGACTTCGCGTCCTCACTTTCTATAATGATGAATATTTGTGAAATGGAGGCACTTGTTAGTATTCGCATCTACTATGACCTCGTTGCTTACTGGACAGGAGTTTGTTTCGTTGTATTGCGGTTAAAGGCAATGCCCATTTTGCTCTGGGGCATTGACGGTAGCCGAGGCGACTCTGGCATAGGACCGTCAATTTTCTAGTGTGTGAGTCATGGCGGAAGAGAGCTATTGTCATCAGCCTTTCTGTGAGTATCACAAGAGGCTTCAGCGAGGAAGCAAAGACAGTTCCTTCTTTGTTCCGCCTCTCGCAAGATTGTTCTTAACTTGAGTGCAGAGAAACCCCCACAAAATCACATACGCATATGAGATTGCTTTGTAACGTAACTTCAATAAAACCTCGGGAATAAACTGCTGGCTAGCTGATCGGGGTCTATTTCGTTTATTTCTGCAACAAAGGGCTTATTGCAACCATTGCTTGAGATGTTGCGTGGTCGTTCAGCTGGGTGTTCAATGCCACTGATCGCATCTTTTAGCTCCGCGTCCCGGCGGCGTGGGACCCGGCCCATCGAGTGTCTCCGTATACTTATAGCCTATCTCCCCAGGTTCCTACAGATAGTAGGGAGGTGAATGATATGTACCAATGGATGGAAGTGGTAATATGATGCGCGATACCATCCTCCCACAGCTCTTATCACCGGTTTGGATCCCGGACCAGTGTCACATTATTAGCGCATCATACGAGATACCTAACTCAGTAGTCAAGACTTCTCACACTATAGATGCAACGTCGGCTTTGAAGGGCACCAATCGACCGATAGAGGTGCATCGCAGCGTATGCTGTCAAGCACTGGGAAGGCAGCGAAGCGGCAGGCACGGGAAGCATGATACAAAGCACGTACAGATCATGCAACGCCATGTCGACTCCTGCCTTAGTGTACGCGGACCAGTCGTCTTCTTTCCGTGAGGCATCTCTAGGAGTCGCATTTTCTCGGCATCTCCGCGCTGCAGTGAGACTTACATATGTATGCGGCACAGCAATTAGGGTCAATTGCCACCTTGTCGGCAGCTTTCTTTTCCTGGCCAGTTCCTCTGTGTAAGTCAATCCCCCGTGATACCTTACCTTACTTACTCGGTAGTACCCTTACAGTCAGATACCAAGCGAAAAAAAAAGCAACGGTGCGCCGTTGCAGTTACCAGGTAAATAGGGAGACACATCTACAGGCCATTCCACCATTTGAAGGGATATCTACAGTCGGTAAGTCGTTCACGGAGCGAGATAGCAATACGTCGCAATTAGCGCAGCTGGATAGCGTGGCGTCGGCGCCCGTGCTAATTCCCCAGCTGATCAATGAGACGACTCGATGGTACGACACATGATCCCCTTAGTGGTAAATACCGGTAGATTGGCAAATGCCCCAACAAGGACAGGCGAAGTGCACATGTTTCTCGCTTGTCCGGTCTAGGCCTGTACTGACTCGGTGCTCCGTGAGAATGTCAGAACGAAAAGCCAACGGACTTGAGGCCAATTAAATCTTCATAAGTACCTAGGTATTGAGAGCATTATGAAAAGCCGCGGTGCCGAAGGGATATTGGTAACAGTTTCGGGTTCATTCAGCACAGAGCGTGCCAAGCAATTAGGAGCCCTATGTCGTGATTAGCAATCATATCAGCCCGTTTCTCGCTTGAGTCGCTTGAGAGCCAAAATAGACAAAGAGTTCGCGGTTGCCCGGAGATATAATTGACCACTCACGATCCCGGAGATTCGGGTATACGCTCACTGATTAATCAGAGCACCTATTTGGTGAGTAATTGGCCGCGGGGCCCTAGGTAAAATCACCCGGCTCGTCCGGGGCATGATTACCTAACCACATGGTGTGTTGTCTCCCTTCTAGTTGTCTACCATTCCCAGAACCGAGAACTGCTTGCTGACGACTAAATAGACGCCGAATGAAGTGTGAAGGATGTTGCAGAAAGCTGGATAAAGCTGTATACTGGATATGCACCCAGCCTAGTGTATACCAGATCTCCGTATCTGCTGAATTACAAACGAGTTTCTGAACGATGCGTTGTAGACGACCCCATGAAGCCTTTTTGGACTCTAGGATGTAATTCAAATTCCAAGTAGCCGGACATGTATGCTCTGGTGGCGTGGAGTTAGTAATGTGGACGATTACTATTCCTTGGCTTGTCTGATTGTGGATTGTTTTGTTGCAAACGGCTGCTGACACCCGATCGTCATTATCACGAGATGTAGCAAGTCAACCGACGTGACGATAGCAAGGCCTTGAGTCCTACCAGTCGTGTAACAGTGATCCTGCTTTGGGGGGTTTGCCCAATATAGTAATCGGTCTTCCGAGTGTGCAGCCACTTTGGGTCTTAGATAGCCCGACTGTGAGTAGGTAGACGGAATAACAGCCAATTCCACTTGCGGGGTATCGCATCGTACGTGGCGATTGCTTCCCGGCCCTTGAGGGTCTAATGATAGGCTATGGATCGCATAGCTCGGATTCTAGCAAGTATTATTGAGTAGGTAAGCGTGTCACTGGATATCCAAGGCGGAGACGACTCCCGTTACAATGGGAATATTTCAGAGTAGACTCTAGATGACTGACGGAGTAAATGCCCATGCATCTCCAAAAAAGCCGATCATAGGTTCCTCTTGTTGGGGGTAACACCGGGATCTACCAGGTCATATCGGTAGAAAAGGCAGACAACCAACGTGGGCCTCGATTGTGGATGGATGTCTGTCGAGTTGGGTACCCTATAAATCCCTGGTTTGGTGGTTGGTAGATTGGGCACATCAAGTTTGGTCTCTGTTTATACCGATGTCATGATGGTTGTGATATAGGTAGTGAGACCAGTAGGTACATACAGTACGTGGGCACTCGACACCGGACACCGGACACCCGTTGCCCCCTTATGATACAGAGACATGGCTTACAGATACCTACCTACACATTACCTAACTATCTAGGTTTATGTTAGATGTGATGCATCCCAACACTACCTACCTGCCTTCATGATGTATGTATGCAGTTATAGGCTACTATATGTGAGAAGACTGTCAGCTGGAAAGGGCATCCTGTAATGCTACCTTTTACTGTAGGTAATTGTTAATTGTGATCTGGTACATGTCACGGTGTACCCTAAATTTGGCACCGGCTCCCCTGGTTTCATCCGCGGATCCGATAGGTAGTGCTTTCACTGACTGTAGGTATGCCACAGTTACTGGCATTAGCTACCTACCTAGGGTTGGTAATACAGTACGTGTATACGAGCACTGTAGATAGCGTACAGTAAGATGTCCTTGACTGCACAGTATGGGCCATCGGAGGCTAAGTGCCACAAGGCAGATCACGCTAAACCCAATCCACGGGAAATTCCACCTGCACCTCTCTCACTTGCGTCCCCATCCTCTGCACATCCACATCGGCAATCCAGCGTTATGTTTTCGCAACTCCGGAACCCCTTCTGGGTCTTTTTCGCTGTTGGATGCTCTATCCTTTTCTAGTATTGCGCTGTTTTGCTGTTGGGCGAACCTTGCCGCAGCAGCACATATGTAATCATGAAGTGTCTGCCTAACCTACCTACCTACCAACTGCGAACTGCCTTCTTCGAGACATGTCTAGTGGCGTATATGATACATGCAGTACTGCAGTAGTAACTCTTCTATGCGGTACCAAAATGCCAGTCTGCTGTCATAATAGTAGAAGTACTCAGTAGGGATAGTACCCTCGGTACCCGACCACCTTACATAAGTCGGTGCAGGCGGGTACACAGACAAGGTAGTAACAAGGTAGTACAGGTTACTAATGCCAGTGTTTTCCCCTAGTGCGCTGAATGGGAGCGAGAGTCGGGACCTGCTGCATGTACCCTGTACGTACGTTGGTCAGGTACATATAGAGAGGTACAGCTGTCTCGCCTGTCTCGCCTGTCTCCAGCACACGCCAGCAGCACGGCTGTTTGACAAGACCTCTGTCGAGCCTGTGCCACTCTTCCCGCCCGCTCGCTAGGAACCCACTAGAGTCCTATATCTGGTATACTATACATGCGACCCCTGCCGTCCCTTGAGTCCATCCCCCGATATCATTGTACCAATCATTACCCAATCTGGTTCGTCTATCCCCAAGCCTCGTCGTACGCTCCTATCAAGGCCGTACATGTAACCACCGCACCTCTCTCTATTCCATCCTCCCGACCTCGACCACCGACCTCGACCACCGACCACGAGCACTACACTAGCACGAGCACCGTTCTTGCCATACCACGCACCGTAAACAAACGGATCTCGTTATAACGAGCCTACACAACATAGCCAAACGCCTTAGTTACGACGTCGGACTAAACTACTCACTAACTCTCATTCCGGCTACGCTTCTCGCTTGCTGTTGGTGTTGCGACTCGATCGTTCTCAACTTCTTTCCACAACCCGCATCGGTCTTGGCTTAACTAGAACATCGCATCCCATCCTCGGCATCCCGCGCTCCCGACGGTCCACTTCACCCTCGGGAGCCCTTCTTCGACCTCCTACCCGATCCTCGTAACCTGCTGTTCTGAAGATATGGAGTACTTACCGTCCCAACGCCTGCGATGACCTCACGGCCCCCTTTGGCCATCTCTCAGCGACAGCCTCAGAGAACACTCAGCGGCTCGGGGTTGTCGCAGAGACCCGTAACCCAGCGCTCGTTGTCCCAACAGTACCCGCCGCAATCCCCAATACGAAGATCCGACAGCTTTACGAGCGACCAGGGCGTCGATGGGGGCGATGGAGCGCAGAGCCGATATGGGACAACCCCAAGGAGGGGCGGGTCCAAACTCAAGCTGGAACTGGCAAACGATGGCATCGTGCACACGGGCTTCGTTGAATCACCCCAAAATCCAGACCCCTTGTCTGCTAATAAGGTTTTCACGCCATCACGGGTCATGTCGATGGCGGACGCTCCCGACCTCGGTGACATGAGCCCACAGCCGTCGCGATGCCAAACCGTCGACGGAGATGCCGCTCCTCTCCCTATGCCTCCACGCCGGGCCCGATTTGCGCCACCTACAAAGCGATTTCAGCCGCCACCAACAGTTACGCCCGCAAAGAAAGACTCGCGTCCCAAGCCGTTCGTGCTTGAAGCGCCTTCTGATGCCCCTCGTTATTCTAACATGGGAAAGCAAGAGCCGTGTGGTAGGGGCAAGATGAACGAACGTGGCAGCCAACGAGATGTTAATATTTTCACAGGCTTTGCTGATTTTTATCCCTGGCGTGGAGGGCACCCTGAGGACCAGTTCTCCGACAATATCATTCGCATTGGCTATTTTGACAAGGCCCCAGCACAACCCACCCAGGAAGCCGCATCCGCAAAGGCCGCATTGTTTCCTGCCTTGAAACACAAGACTGGACTGCATGCATTGTCTACGGTATTGACGGGCGTCTTGAACCAGCGTCGACACATTGGGCAAATCTCGTCACCGTCTACTTTCAAACCGCCACCGCGCGTCACCCTTACAGATACCAAGAGGGAGGTCTGGCTAAAGGATCTGGCTAACCCAACCATTCCCCTTCGCCGGCTCAGTAGGACAATCCCCCACGGTATTCGCGGCCGCGTACTACTCGACCAGTGCCTGAACAAAAATGTACCGACAGATCGTGCTGTTTGGCTTGCAAAATGTGTAGGGGCAAATGAAATCAGGGCTTTCAAGCGCAAGGGTGTGAATAATACGTTTGTCATGGGTGGCGAAGTGAAATGGATTCGAGATTGGACCTTGTGCGTTGAACAGTTTCTGGAAGCTGTCATCGGCGCATTCACTGAAGAAGATTGGAAGGCTAAAGTCACATATGCGTAAGTGTCAACCATCATGTTTCGCTAAAGCTTATTACTGATCGTGACCAGCATTCGCCTCGCGACTCATCTCTATGCCGAGCATCTCCTCGATCGCGATCACTACATGGAATGGCTGATTTCAAGCATCGAAACTAGCCAGGAAGCCAAGCTGCCTATGTGGCTCTTATTAGTTCAGATCTACTGGAAAGACATGCTGAAGCTCAGGCGCCATGGACGACGACTTGTTACCGCTATGCTCAATCATCATTGTTCTGTGAGTTACACGTATCTTTGTTATATACACATGTACTGTACTAATTCTCAACCCCAGATATACGACAGTCCAGACAGAGATATTCTACTGCCACTATCTAACCAGCTAGGGTCTCTTGTCGAATCCCTTATTCTAACAAGTCCAGACTGTTTCATGCACCCGTCAACGTGGGCTCAGTTTCGCAATTCCTTGCAATCCTCACTGCCTCTACACCACGAGTCGACATGCACTGCATTTAACGCTATCGACTCCCGGTGTGATTCTTTAAGTAGCTCTACAGTCAGAACACGCCCAGCTGTTCGAACTACCCTAGTTGCACTCCTTGACGACATGCTGCGCCTGCCGTTTAAGGAAGACATTCCCGGACAGCTACGCAAGGCCGCTCCAAATACGTCAGTCCTCACACGCACCACACTCGAATGGTGCACGTCACTTTACCGATTTGGTGCTGCTAGAGTCTATGTCGCAGCAACTATTCTACGGTCAATATCAGACCCAAACACCGACCTTACCGCCGAGATACTCGCGTTCTTAGATGCTGACGCACTCCAAGAAACCCCACGAAAACATAGTATTTATCACCTTGTCTCGGAGCTTGTTCGCTCTGGCCATTTTTCTGTTCCCATGTACATCCAATGGCTCATTGCTCGAGGCGGCCTCGTCGACCCTTCCGAGGCGCAACCAGATGGCCCTTGTTCTATGAGACTTCTGGCCGAGATCCCTGCTCATTCGTTCAACGATTCCATGAAAAGTTTGAGAGCTTCTCTACTTCGAAGAGCCTCGTTTTCCGTCGAAGACCAAGAAAAGGACATCGGAACAGCGATTAAATGTATCAAATACGTATTATCGGTTCCGCTTGAACCTGACGATCCGATATTGCATAAACCAATGAGCGTCAAGAAACTAGCTAAGAGGATAGGCCTAAGCAGTCGTTGTCTGAAGTTCGAGGTCTGTTCCTGGCTCGCACACGGCTTCATCGACAACACTGTTCAGCAGTTCGAATCCAACAAGACTCCTCTCAAGATGCTCGAGAGATGCTTCGATATCATCCGAACGTTATTAGAAGCCGCTCAGGATTTCAGCATGCTCGACACCACACTAGATTACCTGACGCACTCGTCCGATGTAGAGACGTTATCTTACTGCGTAAACACTCTCAATCTTCATCTGCCGGTGTTTTTCGCGATCGGTTCGGCAAACAGGCTTTTCCATTCGTTTCACAACCGTCTCAGGACTCTTACCGTGGAACAAGGCCTTGGGGTACGGCCGCTACTTGCCTCACTCGCGACCCTTGCTCCGCGTCTTCCCGGGCTCGAATCCGTGGCATCACAGCTACGAAATGAGTTGCTTCTAGCAGATCGAAGTAACGCTGCGGATGCGTCGTCGCCGTTGTCGGATAATATGGCTACTCAACTTCAAGACGATGAGACAGAACTTGGCGAGCAGATAGAAAAGCTTGCTAACTATACAAGTGCTGACAGGCACACCATGGAACGCCTCTTTCATACAATCGTGAGTAAGATTGTTGTTTGCTGGGCCAAAGGTGACGAGCGACAACGTCCCTATTCTATCCTGTTGTCACGTCTCAGGGTTTTCGACACCCAATACTTTGACAGTTTGATGAAAGACTGGGTACAGCATATTCGCAAACTGACGAAGCGAGCACCAATCGCCCAAATGTACCCACTACTTGTGAGCTCTGGATGTCTCTCACTCGCAACACTCCTCGCAACTGCACTAAGAAGCCAAGGTCAAGGGATACAACCCCAGCCCAGCGCAGTGGGCTCAGCCTCTACTTACATGCAAGAGATCCTGCAGATGTTGATGAGGCCTTTGGTTCCGGATCAGATTATAGCCTTGGATGACTGCTATCGTTTTCGAATTATTCAAGAACAAGCCCGCCTCGAGTATGCTAAAGAGGTCATGCTCCTGGTTCGCGGATCACTAGCAGAATATGCGGCGTCTCGAAACCAACAACCCCCGAGGCCGCAGCCGCTCGATGATGAAAAAGTCAAGTCTTATCTTTTTGAGCTATTGAGAGATTTGGTCCTCATCGATCCCCAAGCCGCTAGCCAGACACTGTCATTGAAGAGTCCAGACGCTAAGCTAGCCACGCTTATTGAAGCTCTCACAACCAAACTTCTGGTGCCCCATGGTGGAGGCGGGCAGAAGACTTTTGAGCAGGTCTTGGAGCTAGCAAATGAATTTACGCTCCCATTTTGTCAAGTCAAGCTTTCCTTGAATCTAGCAATGCACGATCCAAGCACGCCCGAAGGGGCCGAAAAACTTCAGACGCAATTTGAGCAACTTTCGGTTGCGATGGATAACGCGATTGAAGCAGACAACATAATGTGGACAGGAATGTTGTCCTACTTAAGCTCAGATATTACACTGCATCTGAAAAACCGAGCGGAAGCACGATTTCTAGATCTATTCCCCTCGATGAAAAGTTTGCCCTTCGATGAAGCCCAGTCTAGAAGTGACATTCACATGGCCGAGAATCTTCTCACGGTTGTTGACTCTGTTCTCCGAGGGGTACTCATGTCAAAACTGCACCCATTTTCAAGCGGGATAGCGGACAAGTTAACAGACCTTTGGGAGATCTTAGCATCTTCGAACGAGGAGTGCGCAGGTTTGAAAGCAGCCGTTCTTGCGCATTGGCTCCCGTTGCTACTATCGTTTTTAGCTCTTCAGGCCTCCCAGTTTTCCGCGGCGATAGATTCTTCGAAGCTCTCGGGCAATGACACTCGCGCCCGTGTACTCATTATTCTAGCAGGTATTATGCTAGAGCTGGACAAGCATCAAACTGCCCATCTAGGACCGCGTGTTTTCGACATTGCGCTAGTCCTTGCTGACAACCTACCAGAGGAAGCCCGCCTTCACTGCGTGCGTGCTGTAAAGGACTACACCGCAGATCCTCGGCTAAGGTATCTATTTAGCTTTTCTGCAGATCCGGCCGAAAACTTGATGCTAGCGCATAAGGAAAAGCCTCCAGCTGGCGTTCACGAGCGCAGGATGATGGCCATGAATCTAGGCATGGGAATGCCACCGGAAAAGCTTACTCCCTTCACGTTTAGACGCTGGGAGATCTTAAACGAACCGACCCCCAACGTAGGGGAAAATGACACAAGCTTAAGCTTGACACTTTTTGATGCCAGGAAGATATAGTAATTCTCATTATTGCTGATACCCTTTCTATTTGTTTCTATTCATGGCGAGGATCAGGATGGCACAACTACTCAATTTCTTTTTTTGGTAACGTACTAGACATACCTCATGACGGCGCCTGGCATATTTGTATTCACGGGTACTCAGGATTGGGCCCGGGGTTTGCGGATGGTTTGAAATAAGGGTCGGTCCGGTCTGCATCGGGGTCTGGTTCATTCATATTCCCAACCCCGCTCATTTGTCATGGAAGCGTGGCATACAGCTATAGCATTTTATTGATTGTTAACCTTTTTTGTTTTGAGATCTTCGCATCATGCACTGTCTTCATTGTCGCCATGTCACGTCCAATTGCATACTCCGTCAACGAGACGAGCTGGATATATCAATGGTAGAGTTGATTAGACATTCTAGTCTCGCTATTACCTCAAAGCTGTCTAGTGGAGGGAACATTTTCTAAGTAATGGCCATACACACCCATGGCAATACATGAAATAAGAGGCACGAATGAACCGATGAACTTGATCTCCGTGAATACCGCAGTGCGATTTTCGTGATTTATAGAAAGGTTGCTGAGACGACCCTCCTATCTTTTGTCCTATCATGATAGATGATACATAGGTGTGTATGAGGGAAGATTTAATTCTACCACTGGAAAATCTAATAAGGCTCTCTTAAATGATCCATGTGTGGAGACTCGAGGAGAGCTTCATAAACAGCGCTCTCATTCTACCTTGTCAGCTCTAACCCCGCGCCCGTCGCTCAAGATAGTCAGCTGGAACAGGCATCTTGACGACCTGCAGATAAAAGTGCAGATACAAGCACCAATCGAACATAGACACATGGACACGTGGAAAAAGGAAAATCGCGGATCGGCCGATGGCGAGATCCTTTTAATCCTAGATCTAGTACAATACGAGTTTGCTCTGCCATGCCAGACTAAGTAGGCTCGAGTCCGCGTGAACTTCCTAGGTGCTTTGCTTCTCGCCAACATCCACACGGGCGGTGAGGATGTCATGGTGACCTGCGGGGATTGTCATAGACGGGGGCCGAAATTGGTCTTCCCCTCCCCTTACATAAGTCCTTTCTGCCTGCATAAGCCTCGTTTATGTCTCGACTGCGTCCAAAGAAATATTGAATCGACGATAGATCAGGGGCTCATTAAGTTCATCTCATGCCCTGAATGCGGTGCTCAGCTCGATGATGATGACATATATAGACTCACGACCAGTGAGCTCTACGAAAGGTTGGGTCGCAATGATAGGTCTCCTTAGATGACGGTCGTTTATGCGTGAGGCTGACTTGATCTCGTATATAGATATCGAACATCCATATACTTAACTGAAGAAATCGAGTGCATCATCTGTATAGAGAGTATTCCACGAAGAGGGTTCCCTACATCTCCCATATCACCCGTGTGTAGCCATGAGGCCCAATGCTGTCTCGGTTGCCTTGCTATGCACCTAGCATCGCAGCTAGAGTCCAACAGTCCTAAGTCTTTCACTTGCCCTCAGTGTCGAGGAGCGCTGCCGTATGCATCGATACAACAATATGCGAAACCAGAAACGTTTGCCAAATACGACAAATTGCTCGCGCGTAATGGACTAAGCAATGAACCCAATTTCTGCTGGTGTACAGCCGGCTGTGGCTCGGGACAGCTGCACCAAGAAGGCCGAGAGAACCCTCTGATGATATGCGTTAACTGCCGCGGCAAAACTTGCTTCACGCATCAGGCTCCGTGGCACGACGGCCTAACTTGTCGCGAATTCGACAATCTCGATAGTGCTACTCCAGCAGCCAAGGATGGTGGAAAACTTGAATCATCTGGCACGAAATCGGTTCGCGATAGAATTAGCAACTTGTTGTTGTTAGGTAGAGGCAAGCAGAACATCGCCGTCGGCGGCGTCACTCGTCTAGAGAACGATCAAGAGTACAAGGATCGACTGTTCGCGGAGAAATTGGTCAAGGAAGAAGAGCATCTGGAGCGTAAACGGCAGAAAGATACCGAAGAAGCAGAGAAGAGGAATAGGTTGCGGAATCAGGAAGCCCGGGAGCAGAGACGGGCGCAAGAACACAGGGCTCGAGACGAAGAAGCGCGGAAACGAAATCAAGCAGAGAGAAATGGAGTCCAGGAGGAGAAAGCGCGGAAACAGAGGCAACTTGAAGAAGATCGAAGGAGGAAGAGGGCGGAGGAAGAAGCTAGCGAGGCTGCTTTGCGCAATGTGTCGAAGCTGTGTCCTAGGAACTGCGGTGCGCGTATACAGAAGACTGCGGGATGTGATCATATGAAATGTAAGTTCTCCGTGGTCTGTAAAGTCTGTATACATACATACCCTCTTCCCTCCCTCCTCCTAGCGAAGCAAAACGCGGATGAGCGGAGAGAGACTGACTATCTCCTAGGCCGTCAATGCAGCCATGAGTTCTGCTGGATATGTTTTGCCAATTGGGGTCCGATTAGAAAACATGGCAACGCCCATCACAAACCTGATTGCAAGTATCATTCATCGAAGCTGTCATAATGCTCTAAGGATAGAATTACCAATATCGATAAGCGAGGGCTGAATAACTTCACTTCCAACAAGTCTTATATGAGGGTGCACACCGAAGGTGTAACCCGAATTGCGCATATAAAACAGCGTGCAAGGTGTCAGCGCGTGTAACATATATTCATATATATTGTCTCAATATACTACTTCCGTAAGCGTCCTTATTATAATATAACACGAGCTCGATTGAGGGCTTCGAGGCTGACCTTGTTTCTAAATACTACTTGGGATCAAGCTTCTGACTTCCGAAGTCCGCTGGTATGTTTCAAATAAGCGAGGGCTGAAGGCTCTCAAGTTCAACAAGTCTCAATACAAATAAGACAGCAATGATATGACGACGGAAGCACGCTTACGAAACAGCGCACAAGGTGCTCAGCGCGTGTGGCTTATACTCTGTACTCTGCATCGCTAGACATTGGAGGACCCATTCCTTTACTAGCTGTGAATAACGTCCTTCAGTCTTTCTCCGCCCCCCTTCCGATTTCTGTTTATATAACAATGACTTATATATGTATATATACACTAGGGGTAAGCTCGAAGGTATTTCGGTCTGACTGTGAAGTGGTAGGTAGAGATGACATAGAGTATTTAAGTAGATCCGGGATCGTCACGCGCTTTGAGACATGCATCGTAAACCCGAAAACTGCATCTCAATGAACGGGGTATTGCATGGCAACACGTTTTATTCCAGTCAGTTATCGCGTCTCGGCTTCACAGAGTAATAGCTTAATACCCACACGACGGCTACTCAACAGTATAAAGGTATGCCATGGGTGGAGCAGGCTTGCTTCGTGGACTTCGAGTCCGCCCCATGGGGACTTATTAACATCGACTTATTTCCTTCATTCAGCGACGTCGAATAATCCGCCATGTCCGCAACGCTTCCACCAGAAAGCAACTATATCCATCCTTCCGCACTTGTACCCTACCCCACAGGCGACCCAAAGCAACATCACATCGCGTGTGACGCATATCGAGTGGCTAAGGTACAACATGCAAGCCCATCTTCGTTTGACGGCCACTGACATTCCGAGTAGGCCCGCTGTGATAGGCACAAGCCGAGTTGCGAGAGCTGCCGCATGAGACCTCGATCCTGCATTTATCTCAACGGTCAAAGAAAACTGAGAGGGAAACCCCATCGTGACGTGCGTCTCGAATCTAGAGATCTACGACTCCTTCAGGCCGAGAGAGGAGGTTACCCTCAGCAGCAGCAGCAGCACTTACCACTACTACTACCTTGGGGCAACAAGATCAGCGGTCAAGTGCTGTCGTGGAACGGCAATGGCTCAGTCGAGGGTATGCAGAGTGCCATGCCACCGCCTCCGCCTCCGCTACGGAACGAGGGATACTACACGCTTAACGCACGACCTTCTCTTTACGCTTTCAATGGTTTGACCCGGCTATCTTATCTGCCAATCCCGCTAGGAGCTTGTGAGGACGCTGATCCGGATCCGGGGTGGTCTTCTTGGGTCCAACAGATATGCTCTTATCCTAGTCCTGGTAGCGTCGCGCGGACAGGCTAGACTCTCCGATACATCACGATAGCTATCAAGCAGCCATAACATCGTGAAAAATCATTAGAGTTCGGCCGGTCAGGCAGCCGGCACTTGGCGAAATCTACGATGACAGCCAAGTTTGGTAGGAGACAGGGGGCAATAGGGATTTAAATGAAGGGGGTCGTTGAGGTCCTTTTGCTCTTAGCACTATCGAAGGAGCGCCTAAAGGACCTAGGTAGTTATGGTTCGTACTTGGTACACGAAGCAGTTAAGTAGAGTAAGTGATAGGAAGGGTACGACTTGGTTGTCTCTCGTGCGTCTTTAGTGACTCGGGATTACCCATGTATAAACACAGGTGGTTTTATCTTGTAGTCTGTGAATGAAACAATTCTCATCCAGGAAATTAGCGACATAAAACAGCTTGTGAATAATGTCCAAATTACTGTCTAGACTTCCTATATGTAGTAAGCAGCAAAGCTCACATTATTCCGTTCATGAAATCGAAGCGAAACATTTCGAAGTCATCATCTTCAATCGCAGACTTGGCCGTAGGCTCTGGTTCCAGCTCCCTCCGCTACGCCATCGTCAGCCTTCCGCGTCAACCTCTACTAGATCCCAAGCCTTCTGCCATGGTATGCGTAATGGTATTCGTCAGCGAACACCAGGAGGCCATGTCGGCGTTCTGAGAGTCAGACAACGACGATGTCCGATTTGACTGCGTCGTCGCCGCCGCCAATAACCAGACCAGCCATTTCCAACTCCCAGATCAGCGCGCCCTCGAAGAGCACTCTCTGGACTCGGATATGTACCGGACCGCGCGCGTTTTTCTTGAGCCGGCTGCCGGTTAATATTTGTGCTCGAATACCGTCTACTCTATCTCCCTGAATAGCCCAGACACCATCCTGTGCTTCCAGAATGCGGCCAGAATCGTTGTAGGCTGACACATTAGTAATTAGCTTAGAGCTACATGTGTCGAAAGCAAGCGATGTACTGGCAGCTTTCTCAATGATGAAAAGGAGCGGGTTGTAATCGAAATCGAAGCCTAGTTTGATTTTGCTTAAATCTATATCTAAGCACTCTAAATCGACGATCCCGACTGTACCTGTGCCGCATTCTTTCATGGCCATGATGAGCTTTTCCGGATCCCAGTTGTTACCGGATGGGAGTTCCACCAAACTGTGTGGGGCTCTCTTCATCAGATGTCTTAGCTCTGGGATCAGTATACGATAACCGTAGATACGGTGCCATAGTGTATCTATGTAGAACCCGGGAATTACGGCAGGATACCTTATAGGCGGAAGATTCTGCTTTACGTGTACAGTTACGCTTCGAGCTGAGTGTAGCTCTAAGAGGAGCTGAATGCCGAGCGAAAGGGTCGAGCGACCGTGGTGGGATGTTCGTGTATACTGGCCATCATGTGACAGCTTACGTAGGAAAATCCCTAGGCCAACCGACCCCTTACCGCTACGCATCTTGACGCATTTGAGAACAGCAAGATATGTATCTGCTGCCCAGGGTGTCAACTTAAGCGTAATTGATAGACCGCTGTTCGTCATGGCAAAGGGGGACTGGTCTCTTTTGTTAGAGTCAGGCCGAATGCATCCAGCATCGACAAATGCTCCGGGAGAGGTTGCCAAAAGACCGTACTTCCCATCTCTTTTGGGATACGGCAGGCGCCAGGCGAAAATTGAGTGGTCGTTGGAATGACGAATGATTTCCTCTTGAAGTCGTATAAAAGCTTTCTCGCCTTCGCCATAGAGCAAGGGCATATTGACTTCGAAAATTCCCAAGAGGCTATAAGCACGATCTTCTATACGTGTCGTTTCGCGATATGCTGCTCATGACATTCGCTCAGCAATTGAACACTCCGATACTGCCCTGTCCCCCCGAAGTACGGACCATTTGATATTAGTCACGTAGCTAATGTCTTTACTCAGAAAGTCCCTGTTCCCAAAACAGCGCCACGATTGATCGTAGAACAGCACATTTTGTGGGGCTAGAAGTTCTTGCGGTGTCCATCCGCGTGTGAACCACAAGCTGTCGCGAAACGAGGATAGGGTTTCGAGCTCAGAAGAGCTGTCGGAAGCATCCGATAAGAAGGCATAGCATACCACGGCCTTCTTGTACCAGCGATACATGGAATTGATGGCCTCAGATAGCTCAGCGCTGCTCTTCTTGTCTATACAGCAGGTATCAACCCAGGCATAATGCAGGCCATTACGTTTGGCCTCTTCACAACATTTCTCGATCTTGGTAAAGCCGGGTTTACTCTGTGCACGGCCAAGCTCCATGTCCTGATAAGTCACTTCGCCCTCCTCCCACCGATGTGAGAGGATTGCATATTTCAAACCCTCTTCAGACTGGAACTCCTCAAGGCAGAGAGTCTCGGTATTTATCAAATACATGATGATAATGATGGTCTCTAGTGAGCTCAAAGGTTATACGTGGTATATCCCTCTGGTATTGTTGCAGGAGGAGAAATTCAGCCCAAGGGCCACCAAGGCGGTATTGAAGCCATGGGGGTAAGCAGGCAGAAGAGCAGGCTCGCCAATGTGGCTGTGGAAGATCATGTTGCCTAGGTAGGTATGGTGCATCGTCACTTACCTAGACAATGTAGGCGTCGTCCAGATCTAAAGAAACCAAAAAAAAACCCACGTGAGCTGGAATCACTCAACTTCAATATTTTCTTACTTTGGAACGAGACGCTGGGCGAGCTCTTTCCAAAAAGCGTCCATCAACTTGAAGTACCTAAGTTCCTAGCAAGAAGCGCACAGACCACTATTCAGTGACATTGGCGAGGCGGGTTAGGGGAGCTGCTGCTGCTGTTGCTGCCGCTGCCCCTGCGCTTGCCCCCCTCGACTCGACCCTTCCCCACTTAAATGCGGGCGAGATCTCGGTGCCGTTGGTCAGTGACAGACCACTTCTGGCTGCTGGTGTCTGTTTATTCACGTCGCACAGTCATCCATCTACCATCTCAACCAGATGTTCTCAACATGAAGAAACTACACGTAATATTAATCAGTAAATAATATATTTCTTATCCTACTTCTACAGAAAACCTTTTAAAATACGTTCCATCCGCGTGACCAGACAGACAGACCACCATGGTGCAAAACTCGCGAGCCCTGAAACCCCTTGATCTCGGTTCCATCGCATCCGCCTAAGAAACCCCCTGGCGATAATGGAATCAAAAGCGTCGCAGCCGCCGACCCCTGATCTCACCCACGATGGCCACAGCCCACTGCCATCGAACCATTTACACCACCCAACCTATCATGGTCTAGGTAGCGCCCCCATGGCCATGCTTCGCTTAATCGGCAGCCTGTCAATACAGGAACTCGCGCCGTCGCATAGTGTAGTGTACCAAAAAATATGAACCTCGTCTTCGTTTCGTCCCTTTTCTTTGCACTCTTACTCCCTCACCTACCATAACAACTCTTGTGACGGCCGGCTTCAATACTTTCCCTCCCCCCCCTTCTTCTTTACCTTAATGCTTAATTACTGTGTGTCTAAGTGATCTACGCTGCGCGTTTGTTTTCTCTCGTCAATCCCAACCAACCAGTTCAGTACGGTACACTACAACTTCTGGTTCCCAGTCTTTATCGCCAAGATCCCAATACAACATCACCTAGTTACAACAGAGTACAGCTGGTCTGGCTATCCCATCTTATACCCTACTCTTCGTTACGACGTTCAACGGCTGTGAAAAAACAAATATTTTACCTACATATACCCAGCTACCCATCTTACTGTCTAATTCGACACTTGAACCTTTTCACTTCACCCCTTCCCGGCGGAGAGAAAACCCCCAGAGCAAAATGAAGACCTCCATGTTTCTCGTTGCCCTCTGCGCCTCGCTAGCCAGCGCTGGTATTGTTAGGACGCCTGTCTTCCAGGACCAGGTCGTGGATAGGGTCGAAGGTGACTGCTTCTATGGCGTAGCGACGCCGAATGGTTGCGCGTAAGTTCTTTTACCCCCTCCGTACCTCATCTTTCTCATCTGGATACATTCCCAACTAACAATTACACCAGGCCACTGAGGGGAAAATAAAGTAGGGGGACGCCTTAATCCGTGGAACTCAAACTCATCTTGGATGACGGTCGTCATTACTCTACCCATGCATACAAGGCATTCAATCAGCGCCTAGACGAGACAAGACATTTCAATATGTTTCTGCGTTGGGGAAACAAGGTATTGTGACGACTCGTGATGCTTGCAAGACGACGGGGTCTAGTTAATCGAGAGTTTTGATTCTTTCGGAGTTTGTCTCCTTCACTTTCGCCTTCTTCAAGCCTTTAATGCATAGCGTGTTAAAAGGTACATTCAATCAATCAGTGGCATTCATAATAGACGTCCGAACGACAAGCGTAGGAATTAAGAAGGGAAAATAAACCAGACAGGCAGGCAGGCAGGCAGGCAGGCAAGCATAAGAAAGTCCGGTTCAATTGATAATCTGTGTCGTCCCGAGCCTGCCTGTGTTGAAATTCATTCGATTCAATTGATATTTTACTCTATACATATTCACACCTACACTTATATAAAATATTCTTCATTCTCGCATTGATGCCGATAACCCTCTTTTTACCTGCCTTCGAGATATCTAATATCTAGCCACCATCTGTGGTGGGGCATAGAGTTCTATCGGCCGACTATAAATACGACCAGGATAGAAAGCTCTGCACGGTCGTACGTTCAATTCAGGATGTCGCAATAGGCAAATACGAGCGTGTCTGAAAAACAAGACAGAGCGCCGATGAGAAGTGATATAATATGATGTGATATGCTTATATTCAACAGACAAGGCCTTTAATGCATGTCCCTATCCAGAATCTGATAATCCAGGTTAACCCTGTATGTATGTATGTAACCCCAAAAGCACGCTCCATGGTACCATAAATGTGTCATAGCGCGCAGGAAATCCGAGAAACAAGAAGTCATGACGACAGACGATGCTCCCAGTACCCAAACGCCCCAAAGTATGCAGTATCAAGAGGGGAAAAAGCTACAATACCAATGTTGATAGCTTGAAATGTAACAAAATGCTAGTAACCCTTTCTTCGTCTCCCTCCCCCGTATAACAAATGCATTCTATGCAGATTCGTGTGCCCCGTTAACGCCGATAGGTCGGTTTGCAGAGTCGTCTCCGGTTGAATAGATGCGGAATTGGTAGAAGATGATGCAATCTTCGACAATAGTCCCTAGGGACCCGAGCAACCACGGTGTGGCCTTGATAATGTAATCAGCGTCCTGGGAATAAGAGAAGACGCTCAAGCCATATGTCAGATTGCCAGTCAATGAAAACATGAAAAAAAGCAATGCGAGGCCTAGCCCAGGTTAGCTTTCGGGGAGACCTGATATTGAAGGATATAAAACCTACCCTCGCAGGATTTCTCTTTGTAATTCTTGATGATCTGGGGGATCCGAGCGCTGTATTTCTGTTAGTTCAACATTGTCCCAAGCTGCACATTAGTATTGACCTACCATAGATAACAGAGCGCACTGGCATAGCCAAGGATCATGCCGCCAAGGGCAGCTTTCGAATCAAGATCGGGCTCCGGCAGCTCGGCGCCATCAGGCTTATCCCACGCTCCCACGCGGTATGATATGAACCACCCTGCAACGCCAACGATGTAGATAGCGAAGATGGCCAGCGAGTTGCTCAGCCAAGAGCTTGTCTTCGGAGAGTCATCCTCCCCTGAAACAGCGCGCTTAAGGGCATCAGGATTCGATTGCTCGTGGTGGGATCGTCGGGCACGCGAGCTCGAGGTCGTGGAGTTGCGCCGGAGCAAGGGTCGTTCTTCAGATGCCTCGGAATCGGAAGAACCTCGTCGCCGAGCGGCGCGAGCATTGCGCATATTGTAGTATACGCATTGCGTGATAAGGATGAGATCGGAAATGCAGAAATAGCCTGCTAATGCTGTGGCGGTAGGAGCAAGACCGGTCGCGAGGGCGCCTAGGGAAAGCAAGCAATGTTAGTTAACTGCAACACCTGGAGGTGAAACCGTGCCGCGACAGAGACAGGCCATAGTGATAGTGATGGCCCTGATGATGGCAGCTTGCGACAAGCAAAGCCTCGAACCGAGGACTTGGAACCCGTCGCAATCACGAGCGGCAAAGATAAGAATCAAGTGAGACATACCACCCAAGTTAGTCACATCGCCGAACAGCCAGATGGCGAGGAATCCCATGGACAACCCCTCGGCACTCTTTGCTTTGTAATTCGTGATGAGCTGAGGAATCTACAGGCGCGATATTAGTTTACAGAGAGCTGGTGAATTCAAGACTATCCTTCTGGGGGGGCCGTACCAACAGGCAGATCCATGCTGTCAAGCTGACGCTGCCGAAGATGCCCGAGAGGGCCTCGTTGGCGGAGAGGCTCTGCGACTGCGATAACATGATATCAGAGGCTTGCGACGCCTGAGTCACATACGGAATGGGATGATAAGGTCAATAAAGCTGAAGCGCCCTTCACGTTGGAAAGGTTGCCAGTATGACAGCGGGGGGTGGGCTGTATATGAAAACGGAGGCCTGTATCATGTGGGTGGCTCAGAGAAGAGGTGAGGATCTGGGGGAGGGGGTCCCTTATTAGGGGAGGGAGGGAAGGATAAAGATGATAGAGGGTCAGCTGAGGAAGTAGGTAGGCGGACGAGAGAATGAGTAAGGCAAGCAAGCAAGAAAGCAACAGCAGGCAAAGCGAGTGAGTGAGTGAGTGAGTGGAAGGTGAAAGGCACCACTACTACCAACCTACTACCTCACGTAAGTCACTTCTTGGTTAAGACGAACCTTAGCAAGGTAGGTAGCAAAGTGGGAATCGGCATCTAACAGTGACACGCTTATCTTACTGTCAGTCGGTCAAGTCCTTTCTTCAAGTAGTGGTGGGTAGGCCCGTCGAACGAAAGTGTTTGCGCTTATCTCTCGAGCTAGAGATAAGAGAACACGATATCTATGACTGTGCTGTGCTTGCGCTTCCGGTGCATGCAGGTGGTACCTACATGATGGACCGGACAGCTGATGCGATGCCGAAAGGAGCCTAGCGCTGGTCATCTCTGTATGTACATGCACGGCGATCACGGCGTTACAGTGATTATCATATGTGACCGTGATGTATTACATATCTATCCTAGGGAGTGAAGACATAATTTTATTTCGTCTCCTTTTTGTTGATGCTAACTTATAGATCTTAAAAGGCTGCTGACATATCTTTTCATGCACACCTAATCGCGTAATGGCGCATGGACGGTGCCAGCTGAGCGGAAGAAAGCCTTGCTGTGACGTAGTTTTTGGGTGGAAGCAAGGGTCCCCTCCTTTTGTTCTCCTGCAGCTGTTGCTACCCGGGGATCTAGCGGTACACTTGTCCCAATTCAGTGATAAGCCAACCCGCCTCAGTTAGTGCGCTCCGCCTTTGTTACAGTGGGTTAGGTAGTTAGTTGTAGGGGCTCCAGCCACTGAGAGGGATCCCATTACATTATCTGTACGTACTGGAAAAACGTACTTAATTAAACGTATTGTACTCAGGTAACACTCCATGTGTTGAAGGGTGTAAAGAAACATAAACCGAGTCAACTCTGTTGTTCTTGACACTTATCAGTTAACTATGCGACGTTGGTAAGTAAAATAAACGCAACCGCAGCAGATCAGTAGTGTCAGCTGAGTCTTGCTTCTTGCAGCGAATCATGCCCATGCGCCCGGGTCACGTTCCCTTGCCAACCACCACGAGTTGCGCCTCTGCCAATGATAGAACGCGCATAATGTAAATGCACCATCAGGCGCGCATGAGGCCAGCAACAACGGCCACTGCTGCTACACTCTTGTGTAGGGACGTATTTAACCTAAAAGCTCAACACTAGTATATACATACTGAATGACTCACGTATCTCTGCATTAAATATTACTTGTGACCTATCTAAGAAATCATCTTTTTCGAGGTGGTCGTATCGTTATAAGACAAATCGACCATGAGACTCGATCCCCGCGCCCTTCTTTTCGGCGCTTCGGCGCTGCCTGGCGTTCTGGCATGGGGTAGTAAGTGCAAACAGCCATCCATCAATTAATCAATACAGTAAAGCCGTAAAGGCTAGAGTTACGCGTGGCTAAGCACAGCACAGGCCTGGGCCACATAACCATCGCCTACATCGCCAGCGCCTTTGTGCAAGAGCGCACGACAATCTACTTCCAGGACCTGCTCCGTAACGACACGGCGCACTACCTCGCGGGCGTCGCCACCTGGGCCGACAGCATCCGGTACACGCGCTGGGGCCGCTTCAGCAAGAACTTCCACTTTATCGACGCCAAGGATGACCCCCCCGCGTACTGCGGCGTCGACTTCGTGCGCGATTGCAAGGCCGAGGGGTGCGTCGTCAGTGCCCTCCAGAACTACACGAGCCAGCTGCTCGACGCCGAGCTGTGGCCCTGGCGCCGGGGCCAGGCTGCCAAGTTCGTCATCCATTTCGTGGGCGACATCCACCAGCCTCTCCACGTGGAAAATGTTGCGCAGGGCGGGAATGGGATACACGTGAACTGGGAGGGCCATGAGTTCAATTGTAAGATCCTGCTTACCTGATTCCTTTTCATGTCCCCTTTTTCTCAATTCCATGCGGCCTGTGTTATCCTATCACGCCGCAATCAGGACGTTAGAAACACGTTTTTTTCTTCTAACGAAACTGGTGTCATTTTAGTGCATCATGTGTGGGACTCGAGTATCGCGGAGAAAATGCTCGGGGGAAACAGGAGAAAGGCCTATGACAACGCGTTCCGGTGGGCTATAGACCTGACAGACGAGATCAAGACGGGCAAGTACCAGGCAGAGAGCGCGGCGTGGCTCGACGCGATGTTCCTCGACGATCCTGTCGCGACATCAATGGCCTGGGCAAATGAATCCAATACCTACGTCTGCTCCCACGGTGAGTGGTAACTCCCTTCTAATTCCATGTCTTTTTCGGAGACATCTTGGTTAGCTTATCTGACCTCCAACAGTCTTCCCAGAGGGACCCGCGGCTATTGCGGGCCAGGAGCTTGCGGGCGAATACTTCGAGAAGGCGGCGCCTGTCATTGAACTGCAAGTAGCGAAGGCGGGCTACCGTCTTGCGGCGTGGCTGGATCTCATCGCAGGGAGGATGTTACAAGGCAAGGAGGATCTAGGCGAGTTGTAACAGATGTATTCTATTGTTGTCACAGTTCGGAGAGGACAAACACAGATATTGCTCAAAGGTAGAAGGTGTCGGCTTGATCGAAGAGGTTTTCTAGAAGAATGGAGATCGGCTTGGCTGTGCCGAGTCTACCTCAGAGTTATGGCTTACACATATGTCCCCCTGAAGGAGGATCTCGGAGACTTTCGCGAAAACCGCCTACTTGCCCACATCCACTCTGACGGCCTTGCAACGTAGGAGTCAATCTGCGGATGCAACAGAAATTAGTTGAACCTACACGGTCTCATCCCAACAATATGCTCTACTCAGTCTATAGCCGCAGCTGCGTATTGTAAGGTATGGCAGTTTCAATGTTCGGTCGAAACCCAGTGCTACTGTGGCGTCAGAAAAAGGGATGCATTCTTGCGACGCCCTATCCAGCGGCGCAAATATATCTAGGAAGAAAGAGGAAGGTCAAACAGTCGGAAATAACTGGGACAGAGCGGCTAGACTACACTAAATACAGTCTCGAAGGAGGAAATCTGAAATCGAAACAAACTGCTTAACCTCACGTTACCGTAGCAGCGTACTTAGTAGTACGCTATTGCCGAATGCCGAGCCTATCATCTGAAAATACGAGAACTGTTCATCAGATCTACACAGGGGCTCGGCAATCAATGGAAAGACGAAGAGCTTCGCTTGCTTGAAGGGTGGATAGAGACCGACAATAACTATCTCCGAATTACCCAACATGCGGTAAGGACACTGTGATGAAAATAAGTTAGAGTCCATATCGCGTCCGCACGTATTCCTCAGTTGGCACGCGAGTAGGGGTTGTAGTTTCACCCTATGTTTGGGATGAGCCCTAACCTGCCACACACGAGGTCGGCGACAAACTCGGATTCCGGCACAAGAGGTGGAAATCGCCGTGAGACTAGTAGTTGTGATTAATCTTTAAGTTGTATACTATTCGCGTTGAAAAAAAGCCTCGTGGTGATTCTAGATGTTCAAGGTAGCAAGTTGAGCGTATGTACTATACGGGCTCTATGCTAGACTTCACTTGTGTTAAGCAAGGAGCACGAGCCTATGTCTCCTGCCTGCAAGAAATTCATTTGAATGTCTAGGTAATGAAAGTGCTAGACCGGAAGAGCTAACCGAGCAACAGGGGCCCCTTGTTCAACTTAGCTTAGCGAGGATACTTGCATTTGGACGAGATGAAGTAAGGAGGCTGACATACAGCCCTTAAAGGTTTCTTTATTGGTGTTGGTGGCGGTGCGATGAACTCGTCCGGAGATAACGCGGGCGATAGAGGGGGCATGGGAGTTTCACCGTCTTGCTCCTACTCAGTGGTACCTGCATATCGTGATGCTGGGTAAGCAGCCTCAGCTGGACGTGCATACAACGAGTTATGCTCTCGCCAACAAGAAGGACCATCGTAAATAAACCGGTATGTGACCCTAATACGACGAGATATCGATCCATTTCAAGGTTTGCCTCTAAACCTCAAACCAGATAGAAACAGTTCAGCCATCAGAGATCATATGAAGTAGATAGTATAATCTCAGGGCTGTTTTTCCTTTCTCAAGAAGTAGATTGTATAATCCGTTTTCCCTCTCTTAGAGTTGGGGCTAAATCGAGAAAGGAAAAAACAGATTATACTATCTACTTTAGAAACCTACCATCATATCATCGCTATACTGCAGCTGCGGATATTGCGCACAAAAGTAGTAGACCCAGTCTCGCCATGGATGGACGATACGCGAGGATGCGGTGATTTCCCGCACGCCAGCGAGCGCAGACGCCTGGGTCAGCCGGGAGGTCATGGCAACGTCGATCTCGTGTCTGGGCACTGATGCGGTAGTATAGCCTAGTATAGCCATTCATCACAATTTTTTTCACTGCAACAGGGTGGTGATAGGTGCAGTAGCAGTTTCGCAATTTGAGATGGCATCCCGTCGGAAGGGGCGAGCAAACAAGTTTCCGACCGGCTTTAGGTAGCCCAGCGATCGACGACAGCGATCATCTACAGAACGCCAAGCGCCCGATCGTGTACGGGATGGGTGGGAGGAGCGAGATAGAAACAATCTATGTACGTCGTTTGGGGGGATTGTAAAAGTGAGCGATAAAAGGGGATTCTGTTTAGGCGCCGCGGGTACTATTGCAAGCTGTGATACCATCTACAATACCTACTGAGGTAGTAATAGGAGCACTAAAAGAAAAGTACCTAACTAAAGCACTCTGAGAGCCTCCCTTAAAGCCCGTTGCGTTTTGCATCAGAGCCCCTGTATGAGACGCTATAATGACCCCCTTGGCGGGGAATGGTGGCTGCTGAGTGGCTACTGTGCTTGAAAGTGGGGCCTGCCCAGCATGATCCGCGACATCTGGAGCCTCAAGAGCGACCGGCTCGGCCACCCTCCACACCCTTTTGGACCTGGGGGTAAGCCTGTACCTACAGTAGGCCTGTAAGGTACCTGGGGGTGGAGATGGGCGGTCTCGGCAATCGATAAGCCATCCCATGTCCTTGCTGCAACCGAAGCGTGGAAAGCGGGGACAGCCTGCCTGCGCCTGTTTCCTCTCTCACCCAACTGAGATCCCCCTCTGCTCTCTCGCTGTGTGCACGACATGGAGGTCATCCTCTCATATGAACTCGCTAACCAAGGATACTTCGCTATCCGTGTCAACAGTGCACACGGCCGCCAATACGAAGTTGACAGCTCAAAGTTGTCTGCGGGGTCAGTCATAGATACGGATGAACAGCCAACCTCCTGTACATACACCACGATACACTGACTACCTGCGCACATCGCGAGAGAGAGAGAGAGAGATCTCCTGCGCCATTTAGCAAATTGACATCCTACCGCTACGTTCTATGTTGTAGGATCGCCTCCTATCTGATCTGATTCACTGAGGCTTCATTTCTTAATGCAACTGGAACTACACCATTGTGGACGTGTTTCGCTTCTCGTAGGTAGTCGAAGCTGGCCAAGGCCTCTGCCAAGTGCTTCTGCCAAGCAGCATTGGATACCCGCGCACCTGTAATACCACATCCGCTACTGGTTACCAGAGAGTCTTCAGCCGCCCATCTTGCCCATCTTGCCCATCTTGACCAGATGAAGCCGTCTGATACCCCCGTCTCCATAGTAGCCTCTTCGGCCAACCAGCACAATTCACCGCGAGCCGCGGCGTTAAAGGTACCGCCAGCGAGTCTGCTCACTAGTGTGAGTACAGCTTTGATTACAGCGGTACTACTATATCTGTCTTGTCAGACTAGACTGTGTACAGTAGAGGTCCCCTCTGGACGAGATTCGATTAAGCTCCGTATCCCTGTCCACTCTGATGCAGCTTGGGCTTCGAGAGAACTCCTCCCGCCCTCCACCCCCCTGCTCTTATAACCCGCCGCACTAGGTTCAGGGCACCCCTTGGCAGGCCCTGTCATTTGCTCGCCTCAGCTACCGTGCTACCGTCTGCCATTTCGTTTTGGATCTGTGGATACGGCTCCTTTCCAAGTCCCTGACCTGCAAGGGGAATTATGATGTCGTTCCTAGTCTCAAGCACTGGCCGTCCGAGACACCTGCCTGTCATGGTCCTGGCAGAGCACATCTAGTATAAGAGAAAAGTCTTGGCCATCTCTCTTGAGCTCGTTTTAATTCGATCCAGTTCTCTTCTTTAAGCCGTTTCCTCACCTCGGATTCCCATCCTTTCTTTTCCTTCTGAATAATGCGCTGGTAGTGTGTCTTGTTCATTCGTTCCTTTCGATAGCTATTGAGATTAGCCCAACTTCGATTCACTGTCTGTGACACATTCTTTTTATTCACTTATTCGAAAACGGTCTGGAACCATTTCTACAGCACTTCAATTCTCGCCTTCGAACCAAGGTAGTAAAAGGACTTCGTCACCGCCACGCCATCTCATCGCATAAAGACTCGCAACCATGCAGCCGAAGAACATTCTCCTCGGGCTTGTCAGCCTCGCGGCCATCGCCGAAGCTACTGCCATCACTCGCCCATTTGACAATATTGCCAACCGTCGAGCCCTCCGAAACTTAGAAGCACGACAACGTGGTGGCTTTGGGCGAGGTGGAGGAAACAGGGGAAACAGTAGGACATTCTCCTATTATACAGCCTTATCTTGATGTACTAACAACGTCATCAGACCAGGGGTTTAATGGAGGCAACAACCAGGGCAACAATCAAGGCAACCAGGGAAACAACCAGAACAATGGCCAGAACAACGGTCAGAACAACCAAAACAACGGTAACAGTAAGTCGCAAGATGGAAGGTTTGAGAAAGCTGCTAACACGATTGCAGATCAAGACGCCCTCACCCTGGATCCCAATGTCGTACAGCAGGGCTCCGCTTCTGATGGTGACCCGGATGCATCACAGGGAGAATCAGCTTCTGCAACGTTAGTGATATTCTGATGAGCATTGGCAAGCTAGAAGTATCATCTAACATGACTCAGGGATCCCGCAAACTTCATCAACTTCTGCCAGGGTAAAACTCTAACCAATGGTCTTCAAAACCAGGGTGGCTCCTGCAATGGTATTGGTAAGTTTGACACTATCTACGATGTCTAACTTTTTCGAGGCTAATTTCTAAAGTGATGGGCAACATTCCTGCCAAGTCTAACATGGTTTCGAGTGTCTTTGTCAACCCACAAAATGGAGACGACTTGAATGAAAACGAGGACTTCCAGGTCCAAATTCAGGTTGCCAACTTCGCTCCTGGTACTTTCACCAACGCCGATAACACGTACTACTCGGCTCCTCAGGATTTGGACGGTAGCGGCAACATCATTGGTCACACCCACGTTACTATTCAAGACCTTGGCGGCTCGCTGAACCCTACTACACCTCTTGATGCGACCCAGTTCGCATTCTTCAAAGGCATCAACGATGCTGGAGATGGAAACGGCCTCCTGTCAGCGGATGTCGCTGGCGGGCTTCCTGCTGGCAACTACCGCCTCTGCTCCATGTCCTCCGCTGCCAACCACCAGCCCGTGCTTATGCCCGTTGCACAACGCGGCGCCCAGGATGACTGCGTTCGCTTCACAGGTATGCTTCTTATATCCGTTTTGCTTTCTAACCTTCTGTAGTGTGCTGCCCTCGGTTAGCTAACTAAAAATAGTCGGTGCTGGTAACAATGGCGGTAACAATGGTAACAACGGCCAGGACCAAAACAACCAAAACCAAAACCAAGATCAGAACAACCAGAACGGCCAAAATGGTCAGAATGGACAAAACGGTCAAAATGGTCAGAACGGTCAGAATGGGCAAAACGGCCAAAATGGTCAAAATGGTGGCCAGTTTGGAGGTGGATTCGGAAATGGCCAGTTCGGCCAGGGACAGAACAGTAATTCTTCTACTGGAGGAAACAACAACAATAATCAAGCTAACAATTCGCAGAATAGCGGCGCATTAGGCGGCATAACAGCACCTGCTGTCACCAACTCGGGTGACTCTTCGAGACCGTTCGCGGTCAATGGAAATACATTCGTCAACCAGGGAGCTGCGATACAACGAAGCTGCGATATACAACAGAACGCTTGCTCTGATGCGGCTAACTCGGGTCAATCCGGGTTCACCGTCAACGACTGCCAGGCACAGCAACAGCAGTGTCTTTCATCTGCCGGACAACAAGGCTGAGCGAACCGTTAATGGCAAAAGTTGCACTGGAGGGATTTCCGTGGTCATACCCTAGATTGGTGATGCAGGTGCTGTGCCGGCATCTGTCTCACGAGGCCGGTTCTCTGTATCTATGATGTTGTTTGTTCTGTTCAAGAAAACATTTCTGTTATCACACTACATCAGAGGGACCTAGAAAATCATGGGGGGAAGAGGATCGGGGGACGGCCACTACTACTACTATATTCCTAATCACCGGGGGGTTGGCTCACGGCACTGGATACCTGCCAACCACTGTGCTATTGCATAACATATACTGATGGTTCTTAGAAGGTTATTTTGTATGATTTCAAACTCTTTTTATTTATTATTCACCTTAGTTCTTATTTCTTCTATACTTTAGTAGGTGTTGTGTTGTACGGTGTTACATGGATGTGGATGTGGACATAGCCAGCTGGAGAGGGCTTGTCACATAGTTGATCAGTTAGGTACGAATTTGAACAAGCACATTTCTAGCCAGCCAGCCAGCTATCCTTCGTAGTTTGTAACGTAAAGTCGACATGTGTATAAGCTGACACGACATCACTGTCCGGCGATTAACTGGCAGACGTAGATAGAGAAGAGCTTCATTGAGACATTTCTTACGTGTTCTACTGTGCTGGTGCAAGCCTACTGCGATGCTACCTACTCGTGCCGTGCCGTGCCGTCTCGTATTTTTTAACAACTCTCATCCCTAGCTACTCCATATCTACAACTTACTCACGCCATCAACTCACCTTTTTACCCACGACATAATGGACTCACTATGCTTACTTACTTACTAACACGCATCATAATTTACGTGCAATATACACTATAACTATGAGCGGATTAGTTAGATCGGTAGGTAAGGTAGATGAGTAGGAAAATAAGTTAAGTTAGTCAGCAAAGTCAGCATGTGTAGTATCTAAGTTCAAACTTCAATTCCTGCTCGGGCGCTAATCTGGGGCACGGAAGTGGCGCTTCGCGTGTCTCATGTCGCGTCTCGAAAAAAAAGCTTGAGATACCGAACCAAACAACCCCCTGGCGACTTTGCGACAGAATCAGACGAATCAGATCGACACCTTCCCCTCCCCACCTGGGTTTCGCTGGCAGCGTTGCGGTGTGGCTCGCGGTGGCGCACTGCACTCACTGCATTGCATGTATGCGGTCAGCACGCAAACGCCAGCCGTTGAGATGAGGAGGAGGAGTATTGAGTAAGCAAGCCACTTGTGTTGGAATGCGTGAGTGTGGGATATAGGTGTGTATTGGTATATAGGTATATATATATATATGTGTGTGTGTGTGTGTATAGAGAATCCTGGGGCTGAGGATAAGGTTTCAGGGTAGAAAAACGATAGCTGGATGACTGATTCATTCCTACGGATAATCGAGTCTAGAATTGCTTCGATAATGAGACAGGTAAGTAGTTTGGTACCGTGCCCGTCACCGAGGCACATAGGCTGTAACAGTGGCTTGTTGAGTGAGTCTGTACGACATGTGCTCAAAGATCATGGTGGTCAAACTATTTCCCCCATGACTCTGGCAAAGATGTCCCGTTCTGATACTTGGGAAATTGCAACTCGGTGCTTTACCTCTCATGACTGGTGTATATGACTAGTGTATTAGAGAGAGACATCCAGCAAGCCTCGTAGGATGTTTGACACTTCCAGATGGCTTAACGAGGAATCTTCATACGACAGAAAAACCTTTGTATATATATTCGATGGCTTCGCCGTACATAAACTGTGCTGTAAGTAAATAAGCGAAACCTACTTGCTTTTACTTCGATGCTGGCCAAGTCTCCGGGCAGAACCCATTCACGATCGTATATACTATTAACACTATTAACATGTAATGAATATGTATGCTTAGTTAAAGTAGGGAATAATAGAACTGCACACGCACACATTGCCAAGCACCGAGCAGTTAGCTGGCTAGCTAGCCCTATGACACATCCATTTTACACTCAGCTCATGAACATGATAACACCATACTGACTGAATGGCCCGGGATAGTGGTGGTAGTTGAAAGAGGATTTTTATCCTATGACTCGCAGATTCTAGGGGAAATAGCACAAAATGTACATACAAGTCACGTAAAATTGAGAGAAGGCATTACGATCAACCGCAAGGCAAGTTTTGGTTAGCTACTCCACGTGCGCGGCTTCGGCGTCTACTAAGTATTATACGCAGTCACAGCTAGCACGATAAGACAGATAAACAGGTAGGTAATAGGTAGGTAGACTAAGTTGTAATTATAGATCAACCAGTAAAGAACTTCATTCCTCATTTAGCTAGCTGCCAAGTACAATTATTGTTTTGCACAATTAGACAAAAAAGGCTTTCCCATCGCGGCCCTTTTTAAAAGTCACCCAGTTCTGACAAAGACACCAACTAAACAACCAACAACCAACAACCAACAAACACATCATCATCTTCTTCGTGACAGCTGGATTTTGAGCTGTGCTAGAATTGTACATTATGGCCTAAAACGGGTTGAGACCCTTTTAAAGTCGGACAAGATTTTCTTCCCCTTTCGATACCTCAGTCTTCACAGAGGAACTGAGCTAGCTTATCGATTCTTCTCGCTTGCTCATCAAGCAAGACCGTAGGTTGCTTATGAATTTTCCGTAGACAATCATGTCTGTCCGCGTCGGTGGAAAAAGGATCGAAGAGAAGGAGCAGTGAAAAAAAAGGGGTGGGGAAGCGGAAATAGAAATTTGCATCAATTAGTAATGCGGATAATTGTCCATTGGAAGTCGCTATATCGTCGATCAACCGGGATAAAGTCGCGAGAAACTTCATGTTTCAAACATTGAGAAGAAGAAAAACAAGATAAAGTAATAAATGCCATAACATGTCGTGTTACACATTACGCAACGCAGAAGGGCGTAGAGGAATATACAGGGTATCGTCTCCTTCGTTTTGTCAAAGACCACAATTGTACTAACAATTCTTCAAGCGAACGGGGGTTCGACAGAATCACACCAAGGGTTTACTGGCCGCCGCTGCTTTTCACGGCTCGATCGTCGCTTTCGCGCTCTTCTGTATCGAGTCGCTTCCTCCAATCAGCCAAGCTTTCGCTGAGTCCTAGACCCGGGCCATCCTCATCTCTCTTGGGAGTCTCGAAATCGAATGCATTGGAAAGCCGATAGCTCTTGTTCCTTGTCTCCCAGTGGCTTCGAAGCTGATCAAGCTCACTGGCCAAGTTCTCTAGAGCTGCGCTGTTCCTATTGTCGCCGAGGTCTTCGTAGAGACTTCCAGCTTCCGAGCTTTCTTGCCGGACGTGTCCTTTGCCATTAAGGGTTGGGGTACTGGCATTTGGATCCGAGTTCATCCGGCTTCGTCTTCGATAGTTACCTACGGAGGTCCCCACTTGGTCGAGCAAGAGGCTAACCTTTTCTTCAGCCTCCTGAGCCCGTTTCTCGATCAAAGCATTTTCTTGCTGCAACTGGTCGATGTCTTTCTCCCGGGCGGTTAACTGCTGCCAGTAATTTTCACTTGACTCCGTGGCATTGTCGCGTTCTTTCTTGACGACTTCGAGCTCTTTCTGTAATTCTGTAAGTCGCTGCTGAAGCTGTGCTGAGGATGCCTTCATCTCGTCTTCCAGCGTCTGAACCTTGGCTTCCAAGGCCGATCGTTCGGCTTCCCAATCAGCTGCAGCTGAGTTATTGGAAGCGCCAACTCGTGCTTCAAGGTCGAAGTTCTCGGTCTTCAATTTTGTGTTATCGGCTTTGGACTTGGCCAGTTCCTCCTTCATCCGCTTCAACATCTTCTCGGTGCCTTTCACATAATGTACAGCAGATTGATAGTCATTTTCAAGCTGCACTATACGCTCACGATAAGCTGCCTCACTCTCTTGTGCCTGTGCCATGAAATTCTGCTTCGCCTCCTCATGAGTTGCAACTGCTTCGGCGAGTTGCCGCTCGAGTTCTGCAGCACGGGTCACATCTGGGGAATCTGTACGAGTTCCTATGCCTCGCACACGAGAGAGGCCGGTAGGGCTAATGCCTCTCTCCTCCAGAATGTTCTTGAGCGTGTTGTATTGGACAGTCATAGCATTGGTTTCGAGTTGTTGATTTGCTAGTTGATTTTTCAGGTCCGAATTGAGAGCCTGTAATGACTGGGTATCCTTGAGGGCGGACTGTAACTGCCTGCGAATAGTGACACCCTCCCTGCTGGATTGCTCTTGATAGGCCTCGAGTCCAGCAATACGCTCCTCAGCACTACGAAGCTTGTCAGCAGCAGTATCAGCCTCCTGCTGGTACTTTTTGACGAGTGTGTTGGCTTCGCCCACTTGAGCTTGCAGGACGACAATACGTTCTGCATCGGCTTTGCTGATATTGCTCGGGCCGTTTGTAAGCTTGTCTAACCCAGAAAGGACCGCCTCACGGTGGGCTTGAGCCTCAGCCGCGCTACGCTCAGCGAGTTCTTCGGCATCTCGGAGTTTTTGACTGACTGCCACCAGTTCGGCTGCACTTGCCTCATGCTCAGCCTTGAGCTTGTTTAGCTTCGACTCAACAGCTTCACGCTGAGACCGCTCTTCGTCGTATTTTCGCTCAAGATGGTTCCTGATATCAGTTGACATAGCGATAGCTTTCCGCAAAGAATCCAATGCCTCCTTTTCCTCACTGTTCTCAGCCGCAGCTTTATACTTGGCCTCAAACTCATCTTTCTCGATGCGCAACAAATTTGTAGCTGCAACGGCATCGGCTGCGAGGACGGATTGCTCTCGAGCCTCGCGCTGGGAAATATGTAACTCAGCCCTCAGACGTTCGAGTTCAGAAGAAGTTTCATGTTTGTATGATTCTAATTCCGCCATGCGCTTTTGTGCTGCGCTCAGAGTCTCGTCCGCAAGTTGACGCGCACGCTTCTCGGCCGCGAGCTCGGAGCCAGCACGTGATAAATTACTTTGATATTCTTTGTGCAGATTCAAGGCTGCAGCAAGCTTACGACTTAGTTCGGCATCGTGAGCGCTGGTATCGGCGCTGCGGTCAGTCTCAGTCTGCGGTGTCCTCACCGTACTCCCAGTATGCGCAGCCATTTTCGCTTTCGCATAGACAGCTTCTCGAATTGCGGCATCACGCTGTCTTTCTGCCTCGGCGATCTGTTTAGCCGCTAGAACAGCTTGTTTATCTACCGAGCCCTGTACGTTCGCCAGTTCTTGTCTCATGGCCAGGAGAGCTTCAATCAAGGGCTTGTCATCATCGTCAAACGTCTCGGCCCCTCGTCCCTCAAGCGCAGGACTTAACGAAGCATTTGATGTATATCCAGACTTGCGCGCTAATTCAAGTTCCGAGGCGTACCATGCATTTCGATTGCGTGCAGAATCCAGTTCCTTGAGCAACGCAACTGTCTGCGAGTTCCTATTAGAGCCTCTCCGCGACAAAGGATTACTGGCTTGACGAGTGGGTGGTGGAGGTGAAGAAGGTCGGTTCGCGGCACTTCGAAGAGTAGGCTCGGTGTTGCTGTCAACCGAACCTTGACCGCGAGCTTGCCGAGATGGCTTGGACTTGGAAAGATCTAAATTGACAACATCGGCGCTCGATCCGCTTCTAGATGGCTGGTTTGGCGTCCTGCGGCCATTTGGGGCTGAACTCTCTTCTTTGATAGCTTCCCGAAAGACTGGTGACTGTGTCAGACTGCCTGCAGAAGCCGGCCCAACCGCTGCCGCTTCTCGCTCTATTCGCTCGATAGAGGTATTGCGCATCCGTCGGGCTGCACTGTTCGTATCAACTGTCGGTCGTGGAGGCTGTCCTTGTGGCGGTGGACCAGAAGGTGTTGAGGTACCGGCTGCCCGTGGAAGTTTTGATAAACCATTGCTAACAGGGGGTGGCCCGCTCATATCTGCACCGCTTGCTCCCCGAGTAGTAGGACTTGCCGGGCCACCAGCGAGTCTTTTCGGATCTGGCCCATTTGATCCCTCCCGTGATGGCGGTCCGCGACCGGAAGCAGATTCACCACTTGGTCTCCTTGCCTGCTGCAGCTTTTGCGTATTAGATTGTATCTGTGCATCATTAGGATAGCGTATTTTAGTTGTATCAAGAACATAAACAAGAGAAAGGTCGTTGACTTGGTTCGTAGCGGAACTTGGTTCGCCTCCAACGACGACAATAGACTTTCCCACAGCGGTCATGCTGTGGCCAGACCGAGGCGAGGGCGTCGGACCCATATTCTGGAATGTATACCAGCGACGCGATGAAATCCGAAAGGCCGCTAAGTCTCCAAGATCCGCTCCTTCCTCAGTCCGGCCACCGAAAATGTACATGACATCTTCTATGAGAGCTGCTGAATGACCCTCTCGTGGTGATGGTATATAGCCAATGCAATCCAACTGGGACCATTTATTCGTCGCAGGATCATAGCACCAAACATCATTAAACCACTGGAAGCCGTTTGTACCGCCGAAACTATAGGAATTAGCACAAGACACTCAGATACAACTGACTGCTCGAATCACTTACAGGTACATCTTGTCGTTGTAGGTGATCATCGAATGATTGGTTCTCGCCGGGGGCACCTTGCCGTTCAACGCCGCTCCGTTTTCGGAACTTTTGATTAGAAGTTCCCACTGGTTATTTGGCATTTGTAATTGATTCAGGTCAAACGCAGAAAGATCATTCATGAAGTACCCTTCCACTTGCCCACCAAAAATGTAGATTTTAGATCCTACAATGTTCAACGAATGTCCATAACGGCCAGATGGCCGGGTACCGGCTGGTAATGCTCTGGACCACTGCCTCGTGGCTAAACATGAAAAGGTTAGCGTACATTGCCGAACATGATATTTTGGTCAGGGGCGGCGAGAAGTGTACAGCATTGATGATGGGAGAGAACTGAGTTCAACACATACAGGTATTGAGCAGGTATAGAGTCTCATCCAAAACATCGGTCTCGTCGATCTTGGTATCTCCGCCATAGACAATGAATGCATTTCCAACCAGCAAAGAGGCATGGCCGACTCTCGGGCCAGGTGCCTCAGCGGCAGTCGCTAGTGGGTAACATGCCAAATTACCTCCGGCCTCGATGATCCATAGGTCACCTTTGACTGTTGAGCTATTTATTAAGCCGCCCATTATATATATGTCGCCTTCTTTCGAGGATATAGAATTAACTGCGGCGCCATAACGTGGGAATGGGCTAGGCACGTTGGAGGTAAATGTCAGTCGGCGTTGCGACCATGGATATAACGATGCGTTTACGTTCTGTTGAGGCATGTTACGAAACTGCAAAAGAACATTAGTTCGCTACGCATAACGAAAATGATAACTATACTAGACTTACGGGCAGATCACTTGTCTGCTGTTGAGGCTGCGCCTGTTGCGGCTGGTCCTGCTGAGCAGGCCGCCGAGCGGCGTATTTTTCGACATCGGGACTTCCACCGCTCTCTTCCAAGGAGTGTAAGCTGCCTGTAGGTGTAGACCGTGAATGCTTCTCGTCTCTTGCTATGCGCCCTGCCGGACTCTGCATCGCTCCGGAGGGAGGACCATCTCGACTTGCTGCATTTCTATCCTGGTTTTTCTTTGATTTGAAAAGGAAAGCCATATCGGAGCCCAGGCTGTGTCCTGAAGAAGGACTGCAGCGTGTTGACGAGATCAATACTATCGCCTATCTGGTAAAAGCAATGATCGTGTCGACGACAGAGCGGATCAACTTGGCCTCGGGTGATAGCACGATCTATGCGAGAGAATTGATGAGACACCAATGGGATCGGGAAATAGGAGTGGCTGGTTGGATTAACGGCGAGGCTGGAGTTCCCACTGGGAGCCGGAGGCCCGAATATAGTATGTCTTTGACCAAAGTTTCGACAACGGAGTCCGAGCTCGAGTTTAACGTCTGATTTATCGGTTCCAGCGTCCAGAACCCGGGGTTAGACACAGTCGCACCGGACTAGGTAGTCGCAATTGTAAAATCGAGCGATACCAGGACAAGAGAGCGAGGGCGAATTCGAGGAGCGCGATAGGTGCGTATTGTACAATAGAAGACGAGCCGATTGGTGCATAGTCCGGACCCAACCTGGGTAAGTCGCCGGGAATTTGCAGTGCAGCCGCCGTGAAGTCGTTGCTGTCCCGAACCCAAAGCGACTGGAAGTAGTGTATCTGTTCCTGAGCCGTTTACATCAACTCATGTCCAGGGAGAGTTGCTGGGCGGCAGAAACACACCTTCAAAAAAAAATAAGGGCAGGTTGGGTGGGAGGATCGTGGAGGATTGAGAAAGTAAGGGGAAGAGGCCGGCGACGAGGTTGGTCGGGGATTGCGACAAATTTCCCAAAATCCAGCAGCGTCTGCCGGGCAGGGTTGGGGGGGTGTTGGAGGGCGCAGCGATCGTGTTGGTAGGTACCTTTTGGCTGCCAGGACGTGTTCCAGCAGACCTCCAGCAGACCTCCAGCGGCACCTGTTAGTGTAACGTCCGGCGGTGTCCTGTCCGCCCCAAAGCAGCCGTCGCACATTGAAAAGGCACCGCGCTGTCTACGCACTTTAGCGTGCCCAGGGCGGTCTCTAGGCAGGTACCTAGGTAACTAGCTTGCAATTTGGCATGGGCCTCTCTCCACCTTGGTGGTACGCCTACCTAGGTACCTACTGAGTACCTCGCCTACCTAGCACTTAGACCCCCCTACGCAGTACCTAGGAAGGGTGGGCAGGTAGCCACAGCGTCGATTGAGTTCCCATTTCCGCATTCTCGATTGTCGGGGGCCGGGTCAGGGGGGACTTCCCCATCTAAGTATGGAGCACTATTGCAGGAGCTCCCGCTAATTCGAGGCTGGTCCGCCGTGATTGGATTGAATGTTCTTGAGGTTGTCACAAAACCGGTTAGTGTCGTAAATTTCATCCGTAGTCCCATATTATGCAGCCATGTACATTATCTTTGGAGGCAGGGAACTTGAAGGGAAGTCCCAAAAAAAAAAAAAAAGTCCAGAGATATGAAGTCGACATCATTAACGGCTGGCTCCTCTCCTCCATTTTCTCCTACCCTTTACCGATGAGCGCATAGTTATGCGTAATCAGCCACTCCCGATAACTGACTATATGATTTAAACTTTCACCTGGTTAAGAAGAGGGGAGGGAGGAATCAACGCAGGAACAGAGCTTCTATGCACGCTACCTAACGACTTTAGCTCCATACTAACCAAAAGATGCGAGCAATGATGCGATTAGATTAGAACTTACTATATTTCGCTTGTGAATAGGGTTTGCAGGCTAGAAACACTTACGATAGTTTGACGACTCTGCTTATGATAACTCGTTTTACTCTTACGTATAACTTGCCTTTCGTGGATATCCACAGAAACACCCCCCAATGATTCATAAGTCACGGCAACTTGTATTAACCCCGTGGCCGGAACACCATGTCATTGATTGGGAAGACGACTTCCGCCGCATGGGCTGTAACGGTCTAGCGAAATGATGATTCGCTGCTCTCTTGCATTGAAGCCGAGAGCGTCCCTCGAGAACAATGATCAAGTGTGACTTGTACGCATGAAATCACCGGGGTTTGTTTGACCGGAAGACAGTTGGAATATCACGTTACTCGACTGTGCGCAAAACAACCAACATAATCGGTCAGGTTTGTATGTAACCTTGAAGTCATGAATCATTATGAAATTGACTACCCTTTACCTACTTTGCACCTATTTTATTGTTTAATCAAGCTCACATTGACTTTGATGCTTTTTGCTATCACGTAAGGCAACTGAATACGCATATCTACAGGTGGAAGTTCAGCCTTAAGAACTACCATCATATATGATATCGTACCTAGGTAGTGGCCTCTTATATGTATCGCATCTGAGTCCAGGCTTCTTCCCGCAAAGTTTGAATACCACATACTGCCAACCCACACCCTTATTATCTCTCTAACCTTTAATTTACCCCTACCTTCACTGTATCCCTAACCAAGCATCTAGTTGTAGAGTTGTTATTGTCGACTATGCCTATTATGGAGTGCCTAGAGTAGTACTGTATGTGGATAGTAGCCACTTTGCCCAAAAGGGCTGCCTGAAACGCGGGAGATTATTCGCACGTGGATGATGCTCTCCTTCCCTATCACCACCCTAGCCACTTACAGCAGGCAGCACGTTTGGTGAAAATCCGCATCTGTCCGTGCTGATGATATTCATTGCCTTCAAATCCTCCAAGGTCATGTTCGGCTAGTCTTGAGTTGCAAGATTGGCATTTCATGTACTGAATTATTTATCAATCGTACGCACATGCTAACGTAACTCGTCATTACATGACTCGCTAAGCACCTCGATGTGTGTTTGTTTACACTACAGACCACAGATAGAGTTTCTACATGGTACTATATTTACCAAACATTCATCTCGACCGCAACGTAACGGGACCAGCCGTTCAGACGAAGAAAAGGGCAAAAGGTATTACTGCACGACAGTAATGTGAGATGTGATGTCACCTGATGCCAGGTGGGCAAACATATTCTGATAGGGACAAGTTGGAAAACCAAGCCCTTACAGGTTGGGCTAGGTGCACTTTAGCCTCGGATGGCCTGATCAAACCAAAACTCTCAGTGCACAAGCACTGCTGTGGTCAGCTAACTGGTTTTTACCCACGCCCATTGGTGGGAGGGCTATAAAAGACCCCACTACAACCTCTTGGCTTCGGTATGCACGACAAGTCAAGCAACTCACGTTGACACCACCACAACATCACAACCTACTTACCTAGCCCATCTACCAATCTACCACCACCTACATCCAACTTTGTACATACATACATACATACATCACTACCCAGTAGGTACAGGCAAACCCACAGCTAGTACTCGGGCCCTATGCGATTCTAGACCGCTTACTCACATTCCATACCATCTACGTTAGGCTGGTTGGCTTAACGATACAGTAGGTAGGCCAGATTCCGCGTGTCTCAGGCCAGGCGGCCAAATCTTACGTCGATTAGGGCAGGTCAGCCGCGCTCTACCAGACTTCACACCGACTCAGCTCTCTCAGCCTGACCGGCCTGTCTCGGAACCCCTCAGACGCTGCCTCTATTCTTTCTTCTTTGTAATGCTTTTTCTCTCTCCCTAGCTCGCATCGTCGTCGCCCCATGCGACTGAATCGTGCCTAGGGGGGTAGCTTGCTACCCTCATCGTCTCCGTCAACTGCCCGCCAAGTTGCGCGTCTATTAGCCCGCGAGCGCGGCCTCCTACACCATGACTGCCGTAACAGCGCATCATTACCATCAAGGCGCATATCCCCCGCAGCAGCACGCGCCAGCGGGACCGTCGACATACCACGCCGCCGAAAACACGGCTCACAGCTCCACGACACAATCTCCGAATCACATCACCTCTTCGCGCTCCATGCGCAACACTCCTAATCCAGCGCCGAGCTCAGGCATGCTTTCGCAATCGGGCACCACTGGCGCACAAGCCGCTGACCGTGGGGATCCTAATCTTACTCTTCCCCTGAGAAAACGGGAACCTGAGCCAATAAATGGCCGAACAAACGGCACCGCAGACAGCAGCGATTCTGATCGTAGAGTTCACGAGCGCAATTCTGATCAAAAGAAATTATCTATAATAACATCCCAGGATGATGGTTCTGACCGCTCACAACGTCCAAAGCCACCCTTGTTACGATCCAAGAGCGACTATGCTGTGCGGCGTGACGATCAAGAACATATCCGAGGTCAAGTTCTTGAGTGGGGAGCTCGTCACGGATTCGAAGACCACTATCAATCTGAAGATATCATATCACAATTAGCGAACGTGAGTCAACTTGCTTTCCATCTTGACTGGCGTATTTGGTATTTTGTGTGGTTACATTCGATTCAGTGTATTACCTATGCTTTGCTTTTCGTTTGACGTGACGCAGACCCGTACTGGTCGGCCTGAGTGTACCACGGACGCGTCAGCGTTCATTCGACTGCCTAGTCGAGGAGCTTGCTTCATTTAACCCCAGTATCCCACTAACGCATTTTACAGAACTGGTACATGTACTTCACCGACAAGCGTCACGAAACGACCGGGCAGCCTAAGACACCGAACTACGAGATCGAAGACTGGCGCATGCGGGACCGCTTGAAAACCGTTTCGGCTGCTATTGCGGTCTGTCTCAACATAGGAGTTGAACCACCTGATCAACTGAAGACAAATCCAGGTGCGAAACTGGAGGCGTGGCAAGATCCTTTCGTGCCTCCAGCTACTAAAGCCTTAGAGAGCATAGGAAAAGCTTTACAGGCCCAGTACGAGAATATCTCCGTTCGCACGCGATATAAGCAATATCTCGACCCCTCTGTAGAAGAGACGAAGAAGTTCTGCATGTCGCTTCGGAAGAACGCGAAGGACGAGCGGGTGCTGCTACACTATAACGGCCATGGCGTTCCGAAGCCGACGGCATCGGGCGAGATCTGGGTTTTTAATAAGAACTTCACTCAATATATCCCGATATCGTTGTACGATCTTCAGCACTGGTTGCAGTCTCCCACAGTATACGTCTGGGATTGTTCAGAAGCCGGTAACATTCTAAACAACTACCACCGTTTCGTGGAGAAACATGAAGAGGAGGAAGCTGCTGCCGCTGCAGCTGACCCAAACTACGAACGGGTGAAGTACGATTCGTATCTCCACCTAGCAGCATGTTCTGTCAAAGAGAACCTCCCGACAAACCCTCTGTTACCCGCCGACCTATTTACAGCCTGTCTCACGACACCGATAGAGATGGCCTTATGGTTCTTTGTGTTACAGAACCCGCTCAAGACTAATCTCACGCCGGAGCGAGCCAAGAAGTTGCCGGGCCGGCTGCAAGAGCGTAGGACGCCTCTCGGAGAGCTCAACTGGATCTTTACTGCGATCACAGATACTATTGCGTGGACTTCCCTGCCTCGGCAGCTTTTCCGTAAATTCTTCCGGCAAGATCTCATGGTAGCCGCTCTCTTTAGGAATTTTATTTTGGCTCAGAGAATCATGATGGTTTATGGATGCCATCCGCAGTCATTCCCAGCGCTTCCCGACACCCATCAGCATCCTCTATGGGAAAGTTGGGACCTCGCGGTCGATTTGGCCTTGGCTCAATTACCGATGCTAGAGAAGAAGGAAAGTGAGGGTATCGAATATGAATACCAGAGCTCGACTTTCTTTGCTGAGCAGCTCACTGCATTCGAAGTCTACCTTAGTCGAGGTGACGCCCTGCTGCAAAAACCCCCGGATCAGCTTCCTGTCGTCTTGCAGGTGCTGCTTAGCCAGCAGCATAGAGTTCGTGCTCTTATCTTGCTGGGCAGGTTTCTTGACCTCGGCCCCTGGGCAGTCCAGCTTGCTCTAAGTATCGGTATCTTCCCTTATGTCCTTAAGCTCTTGCAATCAGCTGCGTCGGAACTCAAACCAGTCATGGTCTTTATCTGGACGCGGGTACTTGCTGTCGACATCACCTGTCAACCAGATCTTATCAAAGACAGTGGTTACAATTACTTTGCCGCTATTCTTAAGCCTTCTGAAGGTCTCCCAGTCGCTAACGGCGATGAACACAAGGCAATGTGCGCTTTCGTGCTCGCAATGCTTTGCAAGGGATACAAGCCTGGCCAAGTTGTCTGCAACCAAACCGAGGTCATGACCTATTGCTTAGCCCACCTTAACAATGATGAAAACGTCCTGCTTCGACAGTGGGCTTGTCTCTGTATTAGCCAGCTGTGGCTTGATCTTCCGGATGCGAAGTGGAGGGGTATCAGGCAGAATGCACCGATGAAGCTGTCAACTTTGACCAAGGACAACTGTCCCGAAGTCAGGGCAGCGGTTGTTCATGCCATGACAACTTTCTTGGGTATACCCGATCTTACTGACGAGGTAGCTCGAATCGAAGAGTCTATTGCTTGGACACTCCTTGAAATGGCCAACGATGGAAGCCCACTTGTACGAAAAGAATTGCTAGTGTTCTTATCCAACTTCGTACTTCGTTATGAGAATAAGTTCATCGTTGCGGCTTTTGAGCAATTGCTAGAAGAGAAGGACTACGATAAACCTTCTCTCAAACGTAACGATAGATGGCTTGGAGACCGAGATGAAGGTGAGCTTGCCAAAGCTCCTGCGCAAGGCTTGTCTTCGAACACTGTTTTTGCGGCCTGTTGGAAGCATATTCTGGTTCTTAACGTCGACCCCCATCCTGAAGTCCAGCGCGATGCAACAATAATTATGGATTACGTGCACAACGAACTATTGAGTTCTCCTGTCGGCGCTCAAGCCCAAGTATTAGCTGAGGATATCCGCAAAAGCGCTCAAAAGGCCCGGGGCCACAAGAAGCAGTTATCCACTTCTCGCAACAGCATGATCGGTGCGCCAACTTCGTACATGACTCAATCCGAGTCCTCTCCCGGGTTGCTCAAGCGAACTGCCAGCCTGTTCATGCAACTGCCAAATATCTGGGGCAGCGACGAAAAGTCTAATACCTCGACTCCTTTACCGTCTTCCGATCTCACTCGGAATCTGTCCCAAAAACTAATTCGGCATCCGGCTGATTGGAAAGCGTCACCAGAGCATAATGATCAAGCTTACGTTCCAGCTCATTATCATGTTGCCGACGAACCAGTGTCTGGGAACTTCAAGCCGCGTAAGCTGAATGAACCACCTTCACTGCCTCTCAATAGTACCTTCTTAGACTGGTCTATCGAGTATTTCCGCGAACCACAAATGAAACCCAGCGAGGCTGAAGAACCTGGAAGCACGGAGTATAATGAACGTCTCTGGAGACGGTCGCGCAATGAGGCAATATTGAGAGAAACGCAACCGCAAAAGCCTTATGCCGGAGAACACAAGTGGGGAAATCAGCTTTGTATTATGAATAATGGTGCTCAACCAACGAAAATGACGTTCCACCAATTCGAAGACCATCTTGCTGTTGCCGATGACGGTAATACTGTTCACGTATGGGACTGGAAAAGGCAACAGAGGCTCCACCGCTTTTCGAATGGCAATCCTGAGGGTTCAAAGATCAGCGATATGAAGTTTATTAATGAGGACGATACCGCCTTCCTAATGACAGGTTCATCCGATGGTGTATTACGGATCTACCGAAACTACGACTCTTCAAAGTCTATCGAGCTTGCTTCTGCTTGGCGGGCACTCACCCACATGGTACCAAGCAATGTCAACTCTGGAATGGTATTTGACTGGCAACAAGTCACTGGGAGGGTTCTTGTTGCCGGCGATGTCCGTGTCATCCGCGTGTGGGCCGCAGCATCAGAGACGTGCGTGACAGATATTCCAGCCCGGTCAGGTTCATGCGTCACTTCATTGACATCGGATCAAATGACCGGCAACATCTTTGTGGCCGGTTTTGGTGACGGGGCCGTGAGGGTCTTTGATACTCGTTTACGTCCCCAAGAATCGATGGTAAAAAAATGGAAGGATCATTCCGACATGCAGTGGATACGAAGCGTACACATGCAGCGGGGAGGTCAACGAGAACTTCTTTCCGCCAGCCGGAACGGGAAAGTCAAGCTCTGGGACATTCGAATGGATGAGCCTCTCCGTATTATCGAAGCATCCCGTGACACCATACGAACCGCCAGTATACATGAACACCTCCCCGTTTTCTCAGTGTAAGTATAATCTATACTATTTCAAATATGATTTCGTTACTAACCCCCCGTAGCGGTACCTCTGCGCATACAGTTAAAGTATTCAATCTCGAAGGCCGCGAACTTTCACGGATGGAACCCTACTCAAGCTTCCTACAACAGAACCGCAGTTCTCCCATCACCGCCACTGCCTTTCACCCCCACCGGATGATTTTGGGATGCGCAGCTCGAGGCGATCATCACATCAACCTATTTACTTGCGCCAGCGAGAGGCCAGAAACAATCCTTAATTCGTTATAGAATCAGTGGGTATGATTCCATGGGGTTCTATGCCGTAGGTCATCCACCGAGGCAGATCTAGACGCGTCTGCAGCCACGCATCCAGTTAATAAACAGTGCCCTCCCTTTAATTATGATAATCTGCATAAAGCGATCGATTATACTTTTAAATCCCATCGTGTCCGGTCGGGACAGGCGTTGGAGGATTGACTCTGTTGACGGCCGGGGCCAGAGGGTATATGGCGTTCAATCATATCTTACTTTTTTTTCTCCATTTTTCATTTGACCGTTTCCTGCGACGGCTAACATTCATGTATAAAGACTGTTTCAGGAGCTACAAGAATCACTCCTACAGAAGTATTCGAACTGTCGGTTTCCATTAAAACTGACAGTTTTACCTGGGTTAATCAAGAGATGACGACAATGTCTCTTCGCTCCAGCGGAGACGGCTTGTCAAGAGAAGAAGACTTAGATGAGCAGGATGATAATGATGATGACACATCTACACCTCGCCAATGGTCACGATGATGTTGTTTTACTGTACTTTTAGTCATCCATATTTACACTCGGCTTGGCTGGGGGGGGTTTATTCACTAAAGTAATGCGATGAATTCAACAAGTTCAAACTAGAACAATTTTGCCTCAGTTCACGCGCGGCATCGCCTTCGAGTAGGGATATCAATTATACAGCGCCAAGTATTGGCGATCATTTGAGAACAGCACTTGATTGTAACAGCATGCGCTATGTACGTATTCTATCTAATACTATCCTAAAATCCAATCGCTCTTATAATTATTCTTTTCTGCGCCTTGCCCCTCTGCTGTTTTGTCGGATTAGAACCAGGGTCTCTGACGTTCTGCAAGCTCTCGCGCAAGGGTCGAGTTTGCTGGTTCGGCATTGTCTTCCGCCATGTCACTCCAAAACTCTTCGGCTCGGCCTCTTCCCCGGGAGGGTGAGTTTCTTCTTGGGAGTCGATGCCGTAGGTATCGCACGCGGTCCCACAGCAGATCATTAAACTCCTCCTCCCTCTCTGTTCTTGAAGTCGATGGGGTAGTAGACGGGGGCCAGGATTTTGGCCGCTCCGTAGTCGAGGCAGGGTATCTATAATATTGCAAATGTGCAGGGGTTGGTTCCTCGGCAAGTATTGCTTCGATATGCTCTGTAGAATTGCCTGGCGCTGGCGCTGGCTTCGGCAGGTATAGTATCCACTCTGGAAATCGCTGCTTTAGTTCCTTTAGTATCCTGCCTGAGGATATATTCGCCGGCAGACACAGAGTATCAGCTTGTCCTTGTCTTGCGATGCCCTCTCCTTCACCCACGTATTGCTCTTGGGCTTGTTCGCTAGGCTCTATAGTAGGCTCTTCGCCATAGTAGGTCTCCTCGTAGTTCAATTGCCATTGAATGGAGTATGGCCAGGCAGCTTCGACGTATCCTTCAAAATGGATATCCCAAGTATCCCCACCGATTCCCCGGTCCTCGTCTCTATCGCCTCCGGCATCTTCTTGCTCCTGATTTGACGGACCAGCCATATTTTCCTAGATTTGGTTGCGTCTTTTCTGTTCCACGGCATCCAACCGGTTTTGGTGGGCTCCAAAGTGGCTCTTCATTAGAGCCATTGCCCTCAGGTTGTTAACATCCCCTTTGAGGGACTTGCCTTGAACACCCCTTTGGAGGGCTTCAAGTAACCTTTCGGGACGCTCACCTATGCTCTTTCTTGTCGGAAACCTCCCAAGATGCCTTGGGAGTTGAGTGATTTTATCGCCATCTGCGGTTGACTCGTTCTTAGGTGGTGGAACTCTAGCTATGTCTTCTTTGAAGTCCTCAACCTCCTCTATACCATGATCTACGGACGGTTCGACATTTGTTGCCCGCACGGTGCCCCGAGGACGCCCTCTATCCGGTGAGCTCGGTGTGGACCGCACTACATGTGCCGTATTTTCGGGTGCGTCTTGTACAGTTGTCGTTTCCTCTTCACCGTCCCCAGGCTGCAGTGTAAGATCTCTGCTAGTGCTGTTGATTATCTCATTGGAGTGGTCGCTTCTAGTTGCCCCCCGTGCGCAAGGACGTACCTCGCGGCTCACATCAAGACGTTCCTGCCAGCCAGCTTCCTCAACACTCTGTATCTGGTGGGACAGCCTACGTTTCTTTTCAGACGGGATATCTTCAGATGTCTCATCTTGTCTGGTTAGGCCCTGATTCTCGGCTGTATCATTGGATGCTATGTTTTCTGCAAGGCTTGAACAACCCTTCCCACGTGTTTCCTCGCCACGCAGCGATTCTTCAGATACTTTGTTTTCAGATCCTTCACCTTGAACAGCCCTAACCTTGCTAGGAGCCTCAGCCTTAAGGGCCTTACCTCTAGGAGTCCCAACTCTAGGTCTCACATTCTTGAGCCCCTTATCCTTAGAAGCCTCAGCCTTAGGTCCCCTGGGCGGGTTAAATTCGAGTGCCGGGCGGATGGGTGACTTGCCCTTGAGCTTCTTGTTTCTTTCATGTTCAGGAACCTTAGGACTCTTCTGTGGAGGCTGCGCCTTTCCTTGAGGTTTATCATCTTGTTTGTTGAATGAATCTACCGGGCCTACAGTCTCTTTTGTACCAGATGCCTTTTCCTGATCCTTCTTTTGGGCCTCTGCGACCTGTTTTGTCTCCTGTTTGCTCAGTTTGGAGGGTCCCGGTGGAGGTCTCTTTGATTTGCCCTTGGGTCCTACAACGGTCCAGTCCTCACTCCCAGGTGTCTCGGGTGTAACTGCAGGCTCCTCATATTTGGGAACCTCGGCGCTATGTGTCTCGTTATGACGTATCTCGTTACCGGGTGCCTCATTTGTAGGCTCCTCATATATAGGCGCCTCCTTTTCAGGTGTCTCGTCATCAGATTCTTTAGCGTCAGAGGCCTCATTGAGAAGTATCTTGTCCAGGACCTTGTCTGTGGATTTCTCATCGCTCTGCAACTCGACACTAGGTGCCATGTCTTTAGGTACTTTATCTAAGGGTGTTTCATTCTTAGGTGCTTCCTCCTTGGGTTCTTCCCCCTTGGGTATTTTATCTTTGGGCGCTGCATATTTGGGTTCGTCATACTTGAGTGGTTCAGCATGCTTGGATATCACCGTATCTTCATTTGCAGGTGGCAGGTCTTTTTCAAGTCTGTTGCTTTCTATATCATATTGGGCTGTGATCGATCCCAGATCTCTCTGTGTATCTGATACCAAGGCGTCCTTCTTCCGACTGGGCTTCTTTCGGCGTTTCTTTTTTTGATGGCTCGATTTAGGCTGCGATTTGACGGCGCCGCTTGTATTGAATGGCTCGGTCTCCTGGCCGCTCAGCGGGGTTGGGGACTCTGGAGCTTCGAGTATACTGGGAAGGTTGGTCTTCTAATCCCTCTCTTCAGACGGGAAGTTCAAAGCGCTGTGTATACTAGGGAGATCAATCTTCAGATCAGTCAGTTGAGACGAGAACTTCAAAGCTTCGTGTATGCTAGGGAGATTGATCTTCTGGTCGCTCTCTTCTAATGGAAGATTTAGGAGATCGTGTATACTGGGGAGATTGATCTTCTGATCGCTCTCTTCGGATGGGGAGTTCAGAGACTCTCTCCATTCGGCATCCGTAACATGGCGGGGTGCTTGTAGGGGTGCTTTTCCCGCGCGAACCAAGTCCTGACTCTTGTGCCCGTCATCTGTCACTATATTCTGCGTCTGGCGGTACGACTCACGTTCAGGTTCCTCTTTCTCAGGTTCTGCGACGTCCTTTTTCCGGTAGGGCTCTTCTCGTATATCTGCCTTTTCCTCCTGGCTCAACTTGGGAGTCTCGGAGATGTCATCTGTCGCACCAGACACTATCTTGGGATGTGATTCGCGTTCGCGACTCGCTTCTTCAGGTTCCGTACTGACCTTGTTCTGCTCTGGCTCTCGTAAGATTGTCTTTTCCTCCTGGCTCACATCGGGAGGCTCGAGGATGTCGTCTGCCGCATCACTGCGCACCTAGTAGTGTGATTTGCGTTCAGATTCTGTAGCGCCTCTCGCTTGTTCGAGTCCTGATCGCACGCATGCCTTTTCCTCAGGGCTCAAATCAAAATCCTCAAGCAATTGTTCCACCGATTCTATCAGTTCTGGAAGGGGACATTTCTGTTGAGGTTCCTCTTCTTCAGATATCATGTCACCCTCCTTCTGGTGGAACCCTTCCCGCAGGTTTGCCTTTCCTCCCGGGCTCATATCAAGGCTCTCAAGCAACCTTTCCGTTAAACCCATGAGCTCCTTGCGAGGGGATTTGCAAGGTGCCACCTGCGGAGATACCTCGTCTGTGAGTGCCTCACCCTCAGGTGTATCGCGTTCTGAAACCATATGCTTTAGGGGCTTCTGCTCAGATAAGCTAGAGATAGGTTCCTGAATTCGGTGCGTTCTCGATGGCTCCCACATTTTTAGGAGTTTGTCACTTGGTATTTCAAGTGTAAGATCGACTTTATTCACGTGACGATTCTCTGTGTCTTGCCATATTGACTTTAGTTTCCCGGCAACATCAGGGACGTACATATTCCGCAACCCCGGACCTGGTATTGGGCACTCCCATTCCCATGAGCGCGGTATGGGAGGCTCAATGTGTGCTCTCGCAAGCGACCGTTGTTGTAGCTCGGGTAACTTCTGCGTGTCTTGATAATAGAACACAGCAGGATCGCGAAATACGGGTCCTTCCTTAGCCTTGAATTTATCACTATCATATGGGTTGCTCTTAGGCTGATTGCTACGTGCTAGGTCTCGACTTAGGGAGGAGCGGTGAGGGAAAACCATTCTGCTCCCGGTACGCTTCGACTGTGCCGCCGCTCGAACCATGGCTAAGCCGTGGGGTAATGAAGGAGATCGTGAAGAAGATCCTGCTGTCGTACCATTTTTTGCGACGAGGGTACTGCTTGACCCATCATCGCTAGTTTCGCTCTCGGGGGGAGTGGCAACACCGTCCGTACCAGTAGTGTCAGTAGCAGTATCATCTGTGTCAGCGATAGTTCCAACCGGATTAACAGCTGATTTTGGCACGTCTTCGTTCGCACCCCCGGTAGCAGTACATAAGTCATTACTATTTTCACTTTCAAGAGGAGTGGAAATATCGTTAGGAGCAGTACTATCAGTAACAGCGCTATCTGTTGCAGCGCCGTCACTAGCAGTCTCGTTCGTATCAGTGGTGCTCTGGACTGGAGCAACAGCTGGTTCTGAGAGGTCTTCCTTTTCGCCGAGGGTATAGCCGGACCCATCATCGCTAGATCCGCCCTCGGAAGAATTAGTTTTATTGGAATTGTCGCCAGGCGCATCCAATAGCTTTTTCATTGTCTCTGCAGTCGTCTGTATGAGCGCCCCTATGTGTTGGTATACATATTGACGTTCATGGAATTGGACCTTCTCAAGAGATTCTTCCTGCAGACTCCAAAGCGAGTTTGCGGTTACCTGCGTGAGGGTGTCCACGAGTTGATCCATTGGAATGTCCTGGTCTTTGGGTCGTTTTGCGAGTTGATTAACCGGTCCTTGGTCGTCGACGTTTTCTTTAGATTGATCATCAGGGGGTCGTTGGGCTTTTATGATATCCTGCACGTAGCTACGTCCGCTTTTCCAGAGGCGTAAGTACTGCGATGATAAGGTTGGACTTGTCTCCGGTTTTCTATTTGGCCAGGGTCTTGTACCAAGTAATCGAGCTCGCGTTAAGTTGATGCGCGGCATGACGGGGCGAGGTTTGAAAACAGGTATTTGTTCGAATAGATTACGACGCCATTCCGGCGCCAGGCATCGATTAGGATTAGGCAGACGTGTACCCCCTGCGCCCGACTCCGAGTGTCTAATAAACTCTTCAATATCCATGTGGAGTGGGTAGCTGAACCCAGCTCTGTAGACGGCCTCACGGTCTGAGTTTAGCACCGCAGGAGAAGGCCTCGTCGGAAACCAGTCTGCGAACTCACGCATTCCGCCTCGGCATGTCTTGCCCCAACAGCATTTCGGTTGTCTTTGTCGTTCACGCTCGGTCAAGACGTCGCCGTATGGATCTTCTGAATAGAGTTTTCTCATCCGCTGGAGATATTCTGCCGCGCCAGGCTCCGGTTCTACGAATTCAGCCCATTCTGCGACGTCTAGCACTACGTCAATCATCCTAAACACCCAGGGATCCATGGTGGCAACTTTTTAGGGAAACTGAGACTAGAGTCGGTGGGATATGGTGTGAATAATAATAACTAATCCTCTCGTAATTAGTATGTGTCCCGTTCTTGGAAATCTCTAGAAGCTTGTTTGATGAAGTGCTTACCAAAAGTTTAAATAATATGTAGAAATGGTATTGAAGAACGAGTAGTTGGTAGAACAATTGTCAGTTGCCAAACATGTGATAATCTAGTCTGTTCCAAAATATGTCTCGCGATGGATCCAGGAATGGCGTATGGACACAAGGTCCTAGTTCTATAGAGCAGTTCGCGTTGGCTTGATTCAAGCCGGGAGAAAAGCCTGAGAGGCTGGCTCGGACGGCTGCTTGTGGTCAGGTCAACGCTGCATGACATCCTTCCATTTCGACCCCCCTCGTAGAGGAAATGAGGAGGTTCTTTCCATGATCAAGCAGTAGCCTAGGAAGTAGCACCCTACATCTTCTCGATTAGCACAGCCGCTCCTTGTCCTCCAAGATCATGGTTACCGCAATGGCAAGTTCGAGGCACGACTGCGACCGTAATCACACAATGAACCATCATTTATTATAGAATCCACATCCTGAGTGAGCCGTGAGCATATTTTCGCCACCACGATCAAGTGGAAGCTCGAAGGCTCAGGCGCCACTGTTATCGGGTAGTGGTGAGAAACAGGACCTCAGGAAAAATACTTCGTCGTCAGTCTTTCCCTTCCCATTTTCTAGTGAAACGTTCCGAATAAGATATTCAAGAATACAGTTCGTGATCGGCATCGGTGAAATCTAGATACATAATTCACTTCGTTTGGTAATTCCAACATTGGTCCTGTCGTAACCCGTGTCGCGTCTTTCGTACAAAATCTTTGATGGCCACTAGGTACACGTACCTCGATGAGATTTGAGTCTCGGTTTTCGCTCTGCAATCATCCTGGAAAGAGCCAGATAAGCTATGACTGCCGACTCCTTTCCATAAAATAAAGCAAGTGAAACAAAACACCAATCAGTAGTGCTCTTTTAATGTTATAGTAGAGAGAGGACCACTGCATAAGCATCGATTTCATAGTGATCAATTGATGGCTATAGCGAATGAATATTTAAAATCTACCAGTACAGCTAATACATATATCACTAGCGCAACTCGATGTTTTGGTCCTTGATATGCATACGCACTGATGTCATGCGACAATAGGGAATTCCCAAGATAATGAGAGTAGTCAAATATGATAAAACCTCTCAACACCTTCCGTACATGAGCTGCCCGTAGGGGTGGTTTTACGCCACCTAAGATTCGGTGGGGCTTAGGCATACTGCCACACATGACCTTCGTTGTGTGTGTACTAGATACAGCAATCAGAGTCAGTGTCGTCGTTATGAGTATTTTAGGTGAGAGTTTCCAAATCGATTCAGTGCGTTTCTTGTCAAAACAAGCCCTCGTTCTCAACCAGACACTAGGCCGGGAAGGCAGAAACTGAGATTCACTTACCGTCTGGATCTCTGTGTAGATACAATCCTTAAATTCTTCTTCTGGCGAGGCGAATAGCTGATACGTTCTCTCACTTGGTTCGCCCTCGGTGACAGGGCAGAGGTACCAATTGGGGATCTATAGGCGCGAAGCTAGAGTCAATAATTGCCAGACAGGGCAAGGGTTAAGCCCATGTTTTCGGGAGTATGCAGCAGACGTGAGGGCGGAAAACCGTCCAAAGGGGAAATTAAAACCTCCCGGTGACTAACTTCGCTATACAGGTAAATGGGGGCATCCGTTTCCGGGCCTTGCTCACGCGAGAAACCGGTGATAGTACTGCCCGGAGGAATGTAGGCGGAATGAGCCTGTGTGTAAGACAGGGCCCCACCTGGGGCTAGGTACACTATAGGCGGAGTTACTAAACTGACAGTAGAGTCTAGAACCAAGGGATGACGGAATACTTGCCTTGCTGGCCGCCAGGGACGGACACCTCCAAGGAAATCGTGGTGCTACCATCGCCGATAACGAAGGTAGTGTCTTTTCCCGAGTACTGCGAACAGTCTAGGCCCGAGACGGTCGGACAATAAGTGCTTGTGTCTCTGTTGATGTAGAACTTGCCGCCGCTGGCATTGATCGGAGTACCGTAAAAAGGGGTATTAATATCGGAGCTCCAAGCGCCGGCCGTGAATGGGCCAGAGAGGTCGGCCTGTGTCGCTCTAGGAACAGCTGCCGTAAAAGCAACGATTGGATAAGCAACGAGGTTTAAGAAAATCTTCATTTTGAGAGAATCTGGTGTATAGATGGTAGTCGTTGCGTAATCGGTAAGACTAAGACACGCTGCTGAACCAGGAGGCACTGGAGGCAGCTTAGGATGAACCACGATGCCATTTACGGGATCAAGGACACTTATTTATATTGACCCATATTCCGAGTTTCGGTCGACTCATGGGCTCTCTGCAGACTGGTAACCCATCGCTGCATTGTCCACTCCATCCTGTCTCATAAGTGACGTCTCTTCCCTTTCTCGCCATCTTGCGGGCTCGGTCGTATTCAAATCGGATAATACAAGCCACATTCACTACGTCGATCAAGATTGTTATTATAGGCGACAGAGCGCCAATGGCGAGCACGAAAACCACCTCTGATAGATCTCGTATTGGAACATATACGATGTGGTATCGCGCGGTCTTACTGGATCGGCTAAAACGCCGGCTCTCTTTGCGTGAGACAAGTCGATTGAAGCTACTCCACTATCAGGTTATCGAACATAAGTTGAGAGGATAGATGCAGCAATGGCGCTGTCACGAGTGCATGAAAATCGAAGAAATATTGCTGCAGGCCTAGTTTCCATCGTCGGATTTATTTGCATTGATCTGCCTGCCTGTTGTCGTCTTTGGATGCGGGCAGTGTATTCTGGAGAGATCACAAACCTCATCATGATCACCTAAGCATGCTGGAACGGGCACTGAGGCACTTCAGCCAATGAGATGTGAAAAGGCTAGACTCTGGTAGTGATCCTGTGGTGCATACTCAACCTCGTGGCGTCTTATTGAGTGTAAATCATCCGCCACCGAAACATGCGAATTGGCTTCGCTAAGAACTGATGCCAAGGAGTCGGTTGGGTACCTCGAGCTATCCTCGACGCTCATACCGTTCCGTCCGGAGTTGCGGGAGCCTCAGCAGCGTCAACCTTATCTACAACAGCTCGTGCCGGTGCCTGTGAGGCAAAGTCAAATTGACCGCATGCTGTTCTGGCTGGTAAGATAGTTTTTGGGCGCATCATTAGGGCTTTTATAGAAATAGCTCAAGAGCTCGTCCAAAACGCGCTCCGTTGCCGAAGCCCGATGGGTATACCCTCCTTCTGTAAGACCGGTTATCTGTTGCTCTTTATGAGTAATGAATCTTATGCATCCTGAGCTGACGTACAAGTCAACTCACTTGGATTTTATTTCTAGCTAGATGACAGTTATAGCGGAACTCGCCGGAATCGCCATTACCAGGAACCTAGAAGTTTAGACTATTCCCAAAATTCTTGGCGCTGCGTCGCGGCGATGAGCCATTACGGCTATCTCATCAAAGGACCCCTAATGTTAGCTCAACACCAGCAAGGTACTACTACTCATGTATATCCACCATAGAACCAGGAAACACTAAGGGAATAACCACAGCCTAATTGATATGACTAGATTGTTACAGCATATAGCCAGGGTTTGCGACGGATAGGCAGAAGTATGGGGCCAGTACTGAAGGTCTCAAAGATGTAGCAGGATGGCAGCAAAAAGTTGCTTGATCATAGACGATAACGCAGTAATACAATTGCGCGTCTCTAGGTAAAGATATGGAAGAGGTGACCGCGTCGTGCGGTGCGAACATACCTACAGGTTAGATACTTACCTTATCTTCTTAACCTAGTGTACTATAAGGTTTCCTTAGTAAACTTGAATCGAGCTATGCAGTGATGCAGATTACAGCGATATGATGATGCTGTGTGCGCCCTAACAAGTCAGACACCAAGGTGTGCTCTGACGGCAAACCGCAATTCTCCGGGCAACAGTGATGCGAAAGTGTATCGAGTCACAGACCAAGGAAAAGCCTCTCACGAACCTGTCTGTGTGTCCCGGACGGGATCGTTGCATTTGAGTGAAGGACGTGCCTCGGAGGCGCACTTGTATGACGGCCGTGTTTGCTCACCCCAAAATCGAGTCTCGAGATGTTTCACCTCTCGCCTACGCAGTCCTACCAGAGCCTACAAATGACAGCTGCTCTACCGAAGGGAAATTAGTTGTGCGATTGATTGCCTCGACCTACGCTTCCACGGGCCAAAAGATGGCGAGTAAGTGTGCGACCACCACGGAAGCGTCAAACGAAAGAGACGTGCTGGGCACTGGTACACATACACACTTATCACATTACCATTAAGAAGAAGGTTTACAGATTGGATTCTGGGCGAACAGACGAACAAGGCGCCCGGCCATACTGAGTAGTAAGTAAGTAATCTCCTGCGACGGTACCATCCGCATCCTCCGAGCTATTTGTTGTCGATTCGCGCATCCTTTCGTAAGCCCGTAGCGAGTTGGTGTCCAACGTTGCCAGCTTGTCCCGGTCTGGGCGGGTCTGTTCATTTCCCAGGCCAGCCACGCTGAGTGTCAATTCGTCAGCTCTTGTGTCCGTCGTCAATTAAACCCTTCCGTAGCATTGCTGCACAGGGAAATTCCCAATGCTTCATGGTCAGCTAGCTGGCTTGTTTTGTCTATTTCAAGGTACAGCAAATTTTTCTTCTCGTTACCGGATTCCTTTCAAGGACTCGGCGGCTTTGCCCTGGTGCCTCGGAGGATCGTCTGACAGTTAGGAGGACTATCGTTATTACAGGGGCCCGGGAAAAGGGGACCAAACCACGCCTTAGGGTACGACAGAAGGTCAGACTAATAACATTAATATAGCTGACCCCAGCGTCCTATTGGCCGTGATCCCTGTTTCGCCGTGCCAAAGATACCTAGTTAGGCACGTTAGGTATCAAACGCCAGCCCAATTTAGTAGGTTCTGATTGAGTTTTGGAGGCCGTAACTCTGTCCGCAAGCTCTCGAGGTCAACTTAAAACCAGTCGAAACGGCTGTTTGTCTATAAGCCTTCGCCATGCCTACGCTTATTGGGTGAATGAGTTCTTCCATTTCCCTCTCGACATGCCGCACTCGTCGTCAGGTATGGCCGGACCGTCCATCGCAGATTTGGAGGCCGCCGCGCTCTCGGTCGTGCACCTTCTGCAGGGTGTGGCTGAGCTCGCTAATGTGCGAATTGCCCTTGTGGGCGACTTAGCCGTTAGGAAGTATCTGGCGGAGCCGAGGCCTTGCGAGGTATGTCGAAGATACGGCAACTTGGTAGACCGTCGATTGCTAATTGAAATGTCAGAGCATAGAATTCGTCATCAAGGCGTCGCCAGGGTCCGTAAAGAAGACCCTTTTGTCTTGTGTCAAGGGGAAGAAGACTATTATAGAGAGAGGTCAGGCCTTATTCTACAGGCATCCCACAGGCTGGACAGTTGAAGTGAGGATCACGCCTGAGTGGCTCTGCCCTTACTTGCCCGGCTCGGCTCAGACAATCGGCTCCATCGAGAAGTTGCCATATATATCTCTCCCGGATCTTGTCGTCTTCAAAGCGGACGCCTGCGGTCTCCATGAATCAGATGCAAGCAAGCAGAGAGAAGCACGAGATGCCTGCGCGCTTCTGGAGCTTGCTGCGGAGCACTCCGCTCTGAGGTTGGAGGAAGAGAAGTTGCAGAAAATAGAAGAAGCCCTGGATACACTCGAGGAGTACTCCCCACCCGGGATCGACAGACGATGGTGGGAAAGGAAACTAGGCAAACAAGGCGACAAGCGGCGCTCAGTTCAAGACATTCTTTCTGAGCTTGGAGAAGGAATGCGTCTCGAAGACGAGAACCGGCGCGCAACACGACGATCCAGCATCTTCTCCCTCAACAACACGAGGGGCTCTGATACTTCTATCAGCTCTGCATCTTCCATTTCGTCGCAGAACACAACACCGTTATCTTCGCCACCGCCCAAGATGAGGCCGAGAAAAATGAGCGTGAGCGGGACATACCCGCGAGCACGCAGACATACACAAGTGGCTATTGACCAGCCTGCTCCGTCACCACTAGACTACCACTATCCCGATATACACCGACTACATGCTGCGTCGATGGATACCCGCGGGCGAAACTCGCCAGGCATTTCTTTGATGAGATTTCCGGGGAAGGGGGCTTAAAAATCGGGATGGGGAATGCGCCGGCGGTAATGAAGGTTTAGACAAAAAGTCACTTGCATTTCGTATACCCCCATAGAATATTGCTTTGGATATATATTAATTAGGTTAGATTATTGAAGGACCAGTTCCACCATTATATCTCATACAAGTTCTTGAGACTGGAAGCATCTCAGTTTGGGAACAGCGATAACGGTGTCATATTCGGTCTGAAAGCTCCGCCCTTTTCGCAGGTGATCATTCAACCACATGAGACGACATTGCCAAGTATGAGCAGTCCGTATGGGAAATCAACGATGTTCGTCAGGATGTCATTGCCGATCACCAACAACACCATTACCCCAGTCCCAGCTTTCTCAACAAGAAATCTTTTATCCTGGACCCCCTCGTTCGGCAGCCTCCCTCATTCACATACAGCAGCCCTCAACCCCTCACAGGATTTTGTCTCAGAACGATAATGATAACGAACGAATAACGCTTCTATATGACGGTCGTGTTGAGACTAAATCACATGCCGAAGGTGCTGACGTGAGGGGTCACATATTGTATCACTGCAGCACTATGTATATGTACTCCTTTCAACCACCACAGCTGGCCTATGTCAGAAAAGCAAGGAGATAGTAAGTTAGGCAAGTTGCTTCAGGATTACGCGTACGCATCAAGTACCTAGCTTAATACAATGTCCACGATGCCCGAAGTGCTGTAACCCTCAAAATGACCAGGGAGCAAGTATCTCTATGTTGTTTAAGTCGATGGAGGAGGGATTTTATACTCTGTAGCCGCACCTCCAGTAGGAAGATTTTTGATATTTGAGAGGTCATGTACCTTCTTTCCCTTCCCAGTCGCTGGGTTAAGATACTGGCAGCGTATAGACCACTAGGGGAGAATATTCTCGCATCATCCTATGATCCGTAGCGTGAATGAATGCCTACTAAGGATGATGGCTCGAAAAAGACGTGATAGACCATCACACTCAGTGTAAAAGTCGATAATTCACATTTCCCATACCCCAGAGGTATACTTCTCAAGACTTCGGTGATATTGCTTTCTTGCATCCGTGGCACAAGATAGTTCTGTCTAATTAACTGCCGAGACTATGTCAAGAAGCTTCCATGGTTGCGTTGTTAGTATCGAAAAAAGGTAGGCGTATACATTTTGTAGTTCCTGATATCACAAGGCTACAGGGCGTTAAAGAAAAGTCATGCATGTATACACAGTGCGGTCCGCAGGGAGGCTTGAAGGACCTTCGCCCGAGAACAAGTCTCATCTACATACGTGGCCAAATCCAGGCAGCTCTGTATAAAGTAGTAGTAGTAGTTGTTGTTGTTTCGAACAGTCTGTATCTGATCACGACAGCCCTCTCTAAGTGCTTCGTATATAAAGCGCTGCCCAGCACCTCCCACACAAGCTCCAGACGCGTGTCTCAACAGCATCTAGTGAGACTATGTTCTTTGTGTCGAGAAAACCCTCTATATCTCAAATCCCCCCCTCTACCCCTCCTACAAGACTTGAGTTGACGCCCAGAAAAACAAACACACCATGAGGCCCATTTAGAGCAGTGGTTAGCTCGCTCGCCTCCGGTTTGTGTCTCTGGATAGCGAGATGTCAGGGGTTCGAATCCCCTAATGGGTGTTGACTTCTTTTTGTACTATTTGCGTGACAAAATGAACTATTTTAACTATTACAACCCCTTCTTATCCTTCCTCAAGCCCGCTGCTATTAGTGACTATCCCCCAAAGTCAATTACTCTTCCTAATGAAGGATAATTTAGCTCATCCATGAGAAATTCTCTATGGGCAGTGATTGGTACTTACCTCAGCAGTTCCCAGAAGAGCTCCGTTCATTATTAACTGACAATCTGCCAAGCATTGGTTATTCCATCAATCAACGGCCGGTTAAAAGCTGGGTACGACGCATCTCTATGTATCTCCGACGTTCCATGTATGTTCCAGTGGTGAAACATGTGGTGTGTGTGCGCGGTGAGGTTTTCGACGTAACAAGGGGACGTCGCTTTTCTGAGCACGTCCACATCTCGAATAAGTTCATGTGAGCCGCATCTCATCAAGATATTGACGGCCCATCACGATGGCGCATCTTTCACCAAACCAACGCCACCCAAGAAACTTTAAGCACAATTGCGTAATAGAAGAATAGTATAGCAAAGCAAGAGGCAAGTCCTCAATATATATATTTAACCCACTCAGTGCTTAGTGCAGGAAAGCTTTCTCTTGGCCTAGGGATTTCGAAGCTAGGCAGCTGGTGGTACCTGGTGCGTATCACCCATGACCTGGTATCTTTCACATGCAAAAGGCTTGCTACAGCAAACAAGCCAGGTTCTATCCCAGCTCATAGCAGCCATCACAGTATACCTTGAACCCATTTGCCCGGATTTTGATCCTTGTCGGCATAATTCATATATCAAACCCCAGATATGAGAAAAGTACCAAGCATGGGTTACCACGGCTGGCGAACTGGATACTACTTAGTGTGTGGGATAGGTCGCTAGATGGCTAAACAATGTACGCTACGTTACTAGAGCGCGGGATGTCGTCATTGCGGAAGTTCGTGGCACTAATTACAAGGATTATATATGTAAGTAGGTATAGCATATATCATATTATATTATACTGCACTACCTATATCATACTATACTACTGTTGGCAGGTACGGCCAACCCTGTGTATATATAGAGTAGCCACAGTGCTAGGGCACTAGGTCCAACTATCCCATCTACAACTACAATACAAGCATACATTCCGTCGCACCTGCGTTAACCTGGCCGACAGCCAGCACGGGACGTCCCGCTCCACGTGTGTCGTGCCTTAGCTCCAGAAAACTAAATCTCAACGTCGCTTGTCCCGTTGGCTACGTCTGCAAGTCGCGGAAGATGGCATTTCTCGGGATAATTGCGCCATCCGCGGAGGAATGACGTTGACTGTTCGAAACAAGCAGTATGAAACTAGCAACGTCACCCGTATGTTACCTGCTTGGTTTTCTTATTTCATAGAATACGGGGATGAAGGAAACGGGTGTGAGTCGAGTTTCAATCTATATATCTGAAGCGGCAAGAAGCGAGTTCGAGAGTTCCCATGGGCTGTGTAATGTTTATGTTAGGACCGACTAAAGCGACTCGAATAGTACAGGGGGTTGATATGCTTAGCGTTAAGGCCCAGTGAAGTCAACGTGATTCGCCAATCCACATTAACTTCGCTGTCGTTAACGCGCAGTCAAACAGACACTTCACGAAGCAATGTAGTGTGAGTATTCGGACATAAATCATGGAAGGACAGGTAAGTAGAATCTCTCAAATGGCCTCAATTATCTCACGTTATCTTATGAGAATGTCTGTGTAACGACGTTACTAATCGCCAAATGATATGGTAACAACAGAGAAGATCTCCGGCGCTTATATCCCTACAGGTGATCCGGAGAATTATGCCTAAAGAGACTTAGAGACAGAGTTGTGTAACCCTCACTAAAATTATTATCCGAGGCATTGGGTCGATGAAATGGAGGTAAACCGCGATGATGATTCCGTCTCGAGAGGGTCCCCGATATGAGACTATTTAAGGCAGAAATAAGTACCGGTTGCTTGGTAGGTGGTTACGCTACTTTATATGTGGCTTTGATGGCGATATCTGAGTCCATGCATGCGCGATGACGAGCACAGTAATGCTGTCGTATGTCTCAGCTGTTGGCGAGAAGGGCTTTTCAAATGCACGGTACGTCCGTCGGTCTTCTTGTGGCTGCGGCAACCGACCAAATGCGGTGCGCGCTTGGAAGAACGAATTTTAGTAGTCGTCGGTTCTGTACTACCTACCTAATCCAAGCTAAGGAGAACTTGACTAATTTAATGAAGATCACGTGGGCAAGTAGACGTGCTCGTCGCATGAGTGAGGACGAGTTCAATTAAACACGATACAGTGGAAAGCTGTTGCTTTGTTTAGCTGCTCGGCAGAGAGTTTCTCGACTTTGATTGGACTAATGTTATTGAGGGTGAGTGGTGACATCAGAGGCAGGATGCTGAGATAAGCTGGAAGGGTGAACAAGGGCGGCAACTAACGCCGACCTATAACTTCAACATATATCGAGTTCAGCTTTTCTCAATTCGAAAGCTGAGGCTAAAGTAACTAAAGCAGACCTTAAACTACGATTTAACCCAAAGACTAAATTCTTATCCCAGCCAATGCAGCCACCGCTATTCCTAAAGTTGGTTGAATCGCAGTCACGGGATCATGTAAGACAAGGTGTTTGATCCAAAGATGGTTTCGATTAAGAAGCTGTCCCTAGACCAGGATTTTCTGAGCTAACTACCAACCAACCAACCCTGATCGCATGCGCGTCTCGAAGCCCTGGCTGAAGCGGAAATCATCGGCCAATGTCCCAAGCCAGCATCACCAAGGGGAACAATTCCCGAAAGCAATTCCAACACTCCACCATTAGGTACATTTATAACCTGGTCCAACTATACAATGCCATAATCCCCAGATGTGATTGTCGAGTGGGTATTGAGCATTTACTGCTCACCGAGACCGGGAGGGGTCTGGCAGAGAACAGCCTGTCCGAGCTGTTGATAATTTGTTAGTATCGATTGCGAGACAGCTGGAGATGTGTAAGACTTACGACAGGGAGGACACAGCAGCGGGCGCGCTGGCCACCGTTGGCGCAGATGTCGCGGAAGTTGGCGACGCTGTAGGGCTGGGCAGAAGCTGAATTGGGTCATGTCAGTTAAGGAACTCTTTCTAGATTGACTCGGCTCGGCTCTCGATTGCTCGCTGTGGGGGTTGAGAGTCGCGAAAACCGGTGAAAAGGGGCTACTCACGAGAGCCGCAGTTGAGGTCAGCGACGCCGAGGACATCGGTGGCACAGCACTGGGGAGAGCTGTAGAGACCGCTGGGGCAGAGAGGAGCGGAGGGTTCAGTGGGAACAGCGAGGGCGGCGGCGGCGAAGCCGAGGATAGCGATCAGAGAGTACTGCATTTTGAAAAGGTAGTTGGTTGTTTTGGAAACAAAAAGTAATGATTGTTGAGTGAGATGAAGGTTGGATGCTTCTTGGGATTGCTGGTTGGGACTGGTGAGTAAGAGAGAATTGTGTCTGGTCGAGGGCGATGATGGCCTCCTTTTATAGAATTTTGAGAAGCAATGCCTTGCTGCGTTTTCTGGCTGTAATCTTCTTTCTGAATAATGATCGTCGATGAATCTGTACGTACCAATTGCTTCTCTCTCACTACCTCAACCTTGGATCTGGCGTATCTGCCATGACCATGCATATCTGAGTGGCTAGCTCTGTGCCATCTGCATGCGGCATCCTCCATTACACTAGTCGCCGTATTGAAGGATGCGCGTCAAGAGGAGCCATCCTAATAGTCCCTAGTCGGCGGTCTTGGGTCGCCACTGCTTAGTTGCCTCGCGAGGTAAATTAGGCAGTGAGGATCTCTGGGTCGAATATACGACTCGCCTCGCCGTATGCCCAGCTGTGCCAACTGTAATGTTACCAGCAGGGTCGGTACCCACGGCACTGCAAGCCTCAGCTGTCGAATCATATCCGGGATGACTCCATACTCTGAGGTTCCATGCCGCCGCGCCATATCTCGACGGCATTACTTGGAACAGCGAAGATCGATCTCGGCTGCATCTCTTGTTGGGAATTTGCAATGATCCCACCCACTCCTCCACCGTCTAGACTCCGCGTGTTGCTGTTCCTCCCGGCGTCTCCCACTCCAGCGACTAAACAACAATCGTCTGGGTCATGATGTGGATTCGCTGCTGTTTCTGCATCTTGGCGAGTACAGGGGGGTTATCTGCTTTGGGCCAACAGAAACGGGACGTGATTGGTAAGGTTGATTTGAGTACCTTTGGATACTGGCCTAGACAGATGCAGACAACGCAACGGTTTCTAGTTGGTTTGCACACAGAAGTAATGTACATGTAGCATGCTACCCTTGGCAGCCATAATACCGGTTTGTGCGGAGGCACCGAAATACCCTCTAAGCTTTTAACGTGTGGACACTGCATTGTAACGTGCCTCTGTAATTGATCAATAGGAACTTCTGGTCATCACAATTCACATTACAGTATAATTGCAAGCTCCTATAGTCCCTACGACAGTACCAATGCAACTCCGTAATAATGTCCATGGCAGGTCAGGCCAGTCAGACCATCCTTTGTCAGTCATCGTCCCCTCCTTGAACGGCTGGTGTGTCATGATGGGTTCGGCTGATACCCGGGTGAGTACGCAGAATTACGTACTCTGAATGCCCCCGCGAAGAATGATTCTGGCATACACGTTGAAACTAATCACAACATAGGAATAGCGTAGACTGCCACCTTAATTCACTGCCTTGTTTCTGAAGCCAAACCAGCCTGCAACCAAGAAGACTTCTTCAACACCGTGCACAAGTTTCCGGCATTAGTGTCCCCAGTGCTAATCTCTGATTGAAGCGGCAGCGACTCCGCTCCTTACGCTACTTGCTTGTTTTGGAGACTGATGCTGCAGACGTTGAGTTGTCTCGCAGCAGTCTAATTACAGTAGGGCTATAGCACGCTACGCTTGATAGAGACGGCGACGTTGATGATTCTGGTTCTGTTGATGGTACGTAGGCTCACTGCCCCTGCATGGACAGGTCTGTCCTCCAGGATCATGATCTGGCCGCCGCTGATCATCCCCCTAAGAGAAAAATCAGACGGAATCTGGACCGGGATGCTAACGGAAATCGGAACAGCACATAGTGGGCAGCGGGATCCATTTTAGCCCGAAGATATGTTCCCGAGGCAGCGGTCAGCATATCGTATCGATATCGATATTATACAGTAGACGATATTCCCGATTTGCTATTGATCAACAACTTGGGACGAATTCTCAACGTAGTCTAATGGTTGTACCGATTTTGATCCACACTCCAAGATCACACAGCAGGCCAGGCAAGATAATGTAGGGACCTGTGTAAGTGCTATACAGAAGTCGTCGTTTGAACCCGGCACCCGGTAATTTAATTGTTAATGTCTGCTGTCTTAACTGCCCCTCGGTGTCTTGCATCGACGCCACATACCGGTAGTTTCCAAGCTCGGCGTCATTCTCTACCACTTGGCTCTGCAGAGCAACATCAGCACTACATTACATGTGCTGTGTACCTGTCAGTATATGCGTGTCGATCATATCCATATTCGTACATTAGCGGGTTGGATACGACGCGGACAAGGGCCAGCGGCGCTTGATTAGGCCGATGGATTTCTCATATTATGACGGCCTTATGCTTTAGCCAGCCTCGACCAAGCCGTATTGGGCGCGCGCGGTTGCTAGCCTATTAAGCTGCATCGCGAGCTGAGAGCAAAGCGCAGCGTATGACGCGCGAAGGGGAGAGCCCCTGGCGACGACCAACATGCCTGGCTTTGAGCCGATCCAATTACTCACCTTTTTCCCGGGCTTGGCCATGCTCAACCCCTGGCCCCGGCTCAGCCCCAAATTTCTATTCAATAGTCGACTGTGAATATTCTTGAATTCGTCTGAACACTAATGTAAGGAATGTACTTAGAACGCTTACACTAGTAAAAGCGTTGCTGCGTGAACTAATTTCATATTTCAGTGCGTTCGCTTTCTTCTCTTCGTGTCCTGTTAGCGGAGTGGATAAGAAGAGAAAAAGAATTGCTTTTTCCCGACGTCGATGCCGCTCGCCACTTGTTCCTGCCTACTTCGCATTAGGGTTGCATTTTGCTAGCATCAAGGTTTGTGACGCTCGCAACCCCATTCTCGCATTCCCGTCGTTTCTTTCTAGGCCACTTGAGTATGGCAGTATGCGAGTGTTGAATGAAACCTAAGTTCGGCATAACCTAACCGAGGTTGCATTGTATCACAGGGTTTTCATTACAACATGTAGAGAGCCGTAACAATGTAATACTCTAGACTCGGGCCTGTCTCACAGCGAATCGTAGTCCTCTGCCCAGATGGTTCTACATAGGTTGCCAATGTGACAACTGTATTAACATGTTAACTGTACCGTTAGTGTGGAGAGCGAAGTGCCAGCCCTAGCGCCGGGTTAGCAACCTCATCGCACGGACAAGGACTTGGAGTTACGGTTGTACACGTATGTATTCCCCAGCATCCATCTTTCATCCTAAGCGTTACTAGTTGTCTCCACGCGTGCCGCTCCCGTTAGTGTAGCGTCCGCGTGATTCGAGCAGAATTCAAGTGTCCCCATCGCCAAGGTTCGAGGTCGTTGAGCTGATGTTGCTCACTACCCATTTGGATTATCGCCTAGTTGAATGATGCCTCTCTGGCCTGTAAAAGGAAAAGGATCCGTGCTGCTTGGGGTAATGCAGATATCTCTCTTCCAGCCCTGTCCCTGCCTTGTCTCTAAGGACTCATTAGACGCAATCACCTAGGTCACACTAGGTTGGAAAGCACCGCATCTAATAGCTACAGCATTATCAATGGCAATCCTTTCGGTAGCGCCTTATCTGAGGTAATTGCCGTACTAGGCCGTAAGAATGATAGATTATTCGCGTGCCGTAGAAAAATACGGACCACGATTTGCCACTCGGCCCCTCGGGGCGCCTACACTCGGGCGAAATGGCAACTAAGCTTTATTCATATAAATACCAGGGAGGTGTGTAAGGTTCAATTCGGGACGAGCCACACTTTTTCCTCTTCTCAAGCCGGCTTCTACCCATGATCCGATGTCAGAGCACTGTTCTATGAGTAAGCCAAGGAAGCAAACTGAAGGATGTTAGCTTCTCCAGCGACAATCGCAGTTGAAAAGTGACGCACCTGATCAATCCGTCTCGGCTCGGCTCCTTCTAGGCGCTTAGGGGGCTTCCGCTAATACGAACTAATAAGGTCAGGCGTTGACTAATCCTCTTCGTGGTAGGGCCGGGGGGCTATTGTCTAAAGAAGTTGGCGATTCTTCACCGTTTTGGCTTGGATAGTACCTTCATTTCTTGTATTACGCGGTTCACACGCGTAGCATGATCTAGTCTAGATAGCGGTCAAACCTTGAGTATCTCGCCGTATTGTAGATGCTTACGTGATTTCTCGGTTCGTGGAACTTGATCGGACGACTGCAGTCTGACTGCAGTCCACAATCGGGCTGCTGCATCTTCTGAAACGTAAAGTGAGATCGTTAGAACGCATTCTGTCCGCGCCACTGCCCGACACGTATGTTCAGTCAAAACGAAGAGGTCGAGGTTGGCCGAGAGATTGTGATATACCCCTATTGAGGTCGGATAGGGATCGGCCTTCGTGACAAGCAACAACGACCTACTGAATAGTAGACCGCCCTCCTCAAGACATACTAAGTACCACATCGTCAGTAGCTTGACTAAGTGTCAGAATCTAAGTGTAGCCCGGTCGTTACCACAACGGGCGAAGTGGGGTGTAAGAAACCAGAACCAACAAATGTAGCTTTACGGTTACAGTGTGTCGCCAGCCGGCTCCCCGGAACCCTAGCTTCGTTCGAAGGGAGTTCTATCATCTCAAAGTCCACGGCGCTAGTTGCTTGCATATGCAGCGCGCGCCACCAAATATGCTCTGGGCGTAGCACAGTTAGAAAATTAAAGTCGGTAGGTCATGGAATAGGTTGTGCAAAAGACCACAGGGTGTTATCAAGACGCCCCACGTGATCCGGACAAAATACCTATGAGTAATTAAGTAAGTAAGTACCCTAGCAAATGTAGGTATACGTGCTTACCGGCGATGGTGCATGTTTCATTACCACTTCTACCGTCAACTCTAATCAAATGCTAAAGATACTACGAGGGAACAAAAATTACGGTTATCGTACACACCCAATGCAATATGTAGATACATTACCGTTATTATGAAGACCGGGGAATCATAGTGGAACCGCTTCATCTACCGAATCTCATCCACAAGCGGAAAATCAGAACCTGGACACCTGGGATCTTACGTGTCTGCTGGGGTTGTAGTATCTGAATAGAAGAAAGTACCTAATGTAAGTAACCCACACATCCCCAGACAGTATCATTTTGATGTCTGGATACGTCAAATTGATGAGGGTCGTTGGGTACCTGCGTATAACTCTGTTGAGCTGTTGTTTCAAGAAACAAGGGGCTGGGCCATGCTGGTGTGGGCACGTTGCTATACAGCCGGCCCCAACAACCAGAGCCTAGACCGTATCTGGGCCTGCAGTTGGTGAATTGGATTGGAATATCGGATGCAATCCGCTGTACGTTCTGCTGCATGATAAAGTGAGATCTTGCAGAAGAGGAGATTAATACTGTAAGCCTACGAGACTGCACCCACAATCTATCCCCGCTGGTAGTTATAATCTAAATATATAGGCGTGAAATGTCTTATGTCGAGTCTAGATTGCATCTTCCCTGTAAGTAATTTTGCCACTCTTGGTTCTAAACTCATTGGATCAGATAATTATACGCCCCGGCTATATTTGTTTTGAATTTACACAACTGTGATCAGCATCATCCCTCTTGGAAGAGCAACTCATTTCATGTTACCTTAAGTACCTGATAAGGACAGAAATGGTCAGTTCGACGCTACTCACGAAGTTGCCATGTTTCGCCACTTCCAAGTTATTTCTACCAAGTACGCTATAAGCCAAAGTCTATGACCTAATTACATGTCCAAACTCCCTGTGGTTGCAGGAAACTTGCATTTCAAGTCTGTGCAGTGCTTATGCGGGTTACATCGTCGGAGAACGCTACTTATGAACGCGTTCAAGCAAGAACCCGAAAGTTCCCATGGCGACAATTTTCCACTCACGTTCGTCTCAACTCGGGAGGGAAATTTACTTCGATTACTATTTATTCACTGTCCTGTGGGTTTCTAAGATAGTGTGCGATAGGTATGATACACAGCCTATAAGAATAAATTCAGTATGATTATATGGCTGAAAGGCAACAAGCTCTATGAGAGGGGGTAGTTGTTGCCTACGTAAACTCATAGTGCCAAGTAAGATTGTGGTTTCTCAGCCCAAACTCTGCAGACTGGCTCACCAGACCAGTGGAAAGCCCGGCCTTCTTGTGCTCACACAGGTACACCCTGTCTTGACTACTACAGAGTAGTACTGCACACTGATGGCGCTGTTCCTTCCTTGCAGGCGGTGAGGATTGGTGATGAGAAATTGAACAATGTAACGCTTCTTACATGCCTACCTACATTAAAAGCTGTGTATACATGTCCTGCTCGTTGTAGCTCTAATGAACATCATCACCCACCCTCAACTCCTAGGAAACCAATCACCTCACTGCAACACATTATTGAATACCGCCCTATTGCCTCGGCGCCCCCCAAGATGTGTCCTGCGGCGCTTGTTGATCTTTTCCCTTCGTCTGATACCCCATATGCCAGCGACGGCCATTCCAGTCGTAATGGAAACATACGCCACCCTTTGAATCATGCACTTAGCGAAGATTCTGATTCAAGCCAAGATATGGAGTTGCCAGCTAATCCAGTCGGTGACGCGGAGCCGGTATCCAGTGTCCCTGGGCGGAGGTCTCGGACGAATCGTGGTGGAGGCTAGGGGCCAAACTTCCAAGGCAGTCACGCTCGACGCCAACAGCGACGTGCTACTGATAGATCATACCGTACCACCCCTTCGTAAGTGGCGCTGCTATTCTGTCTGTGCCCTGGTATCTTCCTCTTCTTCTAGCTAAGTGTGTTTTCATGATGAAGCAATGAGGGCTCATTACGGATCTACCTTTTCTACAACCAACACGCAAATGGCATACCTTCTAGAAGATTCACTCAGGAATTCATTCGCCATCAGGTCGGACCGCTGCTTGGCGTGCTGCGAACATGCTTACGGGCGGCCGAAAATGAACAAGCATTCTACCTCCGGTCGGTCGATGATATAGAGGTTGTGCGCACCATCGTAGCTCACCTACGGACAGTTATCAACTTAGCAGGACAGCTCTCTTGAGTTCCACGTTGCGGAGTGAAAGGTGCCGTAGGCATTGGCTGGAATAGTCGCCGAACATCAACAGGAGAAGGGAAATTCCGAGAAGAGCTATTTCACACCAGATCCTTGAAAGGATCGAATCGGAACCAAGACGAGATCGGCATAGCGTAGACGGTACTGGGTAGTAAGTGCTGCTCCTATCAGCAGCACTTCCCAGCCGCGGCCAAGGTCTGTCCGACTTTGCGTTCCTAGTATATGTACGATGAGAGCGATAGCAGCAGAGTGACTTATCCAAAAGCGCTAGGTAGATCACTTATAGTGTACCTTCCTCTATTTGTGCATGAACTATTCAAATCACTTCCCAGTTCTTGAACGGAGTGCGAAATGTAACGTGCCAAGACCACGAAGGAGTCGTCTTTAGATGCGCTCCAGCTAACCACGGGACTTGATAGTTGGCAGGCCTGAATACTACTAGTAGTAGGCCTTCAGGCGAACGGGTCCACACTGGAATCCGGATTTCGTACATACTCAGCTTTATCCGCCAGTCGCTTCGCTGTCTCCTCACCGTACTGGTCCTTGATGAAGGCAAACATGAGGTCCATGCCAGCTGACACCCCAGACGACTACATGTATGACGATGACATTAGCCGCGATGCTCATCTTTTGAACCGGAACCAAGTGGCCGAGAAAGCGTCATTACTCGAATGCACGGTGAGAGGAACAACGAGTATGGAGCCATGAGAGGGGCAAGTCTAACACGTACCGTCCAGATATTCCCATCCACAACCCATCGTGCCTGACGCACCCATTGTACATTCGGGCCTTGAGATGTAGCCTATATTCGATCTATCAGTTACTGCCAGATACATTTCTATCCAAACGAGAATCGCCAGTAGACAAGAAGACGAAAAGACGAGAGGCAACGACAATATTTATGGGACATACCCATTCCCAGCTCCTCTTGTTCGAGGTGGCCCGTTTCCCATCCAGCAGCCCCGACTGCGCGACAATGGCGCTCCCAGTACATACTGTTAACAAGAACCGTAATCTAGGATAGACCGTGACCAGGAATTTAATGATTGGCGCCGTGATCGCGGGGTCGCGGCTTCCGAATCCCCCGGGCACGAGGAGCACCTCGAGGTCCTCGGGGCACTCATCGAAGGTGTGCGTCGGCACGACGCTCTGCCCTATGTGGCCTGCTTGCGGCAGCTTCGTGGTTACGGCGTCCAAGGTAGCGGCGAGGAGCGCAAATTCCAATGGCCCTATTTCCTGGGAGAAATTGTTCAACGTGTCGACCGGCCCGAAGACGTCCAGGGCTTGGAAGCCCGGGAAAACCACGACACCAAACTTAGTGGGCGGTTTCTCAACTGGGGCAGACATTCTTTACTATGCTCTACTACGTGGCTTTCTTAAACAGATTATGTTAACGACGCGGTAGTCCAGGGCAGCGCTCTCGTCCCCGAAGGTTTCCAAATGTTCAAATATCCGAGTAAGTCTTTCCTCACAATCACTTGTGCTACTGATTGTGTCAGACTGCTTTGTACTCACTAGGGCGCAAAGCCAGACAATACGACATGTTGGGAAGATGGACTTGCGAAATCGTTACATTGTCACCTACTGGATTGGGGCTTCGTATCCCCGTCGTGCAGCGGAGTTAGCAAGGCCGTCTCACCCTCTATATAAAACGGTTCTTTTATTCGCTATTATTTGCTCATACACAGGATATGCTATATGGTAAACCATAGACCTAAACACCGTGAGAGACTCGAAGACCGAGGAGGGCGCTTGTACTACTATCCTATTTTATTCATGTTCGAATCCTTCTATGCAGACGCGCGTTCGTCTCTTCAAGACAATCCCGAACCTAGGTGGAGCCTGGCGAACAGTGAGGAAATTTGCAGATAAGCAATGGGGTAACTTCACTAGAGTACTTAGGTCCACTCTTCGGGCCCAAGTATTGCGTATCTGCCGTATGTAGGTATGTACAGGCGAAGAAGCCGATCCCGAAAGCAATCCCTGCCACAAGAAACCGGAAACGCAGAAATACGATGCCAAAAAGCACGATTACGAATCGAATTTAGCTGTGTTGACGTAAAGAAGCCGGTCTTCGCTGTTTGCCGAGATTCGCTGTGCGTTCCGGTCCCGGCATCCCGGAGAAACAGTTAGTGATCGACGGAGGGTTAAATGAGGTAAGTGGAGGTCGCATCGATACGGAAGTGAGGTGCAGCGCAAGGAGATAACGTGACCGTCTTCCCTGTTCATGACTACTTCGAGGTGAGATAAGATGCTTGAACTCTGTTCAAAGTCCACTAAGCTTGACGACAAGAAGGATACTAGTCTCGCTAGTTCAGATATGTAGACAGGCCATGCCTATCCTGCCCTCATAATGCTCCATATTGGTCAATTGTTGATCTCTACAGTACATGCACCTAGCTCGTAATAGCCATTGTGTTCTCATCTCTGTCGAAGGCGGTTAGTGAAAATGGGACTTGCAGATGACGTCGGAATGCGGTATGCACACTTGCGAAGGATTGTGATAGACGGGGATGATTGCGGCGGTCATTTCGGTTTCGAGGAATACAGTTATGGCAAAAACTTGATAAGTTTCGTGCAGCAGTTAGAGGACTCACGTGAAAATTTTACGAAGACCTTGCTGGAAATCCGGAGGAAGAAGTTCCATAGACACATCGATGGCAAGAAGACTACTTCATCCACCTGTACTCAACATCTTTGATCCCTTGCGTCTAGAAAGAGACCATAGATATTACTAGGCGAAATGACTGAATTCAATCATGTGCGCCCAGATATGTCAAAGTATCCTCGGTCTTTAAGTATGTCGAGTTGCATAAACCCAGACACTACTTCCTCGCCCGGACTGTTCATAACAATGCTGGTAGTCAGCGACTCATGAATTAAATCTAGATAAATTATCTTCAGCTTCGCATTGTAGGAAACTAGGGTTTCTATCATTAGAGTTGAACACACAAATGACAACATGAGGTGACATTTCGCCATAAGCATATATATAGATCAGGAAACCATTGGTTAGAATGACTCTACTGTTGTTATGATCGATCTTCCCACAACTTCTAAAATTATTCATACTTCTTTTCCTATCTTAGCTGTGTCTAGAATAAGGAAGCATGGTGCTAAATAGTAGGCTTTGTGGCCAATTTCAGTCTGTTTGGAATGGCTTCGTGTTCGTCGCCAACATAACGGAATACATTGAGAGTCCCTATGGCTTCCAGGGCTATTATGTATTCAAACCCTTAGCAAGATGCCACACGACGCCCGTAAAGGCCACTAACTTTTGTAATAATCGTCGCCTTCGCTGCACACGTTTCTCCCACCCTCCGGGGTTTTATACTATTTTTCGTGAGGGATGGGTTGCGTTAGGATCTAGTCATCCGTATCGTTTACGCGCCACTAGTCATATCATACTATCAAAATAAGATATATATACATAGTAACAGCCTCTAGCTATTAAAGTACTTGGTTAATCCTGACGGAACCTCGATCTCGAAGAGAAGAACACCCGGAAGAGCTTACTTCAACGAACGTACCAGTTTTACAAGCCAATTCTGTTGCCGTTGGTTTGGTGACTATGAGCTATACACCGCCGAACCGTAAAAAGGTATGGTAAATTTCACGATATTAAGAATTTTTAAAAGAACAATGTAAGTGTTTTTGCTATGCATTGGTCATGTCCATCACGACAGGAAGGAAGCATCATAATTTCTCAATCGTACTCGTTGTCATCATACCTTTCGTTATGTGTCGATCTGATACAGGTTAGAGAAATGAAGCTGGATATTGATATATGTGATGGGTTTCTTTAATACCATGGTTCAACCCATTTTGAACCTATTTTGTCTGGTTCCCTCGAGTAACGACTTATACCATTCGTGCATACCCATAGATGTCATGAAACCATATTGGCTGAACAAAAATGAGTATCTGTATATAGCTCTGGAGTGTAGGCACGAAGATCTTGGGATAGCCCTCTGGCAACAAATATCATTATATCATAACCCTATAATTGCCGCCTTAACCATAAGTCATGCTTAATGTTCATTGGAAAGAACTTCATCTTTCGGTGTAGTGGGAGCATCTCTAGGTCGCCTTGCCGAGTAAATCCCAAACATCAAACTAGTACATACATCACGACACTTAACCGATTGCGAATTACCGAGGGATTATGGTAGGATCACATAGAACAAGCAGGATCGATTTGTTGAGTGGAATATACTGGACGAATATCATATCCCTCGTGTGCAGTATACGGAAATCACTTACCCAGACTCCAATTGGAACCGTGAAATGCGAAATCGCTGTGTTCTTCGGGGCTCTACCTATTTAGCCTATGCTAACTAAGTAGTATATTTGTAATGAGTGGAAACATGCTAACTGCTAGTAATAATTATCCTAATTCAAATGACCAAATTGTATGTAGGGTCGCCTGTAACATAGCTAGCTCAGACACATTCGGTGTCGGGTGTTGCCGTCTCAGCTCTCCAAATGTGACGATAAAGAAGAAAGGAATACCTAGTTGGTTTATCGTCTTGAGCATGGATCGAACGTGAATTCTACTTTGACCTTACCAGGATACGCGTGTATAAGGGCAGTACATGCATCAGTGGCCTCCCTCACGCTGGAGAAATGGTAGGAAATCCAAACTTGGTCACACGCCATCGCCTGGGTTATGACCTTGTCGCGATGAAAACCGCCCTGGATAGCCTGTGTCCAGATGGCCTCTAAGTGTTGTTGGTTTACTATAGAGCCAGGGCCTTTAATTAACAAAACACGGCTGGTTTCGAGGCCTGGTGTTTCCTGAACCGGCGGCCTGCTCCAACATGCATAAAGCTTCCTGCCTTGGATGTTGAGGTCAGGTTGTTCTTGGATCTGACTTAAAAATTTGTAGGCATCGGCATGGGCGTGGAAGACAATCGTGGCGGCCTGGAATTGTTGATTCTGTGCCCTTATCTGTTCATACCTGAATCTCGCAGACTGCACTCTGCCTTGCCCGGACAGCAGATTGAACAACTGCTCAAAGGTGAAACTCGGTGGAAGGTTGCCAATATACACTGCAGAATTTTCGGAATCGTCCATCTTTGTCTATCTTAGCAATTCACTTCCAAATTAGGGGCGGCTGACGTGGTTTACCCACTGTAAAGAAGAGAGGTCTGGTGCGATGTGTACTGATCGAGGGGGATATGTCGAAACCGTAGAAACCGTAGAAACCGTTGACTCCCAGGGATTTAGAAAGCAAGTATGCTGGGCGTAAGAAATTTCGACCCAGGTTTACCTCGGAGGTGTTGAGCAAGCTGTGATAGGGCTATAATATGTACTCTGGGCGGTGGGTGTGTCGCAACTTGAACGCTGACACTCCGACGGACGGATAGTAAGTCTGTTTATTAGGTAGGGTTAGTATCTCAGTGGCTAAGTTCTGGCAACGACTCGGTGAGTACTCTATTTTAATAGTTCAAGATATGTGTATCGGATATTTAATTGATCAAAGTTCGGTAACTGGGGTTGGGAGGAATACGAGCACTTGAGAACTAGGGAAATTTACAAGCTATGTGATTCAATGATCTGTTTGATCCCGTAGTAGAGCCCTGTTCACAGGGAACTCTCGGGTTGGCGTGAGAGACACTTTAGGAAGGAGTGAGCCTGTTGAAATACAGCTCACCAAGGAAGCTTCAGATTCAATTGATCTCACACGTAGCTTCTTGAATACATTGTAATCTTGCATCAAAGTGTGTGGTGGCAGTCTCTTCATTTCCTGGCCCATAAAGCACGACCAACCGTAGCTATCTAGTAGTGTCTGGGTAATATGTCATCCATTATGCCGTCTACAGTCGATTTAATCCTTCTTGACGAGGCATAGGAGAAGGCATTTCTTCGTCACAGGACTAGTTACAACAGTTCTGCGGCGGTCGATACATAATTTTTAATGCCGGTGAGGTGCGCTGCATGTCAACACCCCGAGATCCCGCGATGGCGTTATCGACGTGGTGATTTGTTGTAAGCTGCACATAATCCAAGAGGCATATCTCAGCTACAATGGTCATTATCTTGCTTCATTATCGTGTTAACGGGTTCATGTCTCGTGCTTGCCGCCTGCGGCGAAAGACCAGCGAAAGAAAGAGCATATTGCTGATGAGCCATCTGCTTCCGGTAACCTCCAGGAGATCGAATCCGAAGAAGACTCTAATGATTAACCTGTAGGTATTATTTAAGAAGCTCCTCGAAATCGCACTGATATCCAGCAGCCTCATATCAGTAGCTTTGACTTCCCAATCCAGCTCTTGCTACCGATGAGAGGCGTGACTACGAAAATAACAAGGACAGAATATAGTTGCTCGTTACACTGCCGATAGCTCGTTTCGTTCACAGAGTTAATACTAGGCGAAGAGAGTCAGGCCTAAGTAGGCTCTCATAGACTTCATGCAGGCTAGACGTTGAGACTGTACCGCCCGGGTGAAGCAGAGAACACTATAGGAAGTCCCCCCTATTTAGTAATCAATACCTAAATAGGTGAGCTCACATAGGCCAGAGATACTGCTTACGATACCATACACCAGAAAGAGTCCCATTAAAGAGGTCGTTTCATATCCATAAAACAACCGTCCACTCGCAGTACCTCCCATAGAATGGAAGTCCAATACTGCTATACCACGATATTACCAAAGAGACAGAAACCTTCTCACATCAGGACTCGGCCACCTGAACTCCACTATGTATAGTACTGCGACAGCAATACTGCTCCCTCATCACGACATTACCCATCATAGCTCGCGCAATAACACAGCACCAACACCCAGGTAGAGGTAAGTCGCCAATCAGGGGCACATACGACTTACCCAAACCTCTTTCTTTCTTTCTAAGATCTTACTTACACGGCGCAATCTCATCTCTGCGCAACCGCTGGAAAAGAGGATTACGCCTCGTCATCGACAGCGCTTACTTGCAAAAACATCCAGCCAACCAACACGTACGTTCAAAAAGTAACAAAACGCAAATTTCCGAAACACCATCTAGCCGGTTCCTTAGCCCTACAAGGCTCGGGGACGAATATGGTCTGATATCGACAAGTCCGGCGTTTCTTTAACCGATTCTCGTTTGTTTCTAAATCTCACTTGTAGTGTAGGTAGCGTAGGTAATTCAGGGAGTTAAATTCACACTATTTAAGTGTGATAAATGTCCGAAAAAGCTGGCAAAGAAACTGGCGATACTGAAGTAAAGTGAAGTGTTGCGCTACTGTAGGCAAGCCATGTGCTTACTTGGTCTGAGAGCTTTCTTTCATTCTTCGCTCTCCGTTTCTATCCTAGCCTGCCGACCTCATCTTGAATTTCGAATAACGCTAACGACTAGACTCACACTACGGATATTGAAAGGTGAGATTGAAATGGATGCACATGTACGCTATACTAAAATACAGCACCGGGTCTTGCTTGACACTTGATTTACCGCAAGACTTGGAACAAGATAGAAACAGAGAGATCAAGAAGACAGACAGATAGACATATGAACGAGCGGACAACCTGACCGCGTTGCGTAGGGCCACTTTCAGGGGAAACGACGAGAAGATCCTGAGTAAACGACTAAACACCTAGCGTAAGGCTGGTTCATCTCGCATGTACTCGAGACAAACACGTCTACCGACCTGCATACCGGTATACATGGCCTGTTTTCGCCCGAGACGCGGAGGCAAAGACGCACATTAGCTCTAGGTTTGGCACTGCGTGAAGCTCGAAGCCGGATCGTGGACGACTAATTCAGCTTGGCGGGTCGCGATGGGCGGTCAAACAACACGTCCATTCAGGCACAGACAAGGCACAGGGTATAATCAATCAGAGTGAATCGTTGGTAAGTAATTTGCTCTCGGGAGCAAGATGCCAAGCCGGAGGTGTTGAGATGCCGGTAACTAGTCTCTCTAACTTGGAAGCATCTACGTTGCAGGGAAGCGCCTCTTTCGATTTACATTCGTCACTTGAAAGGCGGCTTCGGAGATATCATGGACTTTGGGCTCTCTTGCCCTGGACGATGTATTTACAAATGCAGTAGGCGTGATCTTAATAAGCCTTGCAGGCTTTCTTACGACCTAGTAAACCAGTATGAAACCAATTGACGGATTTCTGGAGAAAGCCGTTGCAAGTATGAATACTTGCTCATGGCCGGAAAAAGATAGTTGATGTGCAAAAAGAGGTAGAGCTCTCCGCAAAACCACGGCAATCTCTGCCCCTTTGGTCAAGCTTTACTAGAAGCTTGAACTGACAGAGGTTGGCATTTCCTCCCGAGGATAGGAACTGTCCAAGAATAGAGATGGTAATCCGCCTAGCATGGGGTTGCTGGGTTGAATTCGGGCCATGATCACGGTGAAAGGATACAATTGGGATAGGTGTCTGTCTGCACGGTTCCTTATCTAAGGCCTGGGGGGCACTAGGTTAGAGGCTAGAATTTTGCGTCATCGCGAGGCTCGAGGGGGAGACGAGCAGGGGACGGTAGATTTCCCTCCTTGCATAGGGAGATTTCGGGGGATTAGCCACAGCGCCGGGACGTTCGCTTAGCTCTCTGTAAAACCGTAGTTGTGCTACTATAGTTCGCAAGGCGCGCGTTGCGATCGTCGATGAGAACCGCCCGGCCACCTTGAAGGATCGGGGGTTTAATGCTACGTCGCCAACGCTAGGCTTGGTAGGCTGCTAGCGACTGAGCCTGAGCCATAAAAGCGTTGCCTATGGTTTCTACCACTTGGACTGGCTTGGACTACTTGGGGTTGGCGGGGATATCGACTGGGGCGGAACGTTTATCCCGCGCGAAATAGTGTTTTCTTGCTGCTTGTTGAGTTGCGCAAGGGTTCTAGCAGATAACAATCGTAGTTCAATAGGATATTACTTATACCGCATTGTATGCGGCGTCGAGATGAGAGACAGGGAACGGACCGAAGCAAAGGTGCCAGTCCGAGAGCTTGATGGCACTTCCACCAAGTATCGTGTGATTCCAAAGTATCCGAACAGTAACGAGCTATGCAAAAGTGCCTGTACGATTAACGTTTGAGAAGAGAGAAATACAGTAGTTCAGACCGTTGTCGGCTATCTTATTTCAAAGAACCACGCGCTACCAAGTAGCAGCGGGAAATATAGGTCCTATAGTTATAATAGCTATTATTACATGTAAATGTAGATGAAAGCAGATGGCTAGGATAGCAATATACATACCTATGTGCGGTTAGGTATTGCGGTTAGTGCAGATGCTAGAAGTCACCAAGTACACCCGGGATGGGAATCTTGATTCACCCCATGGAAAAATGAGAAGCCCGGTCCAAGGCACACCCCCAGCTAATCACAATAGCGCGCATGCATATACCTGCCAGGAATGTCTCGTTCGGAGGTAAACCATGAATCAATCTCACGGCGCCTAGGCACTGAACGTAGAGAGACCTGTCTTGAAGTGCCTGTCGCATGCGAGACAGGCAGCGGTCATGTTTTCGAGTCAAGCAACGCGAGGCGGCGCGAGACGACAAGCCGCTATCTGATATTCCGTTGAGTTGGGATGTGCTTACCTCTATGTAGTACATCAGCATACGCGTACCTGAGCACCACACTAGCTATGCTGTTGATCGCGATCGTGGTCATAGACTAAACCCGTCCGGGCCAACGGCTTGGTGGAGCTACTCTTCTATCACTTTGACTTGACAAACCTGATCTCCTGTGCTCTAACACTCGGTAGACAGTCTGACAGCACCTCCTGTGCGCTATCTGGATGATGGATGGTTGAGGAATAGTATATGCTCGGTAGCGTAGCAGACTTCAGACTTGTGAGCATCCGTCAAAAGACAAAATGCCTGGCCCCGTGGTTTGATAAGCTTCCATCCAGATCTGGGTTGTGCGACGTTGGTGGGCAGCCTATCACAAAGCCGCATGGCGCTTGTGTGCTGTACTGTGGAGATGATTCTGTTAGGGTATTAAGTGTCAACGTCGGCCGTAGAGACGTTTTGGGAGAAGGGCCGGAAATATCACAGCTTTTCTTCTCAAAATAAAATTTGCCGCCATTAGTATGACTGGCGGTATGGCAATGAGAGTTGTGCACATAAGTACTGTTCTGTAAATCTGCAACACTTGGGAAAGGAAAAGCTGAGGCTCTTTGCGTCATCGTTCGGGAGGCGTTCTAAGCCACCTGTCTGTGAGCCGTTGTGTAGCATTTTGTGGCTTGTAAACCGTTACGCTATCCCGTTGGGGCGATAGGGAACGGATCAACTCTAGCGTACACCGGTTCAACGTAGATAGACAAGTAAAAATCACTCCTTTTTCTGATGGCGGTTGCATCAAGTCGTCCCTAGATTTATAATCTCTCTGACATGCATGTAAATCCTGTACCAATACACAACAGTTCTTACTGTAGTAGTTGCGCGATACCCTGCAACAGAATGTGTATGTACTGTAGAGGATTGATTCACTGTCCTTTTCGCCAATGGGACGACGCGGGCCATCGGTATCGCGTCATACGCCAATCTCCTTTTTTCAAGGTTCGATCCATTTTCATTGGACAATCCCTGCGCTTACAATATCTGGCTCCGGCCTTCCGGATCGCGCCACGGCTGAAGTTCCCTACAACATCGTCTGGTACGGGACCTACTCGGTACTTCACAAAACAGGCGATAAGTTGTATAGTGTGGTACAGTACGAGTATGTAGATAATCATCAAAAACGATGCGGTGCACTGTCGGACAATCCATAGGATCGAAGCTTTGCATGGAATAGCTTGTTTTGGGGATGTCGAGCTCAAGCTTACACAGCATACTGACGGGGAGATGGTATCGGTGTCAAAGAGTGAGCTGTCACGTGTGGCCGCATTCGTAGATTTCTAACGAAATGCAGGCATCAGCAAGCAAGAACGGGTATCGATGATAGTTATCTCGTGCAGCGGCATGGCGGGAACGTAGACCTGTCAAGGTCATGGCTCCGTCAGCATTATCTCTTGGACACCTTTTGCACTCGATCCGATTGAATGCCAATAGATAGCTACACTTGCAGCAGGCTGGCCCTGCTATCCCGAATAACTGAGATAGAGACAGCCGGCCCGTCTGTCTGATTCGACACCGGTCTTTTATTTTGTACGGACCGATAGATGAGGATGGATTGTCACACTGCAGTACGTGAGGGCTTCCCTTGAGGTTGTGGTCGTTGGACGATTCGGGATACGAAATCAGCTGTGCCAAGAAGACCGCTCTCCAATATACATATGTATACTGCGACGTTCTAGTACGGTATGCCCATCATATCACGTACCTATCCAGCGACAGTATTTATCTGTATGACAAGAATAAGTTTTCGCATCCCGTAGATACAGCCTGGGGTACAGTTTCTGGACTATATCCACGATGCAAATAAGGTAGCGGGCTCTGTGCTGTGCTGTGCTGTGCTGTGCTGTGCTGAGCTGCTGGGGACAGGTGCCGACATTACTGGCCTGCGGCCTGTTAGCCGTGAATTTAGGTAGCGGGCATGCTGACAGGGCGCGCCATGCGGTCCCTCGCATTGTCTTCAGTTGCCTTGCCTTGTCTTGCACGCGCGCGCGGCCTGTCTCGTATTGCATTCTTGTCGCGCATTTGCTAGCATTGCTTCCGACGTGCAGTGGGGACGCAGTGATGCGTCTAGATTCTGTAGGGATGCCGATAAGTGGACTTGGTACCTAATCGAGAGAAACGGATGACTAGCTCTGGTCAGGAAGTAGGGAGGTACAACAAGACGCATCGCATCTATTCATTTTCTTAAATAACGCTAAATAGAGGCTGGAAACTGCTATGATCTTTAACCTAGCGGTTCGTTCCTCCCTTCTTTTCTCTTTCCCCCATGCAGTTTCTCTTTCCCATCCTCTCAAGTGAATAGGTACCTAACATGTACATGCGCAGATACGCGCCCAAACTAGAAAGTGCGACTGCACCACTACCTAAGGACGACGTCATTCCGATAAAATGTTTTACGGCAGGGGGAGCTGCCTGCCTGAACGATTGGACCAATAACGTGCGCTAACGGCAGGTCTGAAAGAAACAAGAAACTTTTCTCTAGCACTGTACCGGACTGTACCGGACTGGACCCGTTGAACTAGGCCGGGATCAACACCGACCTTAGGCACACAGCCACGAGCCAAGATTTATCGTCAGGTACCAAACACGTCACTGTTGAGTGTCTAGCCTTGGAAACACTCCAAAATACGTAACATGGACTAGGACTAGGACCTGTAGCTTATTGCACTACAAAGTGGTGGTGTACTCGAGTTATACCTCTCAACAGATCAGTTTCTGACAGCCGCGCGTGTGTGGGAGCAGTGTCGGAGATTTAAACATGTCGTTAAGCTCCAACTAGTATGTTTCCCAACTGAGGCGTTCGAATCAAATACTTGTATACAACTTGAATAGGTTGCGTCCATGGCCAATAAAAGTAATGAACCGGTATCTATCTGTGAATTGTTTTCGTAGCTGACACTCTAGAAACCTTTCAATTACGGTCAGACATGTGTAGTAGGGGACTTGACCGTACGTCTGCATTCCATCGATATTTCCCTGGTCCTCACGCCCTTGTAGGCAAGTAAACGTGGAAAATATCAGTGTCATGCTAAGCCGAGCCACGTTGTTGTCGGGCGATTCCTTGAGTTGGACCTCTGTCTACCCCTGAAATCAAATAGATTCGAGCATGGTAGCTGCGGTTAGCTCGACCTGTCATCCCAACTTTCAAGTGCTTAGAAGAGAATGCAAGTCCATCTCACAACGTGTTACTGAACGAAACAAACCTCACGATAAGTATGCTCTCGTTTCGTGAATTTCTGTTACTTGGTGCATGGTCTATGCTTGTAGGGAAAAAGGAATCACTTCACTCTCGCTGTACAACTAGTGTATGTTTATTTATATATGGATTTATATTTAGGCCGACATCACCCGTGCCTCGCACGGTAGGTACTGTAGGATCCCTTCCGCGGACACTGATACAACTGAAATTGATTTTTTCTAGTGGTACTGTAGTCAGGTACGTCCATACTTACACGTATTATACCTGTAGTAGTACTAGTACATATAGTAGATGCCTACCTAGTTACCACAAGCCACATCGCATCGGCCTCAGAGTAGCACCTGCATGATCCATGATCGTCCTATTCCGATTGAGCCTGTCCTCATTGTGTCGACGTAGACATCAGGCAAATCGTGGATGTACACGTCTTGACGGTGCCCTTTCCTGTTTTTCCACACATCGCATGATGTCTATACTTTTAGTGATAGGTGCCCGGCACAATCTGAGAAGCCACCTACTGTATTAGTCCGCCTCGCCTCGGGTGTATTGCTGTTGACTTACCGACTATGGAGGTGTCACATCCCTCTTGTTTCAACACCTTCGATCCTGCTGTTTGCTGGGCCTCTGAAGTGCATCCTCCGACACCACACCCAGCAGGTACACGGCATCAATCTATTTACATTGATATTAGGGGCTTTTCTGGATGTAACTCGGTGCTGACACACCGCGTATTCCGCATGCTTTAATTGAGAATGGTATTATCGTTCTCTGCCGTGTGGCCCCCTGCTGCAGCCCAACCGTTGCGACTTTACCGGATACAGGTGTACTTACATGCCTACAATGAGTCGTAAAACATAGGTACTGTACTGAATCTTCAGAATAGAGCGAAGCACCATGCTATGCATCTTAAAGATACGTAGGCAAGGGATGACACGGTTTGCAATGAGAACAGATAGATCAGGTAGACGCCTTAACCCCCGTGGTCATTACCTGCCTATTCATAGAGACCTACATACCTGGCTTACCTTATCAGTGCAACTCTGAGCTCAAGCTGTCCCCTGGGTTGCTGCCTTTCTGGAGACCTGGCATGTCCACTCAGCCACATGAACTCGTGTTGTCACAGTGCTATTACGGTGTTGATTATATCGATATCGAATTTTTTTTCTTCCCAGGCCCAGTTGTAGAGCTAAACTTCGACTCACATCTCCTCCATTGCTTCTCTTAAGCTACAAGCAAGAGAGATGCTTAGATTGTTGCGAGAGAAGCTTCATTTGGCATCGGTGGTATTTTGTTTAAAAATTAAGAGAAAAAAAAGACTACGGTAGCTAACTGGCTTCATCTCACTATCTTATTTCCAATTTGTTGTAGTCGTGTTCGTACCTGGAATAACCCGGTATAATGGGCGACCTGAGTGTTACTAGCTACGGCGAAGTCGAGCACTACTCAGTAGGTGCGCACACTACAGGTACTACCTATATAGGTTAGTCTATTACTGAGCGGAGAGCATAATTACTTCCTTTTTCTCCATGCTTTTCCACCGTAGACACTGACTTTATACGCTAAATATGTAAATGCACTTACAGGTGTAGATAAATAGGCGGTATTTTTCACTACACTGCTGGTAAAAAGGTACTGCTACGGCACTAAATAGATACAACCATGTACTGGAGGCATGCGGCAGTCTATTCCACAGTATGCATGTCCCTGTCTGGTACCTAGGCAAGTACATGCATACTGTACCTAGGCAAGTACCTACAGCACGATGCATGGGCTTGCGCCCTCCTCTAAGACGTCCACCTTTTATCCAAGGAACGCAATGTGCGGTACCATGCCATATACTCCTGCTACTATGCGACCTTAACCTACCTGCCTACCTACCTATTCGCCTCTTGCACCTGCGCCTTTCTTTTTTCCTCTCCCATCGACACCTACCTCTCTCTCCCTCTCTCGTTTCTCATCTCTCCTCTCCCGAGTCGTTGCCAGACAACATTCAATCGTAGTTATCGTACAGCATCGTCCTCCAGCTGTGCCCCGAACTGTTGTCTGCCTCCCTCTCCACAGGCCCGACCGACCCGCAACCAACCCCCCCACAGGATCGAGTCGCTGTGTCCATTCGTTTCTGTACTATTCAATTTTTGTCCCCTCTCTTTTGGTTGCCAAACTTGAAATTATCTACCTACATAATACTGTACACACGACACCAGTGCCTGGCGACTACGACCGCCCGTCACCTTTTCCCCGTCATTAGTTCGTAATACCGATCGACACCGTTTACGACATAGACACATCCTCTCAGCACACCATCACCACTACTACCACCGACGACCGAGCTGCCGACGTTCACTACCTACAGCCGTAATTCTGCCCCGTACTTGCGCTCTAATCCCGACTTTGTGCTCCCGCCATCCCCCTCTTTGGCTTTGGCTCGATCTTATCCCTCGTCCATCTCTTGCTCGGTCTTATTCTCTCAGCAGCCCCCCCTTTACAATTTCAATAGCTGGCGTTGGTGCAAGCATTGTTGGTGGCGTTGTGTTGTTCATCGTCTTCCTTCTAGTAGTTGTCGTTGTTCACGTTGTTATCGAGCACAGTTGTCCATACCTACATAGGCACCCATATCTTGACCTACTTTCTAAGTGTAACCCCATTTCAGCATCAAGTCTCTTGCAGTTAACCAATCACTGTTCCGCGTTTGGCTTGCGTTCCAACGACTGCTGTGAATGGGCCGTTGCGACGTCTGACGATAACACGAACCTGCATCTGTCTAGTTTCTTTTCGATTGATAGATACTGCGGCTGTCGAAAACGGACAGCCTGCCATTCTGGACGACTTGGAACGATTGGCTTTCAGAGTCTGCAGGGAACTGAACGTAATCATTGGGAGGCGTTGCACCCGTATCGTCGCGCGACTGGGGGCTGAATTACGCTGTCAGACAAGCGCCTCTATCTCGGCTAGGGTGGCCATTCCGACGCACCATCGTCACCCACTCACACCACGAAACAACTATCCCTAGTTCATTGACCACTAGTCCTCATTCGGTAGCCCATCATGGCTCCCGTGGCGCCCCGTCTAAAGATTCTATCTGGTGCGTGGTATCCGTTTTGTCCCCACGTTCTCTTGGGCGGCTCTTAAGAAGTCCTTTCGCCCACCCCCCCTTCCGTGCTACCTTTCGAAGGGGCCTCGGTGTTCTTGTTTCAATGTCTCAGTGGCCCGACCCTTACCTCCCCTTACGCACGTTCGTTTATCATATCTAACATAGGGGCGGGCTTGACGACCCTCTACCAATTGCTACACCGGCGGCGCGAGAAGCTGTCATGGAGGACTTAGAGCTAATGCAAGTATGTTCAGTGGGAGGCAATGCAGTTTCTGCTTTTCTGTCGTGGAGGCTGCAAGCTACGAACGCTTGCGACGTGACGCTTGTATGGAAGTCCGGCTTCGAGAGCGTCTACCAGTATGGCATATCGTTCAAGTAAGCAGCATCTGGTTTCCCTATTTGAGGTTTATCTAACGCATTGATTAGGTCGGCCACGTTTGGCAACGAGCGCTTTAAACCGCGACATGGTATGCGTCCTTCACTCTAAACTTATCGAGCGTAGATGTCTGATCAAACCTTCTCCTCGCGCAGTGGTTAGAACACCTGAAGAAGCCGCACAGAACAAAGGCGGCGCATATGATTACGTCATTGTCTGCATAAAAGCGCTCCCCGACATCTACGACATCGCCGCCGTCATTGATTCAGTCGTTACGCCCCAGCACACCTGCATTTTAGTAAACACTACTCATACTCTTGGTGTGGAAGCCACGATCGAAGAAAGATTTCCGACCAATGTTGTCTTATCACTCGTTTCGAATGCCGAGATATCGCAACTGGGAACAAGCGAATTTGAGCACAGTGGTTCGACCGAGATTTGGGTTGGACCGGCAAACAAGAACAACAACATTCCTTTGACAATTCAAGAAGATATGGCTCAGGCACTTTCAATGACTCTGAGTACAGGCCAAGTGGACTGCAAGGTCTCAAAAAACATCCGGCAACAGCAATTTGAACGAGTAATAGGGTGAGTTTCACTGGAATTCTCAACTTATGTGTTAGCTAACTTTGTAGGCCTATCGCATTTCATCCTGCCAGCGTGATTTTTGAGACGCCGTCACACGCTGCGCTTCTCGAGAAGCCTGGAGTTCGTCAGATGATCTCTGGTGTGATTGACGAACTCATAGACCTTGCGAACGCCGAGGGGTGTACACTCAGTGCGGATTTTAAGGACAAGACGATCAAGGATCTAAGTCAGCCCTCCGAGGCTACCAGTATCATGTGGCAGGACTACATCGCGAGGCGGCCGATGGAGGTAGAAACGTTTTTAGGCTCCCCCATCAAACTGGCAGAGAAGTTGGGGATGAAGTTGCCGCATATCGAGACTTTGTATGCGATCTTTCACAATATCAACACGGTAAACCAAACCAGACCGAAGGAGATTAATGGACTTCCGCCGGCACCGGTCTCGCCGCCGTCATCATCCCCGATGCCTCGCATCGTTTCGAATGGCCCCCCGCGTCCTATGCCAAATGGAAATGGTATGCCTCGACCGCGACCGAGAACATCGTCGAACTTTGGCGGCCCGCCGCCGCCTGGCATGCGTCGCCCTCCCCCCAATGGTGGCCCTCCGAACGGACAGCGCCCTTCCATGAATGGTGCACCGAACGGGTATCACCCTCCAAGACAACCTTCAAGACGTGGGTCCTTCGAAGATAACGACCTTGGAGAATTCAGTCATTTGGTGGTCTACGATGATGCGGAAGGTGCTAACGGTGCTAACGGTGGAGGATATCCGGGCGAGGTGTCAGATGCGGCATTACGGGAGAGAGAGTTCCAACTACGTCAGCGCGAGTTAGACCTGAAGGAACAGGAGATGCGTATGCGAAGAGGTGGATATGGAGGAGGACCACCAGGACCACGGAGACGTGCTCCTCCCATGCGAAATGGCACCGGCATGTACGATGATGAAGATGAGGATGATGATTATTTCGACACGAGTGCAACCCCAGGGGCGCCCATTATTGATCCCGATAATTTCGATATGATGAGTGTCACATCCAGGAAGAATCGTTCGAAGCCTCCTCCAAACCAGAACGACATCCGGACAAACCACCTCAATGGGCGCGAGAATGGCATGTCGTCAAGGGGCAACCGCTTCCGGCCTAGTTTTGGGAGGAACCGTTCAAGTCAGATCATAAACTCCATTCCTAGCCTGCACGAGAATATCTTGGATGATCCTATGATGAGTTATTCGTCCAACCGGTACGGTAATGTCGACCGTGGACAATTGCACGCAGGGTCCAGGTCCAACTCCTTAACAGCTTCTACCCTCCAGGAACTCCAGAACGGGCCGGGCATGAACGGTGCGTACCCCCGACGGGTTAGTCAGTCGCCAGGAAACCCGTACACACCTTCCATGCGTGGTGGGAACGGGCGCCCATCCCCTCCCAATGGAATGAAGCAGCCTGTACCTCGGTACCCCCCCGGCCACGGCAATACTGTAGCACCACAGCAAGTTGAGCAACGAGTCGGGGTGAGCACTCTCCAACCACCCCACGTGAAGCCCGTGCGAAGTCTGACCGGCAGTGCGAGTGCCAGCGCGGGGAGTGGTGATTCCACAAACCTAGGCTCGGAACCTTCGGCGCATAGTAGCCAGAGTAGTCTCGGACCACGGCCTCCTTTGGGGACTCGGTGATGGCCCAGATCATCTATGACATGCACATACAAGATGATAAAACTAGCGACTGAGGGCTCGACCATCCACCAGGCACGGATTTGCATTCCACCAATCAACCAAGAAAAAGGTCATGACGATTTCGATTTTTGAGACACTCGGACGGCGCATACATACCGGTTTAGAGAGGGCTTCAGTTTGGATTACCACCTTTATGACAGACATTAATTTCTATTCGCTCGAAGGGAGTCACGTACATAGGCATTTGATACGATGAGACAGTGGTTATTTATTTCTGGTAATATTGCATTGGGATGCGGGCTCTCTTCTATTATTCGCAACGCATATACTTGTTTCTCCTTTGTATCATTTTTCTTTAGAGGGAGGCTCCATTTTACCGTGCAACACTGGACTCTGGGATACCGACCCAGGCACAAGGTTCGCCAACATCCCTCTCACAAGGCTTAGGGGGAGTCGTATACTCGCATCGTCCGCGGCGTGGCCATGGTGTGTGACGGTGATAGCCAAGACAATTGGGACGGGGGCGGCAGGGGTGCGTATAAATCAGCAAGGGTACTGAAAAACCTCTAAGCCTGTTCCTAGTTCTCGCAGCTCCGCACATGCTTGATTTGATCCTTGTTGAAGGGCTGTGAGTCACCAGCCCCAGCGTTAAAAAGAGAAAATCTACGTTTATAAAACCGGTGTGGGGTGCTGGCCAGAGGACTGAGCGGGAAGACAGCTTCAGATGTTGCGTGTTTGACCTTATTTGGCATATTCGCAAGCAGCGAGGGAGTGAAGTGGGAAAATAATTCTGGTATATTAATGAAGCCTGCCTACTTGAGGAGCAACATTCTCTCGCCCTTATCTGTGTGTCGTATATGTAAACTAATACTTATTGGTATGTGGTTGGCGGCGGCTGCGGGACGCGCGGCAGTCTAAGGGCAGCGATTAGTAGGAGCAACTGCCCTGTACCAAGGAGAATCAGAGGTTTTCGAGGCAATACGGCGAGGAGGTCACTTATACGCTAAAGAGCGTACAGAAAGACGGACACGCAAGCATGCCCTGTGCAGTGAAACACCTGAGGTCGCGAGACACAGGATACAGGATATGATCGTGATGAAGGGAATGACACACAGTGCCAAGCCCATTAGATCCAAGTGTGTGACTACTGCCTGCATATATATATATCATTTGGTCGTTTATCTATGTACTAAGTATCGTGGTTCATACCTAGTTTGCCCATCTATCACAGCAGGCCTGTTTTAACTTGTGGATAACGAAGTACACCTCAAGTCTCACTGCAATAAAGAAGGCCAACTACAGCTCTTTCAAGTGTCTTTCTATCGAGGATACTCGGGCGCACTGAGTACGTACTGTTATTGAGGTCTAGCTAATAGATGAGGTACGCTACGCTACCACCCCACCTGTGGCCACCTGGAGGTTAGCAGGTACGGGGTGGGGGTTTGTTGTGAGAGCTCAGATAAGTTCCGACATCTTACCATCTTCAAAAAGACACCAAGATGACGCTTAGCATGGCGTGAGGCGCTCTCCCCCACGCACCCATTTCATGCCATCTCACAAGCGTCGTAATCCATTGTAGACCGGATGCTAAGAAACTAGATCTCTGTTACCCACCACTACCTACTTCTCGACAGTCGTCAGCCGTCTCTACTGTGGCACGACAACACGCGAACTTCTAAGCTATCAATACCTACCTGTACCTTTCCAGCCTGCCTGCATCACTCTGCTTCTACCACTGACGCTAAGACGCTGCAGACTACGACGCGTCACGATACGGGCGGCTTTCTCCTGTGTACTGCGCCGTACCGTACAGCAGACAGAGCTTTCCTTGTTCTGCAGTGCAGTGCAGCCCACGAGTGAGCATTGATTGAGAAATTATCAGCGCCACGTACCTCTGCTCGCTACTGTTATCGCCTGAAAGAAGCAATAGGCGATATATTGCTCGGTGGGAAACGGCAGGAATCCACAACTCTAGGCCTACAACTAGGGCTGAGTCTTGGCTGCGTTGCATTGTCGAGCAGGGAGCAGACGCGTTAATTAATCGCCACCGGAACATCGATTCGTGAGGGAGCCTGCCTGCACATACTCAGGCACCCTTCCCGCAGATCTCACCAAATCACGAGACGAATCTGTTTTCCTATCTATGTGCGTGTGTGGAGATACGGCCAGGCCAGAGTGACATTCTCGGGAGAGTGGTGTTGCTCTCCATCTATCTAGGGAAAGGGGACTCGCACACGCCCGACGGATACCTACATACAGAGCTTGGCTTGACACGAGGATCAACATCACCCGGGGCTCAGCGGTTCCTGACGAATTATACTCTGCTTTCTCTCCGCCCTTCATTCGTTGTCCATCGGGGTTGCCGTTGTGCTGTGTCGTATTTGTTGTTGTGTGGTGTTTACCCCAATTTCCGGTGCAGAAAGCAAGGCAATCCGGATATCTACTCTTTTTCTCTGCCTGTCCGCCTTATTGTCGATCCGGCTTGCATCTTACCCCCCCATGCGAGGTGCTGTGCGAGATTCTTAAGGGATACGCATTTGTTGATTTGGGTGTGAGTAGGCTGAGGCCGACAGGGAAGGAAAGAAGATAAGTTAGAAGACAGAGACAGGTAAACAATGGCGAGTCGTGGCGGCAACACAGATCGCACACTCGCTATGGGCGGTAGTGGAGGTACGGCGAGGCCTTCTATGGCACCACAGGCCTCGGGAGGTGTGGTTAAGGCGAGACAGTTGGTGAGTGTGATTTTCTCTGATGTTACCTCCCTTTCTCTATCATCTTTAAGCCCTTATTCGACGCCCGTTCAGCTCATCTCTTGGTTTCTGTTATCGATCGATTTCCTAGACTTCCCTTTCCCACAAACTTGGCCCAATTGCGTTGGGACAGAAGTTCGTTGCTGGCATCTCATAAAGTCGAAGATCAAGGAATCATCCCAGCATATATTGATCATGTCCCCTTTATGACAAGAGACATTCGACTGCACGTCGTCTCGCTTCCTGCTTCCCACTCTGCGCATTAGGCGTTGTGTTTCTCTTTTTCATTATCCCCAGATTACCGTATCATCTAACAGCTAGGGTTAAAATCATAGACACACCTACACTCGCAACTGGCACAGCTTTCGGCGAACTTAGCAGACACAGAGAACCTGCTGCGCATGACGAGCGTACAGGCAGATGCTATGAGAGGACTAGGTAGCTGGCACGGTGCAATGTAAGTTCATCCTCTTTTCCATATATCCCTTTATATCATATCTCGCCTGATTCATGCAAGTACAAGCCATAGGGGGTTTTCTATCTTTTTGTTCGCATTGGGTAGCTTCTTTACAGCTACTACTACCATTACCTGTCTATGTCACTATAAATTCTCAATCAATGCATGTAATTATCTTCTAACGCGAGGCTAGGTTCATGGCCGCCAGCAAGGTCCTAGGCGAGGAGTCGGCCAAGGAGCATCAACAGCCAAATCAAAGATAAAGGGTGCGGGCTCGATACGAACTACTTACGAGAAGACGGTGCTGCATTGATCAGTGCACGAGCTAAAGCAGAGGTCCTTAGGCGGGCAGGATATGGCTTGTTCGGCCACCACCTAGGGATGAGTACTTGCCTGCCCGATGTAAGAACAGCAAACGGCTTCTTCTTTCCGCCTTTGATAACCCCCGAGGGTACGGGACCGCACGACAATGCAATTGAAGAGTAATCGTTATGCGGAGTGCCTTGTTGGCGGACACTGAGTAGAGAATAGATATATATTCCCTTCTTCTGTCGGTTTTAGCGACCGAGGGGCCAGTAGCATAAGAGAATAACCTATGTAAATTCATAGCATGAATAGAAGATATTCTCTACATCGTTGCTTAATCCCTTTTTGTTATCCATAGGTGAGCGTGAGCAATATGATAAGGTGCGACGCTTTTGTATACTATCGAGTTGATAGGGTGAGGTTTCAATCCCTCACTTTATCGAAGCATTTGACGAGGATTCTAAGAAGCAGCGAAATATGATACGGTGACATGTATGTATATAAATCTCGTTCCAATCATTCACTTGTCTTATTCTCTCTACAGAATTTTAACTTTTGCTAATTGAAGTGTTGACGACAGATGCGATTCATCGATTGAAACCCCGGACAGGTATTTGCGGGCCTGAATAGTGTCGATTATAGATAGAGATACCTCGGCACGGACATTTCTCCAATTGACACGCTCGAACTTCAACAACAAGTGAATCTCACGATACCTAGGTAACTACTTACCTCCCTACCTACCTCGTAGCTTACCTATACTTATCTCTTAACCTTTCATAATCCTAGACGCTTACCTTTCCCCAGTTGACCCGTGATCATGTCTCGCGCCTCCTCCTCTTACCTGCTCCTCTACAACACCATCTCCTTAGTCTCATGGACCTATCAAACCCTCATCATCCTCTCGCACGTAACAGCAGCAACAGGTAGTAACAATAGTAACCCCTCTACCTCCTCCGCCGCTGCTGTGCTCCGCAATGATCTATTCTCCCTCGTGACGCCCCTACAAAGCGCCGCAATCCTGGACGTAGTCCACGCCGCCCTCGGCCTCGTGCGCGCTTCCCCCGGGGCCGCGGCGCTGCAGGTCGGCGGGCGGAATCTAGTCCTCTGGACAGTCATGCGGGCTTTCCCTGATCTGATCTTCGCCGATGGTGGTGGGGATAGTGGGTATAGGGGAGGCGGCTTCGGGAGGGCTGCGTTCGTGACGTGTTTAGTGGCTTGGGGCGTCGCGGATGTGCTGCGCTTTGCGCTTTTCGTGGCTAATGGGTTAGGGTGGCGGTGTGGGTGGTTGAGGTGGTTGAGGTGAGTTTGATTTGCTTTCGAGAGTTGGATTGGAGTTTGAAGGGGACTCGGCTGGACTGGACTGGACTGTATTGGATTGGAATCGATGGATGGCTGATGACTCACTGATGGATTGTTGTTTAGGTATTCTGCTTTCATAGTACTCTACCCTATCGGGTTCTTGAGCGAGGCCTCGCTCGTCTACCTTGGCCTTGTCGAGGGGCGCGGTATTGGCCCGGTGTATAGAGGGTACTTGTTCCTTGGGTTGTTGTCGTATCTACCAGGTATGTTTGTCTCTCATCGCGGCTCATGACGAACCATGCATGTGAGGATGTGAGACACAGCAGCTGATAAGCGTTCTTAGCGAGCTACTTCCTGTACACGCACATGTTCTCGCAGAGACGTCGGGCTCTGGCGCAGGCTGAGCGCGCCAAGGAGACGTGATGAGCACGGCGAGGCTGTCGAAGGAATGTATCGCAGGCCAGATTATTCCTTCACGCGCCACCCTGATCCCTTCACGTTGAGGTCTTTTTGACGTAGTTAGGCATATTTAGATCACATGCAACGAGTCATAAGGCATAGTGGGTTAATGTCTCGGAAACCGGAAGGGCTAGCATTAGGAGACATGCAGCATTTCAACAGTCTTCACCGGAATGATAAGGGTGTATCCGCAACCCTCACTGCCGCAGAGTGCGTCACGATGGCCAGGCAGATACCTACTGAAACACTCAGCTAGAATCAACACCAGCCAATAACGAGGAAAGCTTCGCTTAGGGGCAGAAAGCGGGCTGTGGGCTATCAGAGACAGATTCTTTGCTGTCTTAGAATCTACAATTTAAGAAACGGGCTCGTATCTCACATTCCCACTATGTATACGCCCTACAGATTTATCTCCAATTCTACAAAATATCATATACGACAAATCTTGTCCCCCCTTCGGTCCAATTAGCACTTGCAGCATCATCTAGATTATGAGTGAACAACCTCTAGGGCGTGCTCGCATTCCTCTTAGGCAGATGCAATGTAACAATGGAGAACATTCCTTATTATGACGAGAATATTGTAGGTCAAAGAAAACCTCGTTTCTGTAATAACGTCAAGATCAGGTGCGTAAATCGACGAATGGTGGCCGAGGGCCGGGCCTGAAAAGGGGCGCCAAAGAGATGGGCTTCTAGACCGAAGGATTGCAAGTGCTAGCCTCGGCTGGTAGTCCTCGAGAGCGAAACAAACGGCTTCTGACAACCCAACTGCTCTAAAATTACGCGGTCCCAATAATGTAGCACCTGATGCGCCACCACAACGCCTTGGTAGTACATCCATGATGTCGAGAGAACATGTACTGTAGGTAGGATGAGGGAGGCAACTATGGTAGCATTTCGTAGCATACTCCAATTCTGCGCGTAGTACAAATCATGCGTCATCGCTAGTCTTTAGAGTCTGCAGGCTTGAAAGAGGATATCATAAGATGATGATGGCCTTCTCTGATTTCATTTCCTGTTTGCTAACTGATACACTTGTGCCTACAATCTACAAAGTTCTAGTATTTAGAATCAAGATAGGCCAACACAAAGTCTATGATGAGACTACCTTTTTCAGCCACAAATGGTGAATCGACCGGACAGGTTCTGCGGTGTGGCTCTAGGTCTGATTCCCAGTGACTGAATCATCAAAGCAGAGCGAGAGAGTGAGCAATTAATCATTTCTCTAGAATTACGATTAGTATTACTTGCCACTGTGTGCTGAGAGCCAGAGCCTCAATAGCGGCTTTGCCTAGATGATTGAAAGGAGACGAGGTTAAAAGAGAAGCATATTGAAAGAGCGCACCGCACAAAGAAGACGCAACATGAAAATCGATCCGCTATCCGCCCTTGAATGCCTTGCCTGGCTTCCTTAACCCTAGAGCCGAACTCGTCTCTGTTGAGGTATAGGTTCAGTTGGAAGAGCAGCATCATTTGTTGCGAATATCTCGATACGCATCCATTCTTAAGCCCTGACTTGTAATTAATATTGCTGGAGTTGAAACCAGCCCGCCATGGGTTTAACCTTGAATATCAACGAGATCAGCGCCTGTGGCCGGGAGCTGTTCATCGTCGACATTGTCTTCACCGTTATAACCATCGTCTTCCTGATCCTGCGTTTCTGGTCCGCGCGTATCTCGAGACGCAAGATCTACCCGGATGATATCTTTGTGGTTTTCGCGTTTGTAAGTCGTACATCATTATGTACAATCAACTCTGAGACGAAATGGTTTGCTGAACGTATCGACAGGTGAGCAAGACAGTTCTGACAGGCGCGGCAATTTGGGGAACCTTCAATGGATTGGGACTGCATATCTTTGAGCTCGACCTGAACCAGCTCACCGTTCAGGTTAAGGTGTGTATCTTCTCTCTGGTGAGGTCTTGTGCGGTATAACTGATCGACTCTCCTCTGCAGCTCTTGCTTATCAGTGAAGTCACCTATACTCTGGGCACGGCCGCCATCAAACTCTCCATGCTCTGCCTGTACCATAGGATTTACACCACACCGACGTTCAGGCGCTGGAACTATTTCGTGATGGCGTTGGTCGTCGCATACGTTGGTGAGTAAACGCTCGAGATACCTTTTCCTGATCATAATATCCATAGCTGGATTGCAACTGCGTTCCAAAGATCCTCTAAGCCTTCAAGATTTTTCTCATCATGTTTGCTGTGATGATTGCTGACTCTAAACCCTTCAGCCTCGTTCCTGCCTCTGTTCTTGACCAACTGTATTCCTCTGTCTCAGTACTGGGATCCAAAGCCGACGGGATGGTGTCGAGACACGCTTATAGCCGACATTGCTACAGTTGTTGCAAACTACTTCCTTGATTTAGCTGTCCTCGCTCTGCCTTTGCCGGTACTATGGTCCTTGAAGATGTCAATCAGGGACAAGTTGACAGTCACGGCCATGTTTAGTATTGGATTTGTGTTAGTAACCTCGTGATATCCAAGGCCCACGCTTTTGGGTACTGACTTCCGCCTCTATAGAACCATCGCGCTCATAAGCTGGCGACTAGCTGTCACAGTGAGGACGCGAGGCTCTCCTGACTGGACCGGCACGCTGTGCAAGGTAGGCGAAATCGCTGAGCTCGAGCTTTACCTAGGGATCATTGCCGTCTGCATCCCAACGTTGGCCCTCTGTTCAACGCCCATATGAAACCGCTTCTGAGCAAAATTGGCCTATCCACCACGGGCGCCCCAAAGTCGGGCCCGAACAACATGTACCTGCGGACCTGGGGTAGCTCAGGCACGAAAAACAAGCGATCTCAGAATAAATATAGTGAGCTCAACGAGAGTATGGATAATCTTGCCAGCAAGGATGATTTCATGAAATTGGCGCCGTCTGGGGAGAGCCAGGTAGTTTCAGAGTGCGCATACAAGCCGAAGTATGAGCCGCGCGTGCAGAGCCATAGCCAGGAAGGTATTCACGTCCAGAGGGATATCGAGGCGCAATATCACCCTATAAAGACCGGCTATTTTTGAGCAACGCTAGGATATTATACTATCCTAAGATGGCGTAGTCTGGATGGACTTGGGCGGTTTGAGAATTATGGAGGTGTATGAAGCGAATCTCTACTTCTGTCGAAAATGTATCATCGGATATGCGCCCTTGATATTGTATTACATATGACTACATAACGGATCGTTAACAATAAGAGCATCTTGGTTTGTGAGCTCGAGCCCCAAAGACGTTGGAGGGTGCATAATGCTGCCCTTGCGCAGATTATGAGCATAGAGTTGCTTCTTCTGAAAAGTACTAAGCGCACCCGGAGGATTTGCTTCAGTTGGTGTGACATCGAACAGTAGGCAGGTCCTGACGACCAAGTATGTAGCTTCTCAAAAGACGGTCATTGCCACCTGCCACACACCTGTACTCCCCCTTCAGGGATCTATATCTTTCTCTGCAAAGTACCTAAGTTTCGGCGGTCTGTGCTTGGAACGGGACGCCCCAGAGGGTAAAAGCGTCTGAAATCGCGGCCTTAATACTTAATTTGGCAGATCGTGCGTCCTAATCATCGTATTAGCCACAAGTTAAGGTGAAGAAGGCTGGGGACCTCACTATGAGCCATGAAGTTAAGTTTGCTCGCGTCGTAATCAGACACGCGAGGTCGCGTACCCTTGCTTGATTCGCTATTCAATGACTCTAGTCGTCATGTTGGGATTCTGGCGGCAAGGAACTAGAAAGGCATTGCAACAATAGCGATAGATGTACACAGAGTACACAAGCTCTGCGACCGAGATGGGCAAGGAGTAAGTACTCGCTCTCTCTCAGGTGGCGTCGGTCATCGCCTCATTCTAGTTGTTTCTGCTCGCTTTCCCGTGCCGGGGTATCTTTTGAAGTTTGCGTTCTGTTCGAGCGACGTTTCTGGCGTTGACTGTGGAGAGGGAACCGCTTCACTCGGCCACAAGTGTTACATTTGACGACAAGAACATCTGCCCAGGGCTTCTTGCCGTGTTTGCTCTTGTTCTCCATTACAGATGTACATGTCTCACTAGGGATGAGTAATGTGTCACAGTACTTGCAGATGCTGTGTTTGATTGCTGGAGACAGGCGTATTTGGCTTTTGAGAGATGTTGCTCGAAGGTCAGTCAGTAGATGGCGGGCGAAGTTGAGCCTTATCTGGTCAGAATGAGCCAGAGCTTCCTGCGCATCTGAGAGATTTTCATTGCCTGCTGGGTTGTTGGATGCAGCAGCACTTGGCGGAGGAATTGGAGCGCTCCCAATCTGTGACCCTATCAGCGCGGCTGCTTGGTGTAAATAGGACAGGCGTGAATAGAGGTGCTTATTAGGGATAGACCCATTTGTCTTCGACTTTGCCATGTCTGGATCGAATATTGAAGCAGGTACAGAGCGAGCTCGATGTGTGTGCTCTCGAGACCTACCTAAAGGCAGTATGGATAGAGATGTAGGTACCTAGGATGACTTCAAGACTGTGGGCTATTCGAGGTAAGCTTTCACATGCATCATTGTATTGATGAGCATATGCAGGCTGTTCCACCTGGTCAGAAGTTTGTCAGCTGCTGGATAGGTGGAGGTGTCTGAGACCTCTGTCGAGTGGGTACCTCCTGCTATGCGTACATGCAAGTACCTAAGATACTACTATGTACCTACCCCTACATTGAGTGGTCAGGCGGTACCTCCAATGGGCAATACTACTAGTTGTAGGCAGCTCCAATGGACCTATGTAGGTGTTGGTGGCGCACCTCGCAGTTGCCCTGCACAGTTTGCACAGCCTTTCTGACTCAATGACTAAGCCTCATCGGGACTAGCCTCTCGAAGCAACGGCATTGCCTGGCCCCCAGCCCATCAACTGGTTTCTCCTTCTGAGGTGCTCTCTGATCTCCTCCATGTCTAGCCCGTCTAGCCTTTCTCCGTCACAACATACTTCTCGTTCTTCTCTCCCTTCCTTCCTCTGTAGGGAATCATCGCGTCGCTTTCAGTCTGACACCATCTCATCCATATATTCCAGCAACAGCTGCTACTATCAATTAGTTATTTGTACGTGCCGCTTCGGGCCCGCTCTTTCAACGCTTACCTCTTCCTACAAGACTCTGTACGGCCTCGCGCTTCCCAACAAACTTCGCCAATATGTCTGCCGAGGAGGATCTGATTGACTACTCGGACGAGGAGCTGGCCACTAATGATACGGCCCCCGCCAACGGCAAGAAGACAGATGCAGCCCAGACCGGAAACAATGTCGACAAGAAGGCCTCATATGTCGGGATCCACTCTACTGGTTTTCGCGACTTCCTACTGAAGCCTGAGCTCGTTCGGGCCATCGCCGACTGCGGTTTCGAGCATCCTTCGGAGGGTTAGTCTTACATCTTACACGTCCCAAAGCAAGCAAGCATCACGTATCCCTCCTTCAAAGCGTCCGTCTCGTCGTCTGTCAAAGCAAGTCTAGTCGCAAATCATGGGTCGGCGTATGTCATGGTCACACAAGGAAGCCACAGCAGTTCGGCAATAGTGGGAGCATGGTTCCAAGCGCCCGAGATTGCGGCGATATCACCTAGCTCGTATGCTGTGTTGAAGCAAAGGAGAAATGGAGCATGAAAACTCCAATAGCCTCAAGACTCGTGTGTCTACTGCCAAGGTCTGACTGGCTTTTCGTCAAGTCTTTCGTACTCAATTGGGGCAGATGATGTGTTTGCGCAAGCTCTCAATACCCATCTGCCTCTATCGAACAGCAATTGACCATCACTGCCTTTTGGCCTATGATGCGTTGGGGAGCTAGATGGCAGTTTCTATATATAGTTTCTCGCCGTCTATGGATACCCGTGTCGAAGATTTTGCGATGTTGGTTGGTGGATGTTGGCTAGAGATGATTTTGGCGATCTAAGAAGCGACTCGACGACGACGACGAATGGACGGACGCACCTTGTCGATTCCTTACCTCCCTCACGTTACATTCATGCATCCATCTTGGGAACCTAGTCTAACATCGATCGATACCTACAGTCCAACAGACCTGTATTCCCCAAGCTCTTCTTGGTGGTGATATCATCTGCCAAGCAAAATCTGGTCTAGGAAAGACCGCTGTCTTCGTCTTGACAACCCTGCAGCAAGTCGAACCGGTTGCTGGTGAATGTTCAGTCTTGGTTATGTGCCACACGAGAGAACTGGCCTTCCAGATTCGCAACGAGTACAATCGGTTCAGCAAGTATATGCCGGATATCAAGACAGGCGTGTTTTACGGTGGCACACCTATTCAGAAGGATGCTGAGATCCTTAAGAACAAGGAGACTCACCCACACATCATCGTGGGCACACCCGGCCGTCTGAATGCCCTGATCCGCGACAAGTTCCTTCGTCTTGGAAGCGTCCGTATCTTTGTCTTAGACGAGTGTGATAAGATGCTTGATGCTATCGGTAAGCTACTCAATGACTTGATGCTGATCTAGACTAACAATATTAGATATGCGCCGGGACGTACAAGAGATCTTCCGATCAACCCCAACCCAGAAGCAGGTTATGATGTTCAGCGCCACTCTCTCGGACGACATTAAGCCAATATGCCGCAAATTCATGCAGAATCCCACGGAGCACTATGTCGACGAAGACACCAAGTTGACCCTACACGGTCTTCAGCAGTACTACATCAAGCTCGAGGAGAAGGAGAAGAACCGGAAACTTAACGAGCTGCTTGACGAGTTGCAGTTCAACCAAGTTATCATCTTTGTCAAGAGCACTGTCCGTGCTACCGAACTCGACAAGCTACTCCGAGAGTGCAACTTCCCATCCATCGCGGTGCATTCCGGCGTCAGTCAGGAGGAACGGTAAGTAATTTCTTCATTAGTGGAGTGTATTTGTCTAATTCGTGATAGTATCAAACGCTACAAGGAATTCAAAGAATTCAATAAGCGAATTTGCGTGGCCACTGATGTTTTTGGACGTGGTATCGATATTGAACGTATCAACCTGGCCATTAACTACGATCTTCCTGCGGATGCTGACTCGTACCTGCATCGTGTTGGTCGTGCTGGCCGTTTTGGTACCAAGGGTCTCGCAATTTCGTTTGTGAGCACCGACCAAGACCAGGAGGTCCTCAAAGCAATTGAGAAGCGCTTTGAGGTGGCTCTACCGTAAGTAATTATCTTCGGCCTCTTTAGTGTGCTTATGACTGACAGGATCATAGTGAATTCCCCAAGGATGGTATTGACGCTAGCACTTACATGGCGTCGTAAGCGTCTCTGCATTTCGGTGTCGAGTAGTTTCTGCTGCTTGAGTTTTCGTTCAACTTTCGTGTGTAATGCAGTGCTCAAGTCAACTGGGGAATTTGAGGAAAGGATTTCATTCAAAAGTAGTTCTCTGTAAAAAGTATACACATCGATACATGAGGGACGCGACTTTATATTCATCGCTTTCGGCGAGGATGCCATTAGGCTCAACCCGCAGATGGAAGGCTTCTCGTAAAGTCGGCATTCATTCATATCAGTCTAGCAGTCGCCGTCAGGAGTAGCAGAGTTATGCAATGCGTCTTGAGCAATTAAGGACTGATAGGATTCGTAGCTCTTTCGGATCGTTTGGGACAGTCGTTGATAGACCTTTATCAAACCCCTACCCAAGTGCGGTTTCACTCTAGATGATACTTTTCGGCTAACTTGCAAAATGTGACATGTGCGTTCATACAGTCACACCTGATAGTAGGTAAAGTAAAGTATGATCTCGCTAAACTGTGTACCATGACAACAAGTTTGTTAGTATATATTTCGCTACCCAAAGATATCGCATGATTGTGGGCGGAGATATCTCGCATTTAATCTACGAACGAGTCGTTCGACCTTGGGTACACCGGGATCGCGTCCACATTTGATCTACCTGCTTGGATTTAGTAGAAGGGAAATACATATAGAGGTAAGGGAGGATGTGTCGACTCAATAAGTGAAGAGTAAAAAAAATCTTAAGAGATTAAGTAGGTAGGTACGTAATAAGACGCCTGATGAACTCTCAGAGGTCTTTACGTCTTATTTCTGTTTTGCATGCCCGTCTACCTAGCCAACTGATCGATTGACTAACTCTAGTTAGTAGTTCCTGCCCATGTTAGACCTACCTACTTGCCGAAATCTCATGCCGCCTTCATCGTCGAAAGATACAGGCAAATCTAAATGGTTTATATCGAATTATCACATCACGCCTGTACTTAGGAATTCAAAAGCTTTAATATGAAACTTCGCAAATCGGAAAAATGAAAAAGTTTCTTCTGATTCGTCTTGGTTCTTTCCTGTATCATTAATCTTTGTTTCATAATATCTAATTATTTCAAACAGTATCATCGCCTCTAGGCCCACCACCACCTCCCTCTTCATTTGGGGGTGACTTGGTAGAGCCTGCTCTAGGACTTCCCCGCGGCTCATCCTGACGTTGTTGCGATCTCCTCGGTCTCCTAAGTATCCAAGGCTGCCCACTACTGCTGCCTGGTGGACTCGCGACAGCGATGTCCGTGTGGTTATTGTTGTTACTGCTACTTCCGTGCACCTGTCGCCACCATTTCATCTTCCAAATTCCGCCTAGAGCATCCTGAACACCAAGATTCGATGAGCTCCTTCGGCGGTCGTGCTTGCGTGCCGTGAAACCAGGGAAGCCCGTGGATTTCCGCCGTCGGCGGAATACTCTACGTGGACTTTCACCGCTATAGCGCTCGCCTGAGCTACTTCCGTGTGCGGCTGGCCCGCCTGACGGCACTCGTCGAGCTAGGAGTAATGGGGTCCCTTCGGTCAGGGCGTGACCTGCTGGAACGGTGCTTGATCTTGGTCTACTAGGCCTAGAGGACTGTTGATCCTCTAGTTCATCCCATATCTCTTCATTCCAACGCTGGCCTGATTTGCGGCTGGATAGGAAAGGTGTTATCTCGTGGTCGGGAGCAAAGGTATCGTATGCAGGCAGAATCGCTTCCCCTTCTTCGCTAAGAAGGTCGGAATCAACCGCTGAATCTTCCTCGCCTTCCGTGTCCTCAACAAGTCCCAATCCTGGGGCTAAAGTGGATTGACCAACGGCTGGAGGATGTTGCTCATCGTTGAGGCGCCAAGACAAGGCTAGAACACCCGAGAGTAGAATGATAGTCCCTAGAGCAATGAGCCAGCCGTGCAAGGGTGTAATTAAGTCCGTTTGGCGGAAATAGATGAGGCCGTCTAAAATAGCAATGATGTTGTAAATGCAAAATACAAGGGGGTATAACACTGATGTAGAAACGAGCTTTAGGCCTCGGTGGAGATAATACAGCTGGCTCAAAGCGAGAGCGACGAGCCCAAGAACAAGAACCCATGATTGCCAGTGTACGAACTGGTTATCGCTGTCTGCGATTGTCCTTAAAATCAGCTCCACCGCGGACTTGGCGAAGAGGAGGGAGTGCGCTGAGAGGATACCGCTGATGCAACCATATGTGAGACCCCTTGCCAGGCGGAATTTTGGATTCTGTGAAATGTTCTTGAAGTGATTTATAAATTCGATGGACAAGGCAATGGCGAGAAGAACGACGGCTTGCAATGACATCCAGACAATGAATTGCCATCTTCCTAGTAATTCTAGCAGCTCTGACAAGCTGTGCGCTGGGGAGGGTATGGCACCAAAAACAGCGATTAGCGCAGCGCCTATAGCGACGAGTGCTGTTCCCCAGAATGACCATTTCGTGAAGGGTTCGTTAAGTATCAATGTGGCGCATATCGAGTTGAAAACAAGGCCGGCGGCTTGCAGAGTTGATAAGACTGGTAAGGGCAAAGTAGATATCTGAATTGAGCTTCCAAGAACGTTTGAAATCACAAACATGCCCATTCCTAGCTGCCATCTGCGTCTTCGGTATGGGGGCCTCTGTAAATCATGGGGTCGCTTCTCTTCTTCGAGGATGTGGGATTTCCGTTGCAAAGTGAGGCCGAGGGACTGGACACTCGTCGATATCAAGCCGACCACTATCCCGATCTATGTCACAGGCCAAATGTTAGCAGACAATGCATGCATAGACTAGCCAGTCGAACTGTCGGAAAAGAGTACTTACAGCGAGTGTGCCCGCAGGCGACACACCGCTAAAAAGCCCCATGGCGAGAGGCTCGAAGCAATGATCATCTGGTAGAGATGAAGGACAAAGGGGAGTCTCGACAGTAGCGCATGAACAGTGTTGAGATGGTACGACGAACTAGCGGCGGTGGTGGGGAGTCTCCTTTGGTTCCACGTCTCTGAATCGCTGGATAGATGGATTGATTGAAGAGCACTGCAGGGTCTTGCGCCGGCCGGTATTAAGGGACCCAAGGACACAATGTTGAACCAACTTGGAATTAAGCGTGGATTTAATGCTAGTTGCAATGTTGACTTATGTTTCTGGTCAGGCAAGCCATGCCGGAGTCGAATGTAGACCGTCGTAGATATGTGATGTAGTGATAATGAGGCTAGATGGGAATGTATTGGTATCGGAGGTGTCATAGAACGGAGGGAGAGAGCCGGGCCAGGGACCTGAGTAGGTATGTATGTATAAATGTGGAGTGGGATCGATGATGTTTGGCGGGCGCTGGAGAATTGCGGGCGACGTGCAGGGAGCCAGGTACCTACCCTGCACATGCTCAACAGAAAACCTCAGGCTGTTACAGATGGGGGTGTACCAAGTACCCGAATACGTACGCACCCACACCTACCGTACACGGTACTACTACCAGTAGTACTAAGCTCAGGACAGAGAGTAGTAGGTAACTGAATTAGCTCTCGACTCAAAACATCAGGTCAAGAAAGGAATATCATTTGACTTACATAGGTGGTGTTCCCATCTATTATATAGATTCATGATATTACAAAGTTAAGACCTACCTAATAAGATCGTGGATGAGCATGGATAGGTAATCATAAGAGATCATAAAGATACAAGATCATGTGTGAGTTGGCCCTTGAATACGGGTTGCTAAGTGACGGCCATGGACATGCACCAACAACAGCTGATTTGTACATAACGAATCAACAAAAAGGTCGACCAACGCCTGTGCAATTGCGCGGCTGTTCAAGTGTCTTGAAATCTGGTAAAATGATGCAAGTGACCAAGACCGAAGCACCGACACCCAGGTCATTCTGCATGGGGGGCACCCGTCGGCTTGCAGCAGGTAAGGTCTAGGATTTAGGATTGGAGCACTGCTGGAGCCGGAAAAGTGGCTGTGCATCATCAGGCCCCATGTGAGTCGAGGCTCAAGCCACGTTTGTCGACCTCTTAGCTCTGGACGGTCCTTTGGGGCTTTGTGGCTTGCGCAGTGCGTCACCTGCCTTGAGCTCCGAGCTGCCCTGTTCTAGGCGGGCTAAGCCAGCCATTACCAGCGTTACGAACCTCTATCTATCCCCCATTTCGAGACGCCCAGTTCCCTCAACTGACAGGAAGATCTGATCACTGGAGGAAACTATCTCAAGCTCTCTCTCTACACTTCTCCTATCCACCGATATCACCAAACCCGCCTCCAAGATGTCGCAAGTCCACGCTCTGTCCGACGACCAGGTGAGCATCTCCCAGCTCTAAGCTCCCTAAACCCCCCTACTCGCCAACCGGCCAGACCACAGCTCACCAAGAAACGAAAATAAGATTCCCAAGAGAAAAGCACCCATATACTGACAATATGAACCCCCATTTCACAGGTCGGGCAAGAGTTGCGGAAGATGACGGCCTTCATCAAGCAGGAAGCCATCGAGAAGGCCCGCGAGATCGAGATCAAGGCGAACGAGGAGTTCAGCATCGAGAAGTCGAAGCTCGTCCGCGAGGAGACGGACGCCATCGACGCCACCTACGCCAAGAAGTTCAAGCAAGCCTCGATGACGCAGCAGATCACGCGGTCGACGGTGGCCAACAAGACGCGCCTGCGCGTCCTGGCGGCCCGCCAGGAGCTGCTCGACGACATCTTCGAGGAGGCTGGGAAGAAGCTTGCTGAAGCTGCGAAGGACAAGGGAAAGTACAAGGCCGTGCTCAAGGGTTTGATTCTGGAGGGAATGTACGCTCTTAGTGAGGACGAGGTCACGGTGCGCGCGCGCAAGGCGGATAGTGCGGCTGTGAAAGATGCTGCGAAGGATGCGGAGAAGGAGTATGAGAAGGAGACGGGGAAGAGCTCCAAGGTCAATCTGGATGAGGCGAACTCCCTGCCCGAGGATACGTAAGTCGGACTCTCCCTTTTTTTCTCCAATTCTTAATTGGGTAGAAGGCCTTGTTGGCCACTTCTTGGTTCACCAAGTTAACCCCTATTCTGTTTTGATTTTGTACTGATCGAGAGTTATATACGATATAGATCGGGCGGTGTCTTCATCTTGGGAGGTAATGGAAAGATTGAGATTAACAACACCTTTGAGGAACGTCTGCGGTTGCTACAGTCCAGCGCCCTGCCGGCTGTACGAAAAGCACTGTTTGGACCGAACCCGAACCGCAAGTTCTTCGACTGAGGGAGGGAAACTTGCTCTCTAACGAATCAATTTCGGGGTTGCCTGCCACTTCTTACCTGCGCCTTGCATCGATTCATCTAGCCCCTCCCATATTTTACTACATCCACGCTTGCGTTGTGTGCTTCCTGGAATGTGATGAGGAAGGGCTGGTAAAGCTCGGTGGAGGAAAATGAAATGTGATGAAACATGGATGCCTGGCTAGTGGTATAAAAGGGGGTCCATTCGTAAAAAAACACATCACGTCCGTCGAAGAACGCAAGGAGAAAGAATCGAGGCCGATCCCTGCATACAGACATTGTATGTTTCTTACCACGGGCCAGCAGTGATGGGTAGGCAGACTTTTATTAGTTCCTGTCCTAGAATTTTTGTTTGTGCTCGTGTTCTTTAAACAAAGTCAGTCAGTCAGTCTAGTCCAGTCAGTTGTATCATACGGAAAGCCCTACATATAGGCTCAAGCTCATTGCAGGCGAGGTGTCATAATCGAATTATTATTGTCATACATTGGACAGAAGTTTTACGTTTTCGCAGATAGTTAATTCTTTTATCCATGGCTTATTTCTATCCCACGGCAACTGGCACATTCTTCGCCGCGCCTCGTCGTCGCCCGCGGAAACTGGTCTTTTCTAAAACTTCGTCTTCCCTGTGTTGTTGTTGCTGTTGCTGTTGCTGTTGTTGTCCTTTCAGCTGTTGTCCCGCCGCTACTTCTGCCTCTGCTTCCTTCTTCCTCTGCGTCCACTGACGCATGAAGTCCCGCTGTTTAGGCATGTTGATAGCATCCCCGGCCGTCGGCGTCTCCTCCAGCGCGAAGATGTCTCGCTTGGGCGGCGGTCTTGTGCGGACTGCGTATTTGAGCCGCTTTTCCAGGCCCAGGAGGCTGAGCTTCACGTTCTTCCTCGAAGCCTTGTCGCGGATCCGGTCGTGTATGATCTTGATGCGCGCTGCTAGGATGTCAATTTCTGCGTTGAATTGCTGCTCTGCGTCTGCGGGCATTTGCTTTAATGATGTTGATGTTGATGCTGCTACGTCTAGAATAGTTTGTTTGCCTTTGGGGGTTGGTGTTGAGCTCCTTGGGTTACTTGTCCTGTGTGTGTTGGAACGCATCATGAAGTCCGCGCGTCGATGACGATGTCAATGAGCATTGTGAGTGCCCTTAGCCTTTCAAAGTCGAAGTCGGCTTTGTTGGTGGGCTTGAAGTCGTCTGCGTCGAGTCGGTTGCGGATCCTCTCGAAGCTGAGGTACCGATCTACGGGCTTGCGGCCTAGTCCTGGTTTATTGAAGAGAGATTCAGCTGCAAGACGGCGTCGTAGATCGACTAGATGCGAGCTGGAGCTTGGTATTGATAAGAGAGCCGTGAGCTTGAGCTCGAGGTCGTCTATGTTCTCGTAGATGTACGAGCATATAGCATCACACTGATCCTTAGGTTAGCTGAATTGCGTAGGTTTAAAGGGGAATATGTAGGAGCGACCGGAAACGTACTGCAGTATTCCATTGAGATTTAGATTTCGCCAGACTTGATACTAACACCGTCACAGCGCTCATGTGATGTTCGCGTACTACGGAAGCGACGACGGGATCCATGCTCATGCGTAGTAAGAGTTGGACTGCACTAATAGTAGATGATATTTGCAGATATGGCGCTATTCGTTCCAATAATTGTAAGAATGCGGCTAAAGGAGACCAATTTCGATTGAAATATTCTTGTCGAACTTCTGTTGTGCTCTTGAACTTGCTGTGCTCTCGAGCATACTTTGGGCCGCCAATAACTTCAAGCAAAGAGTACAACCGCATATCGGTAACGAGGCGACGCATATTGTCCTCGCTAAGTTCAACCAAGTTGATATACTGTCTCCGTAGCTCGAGGTTCTGTTCTATGCAGACCTCGTCGAGAATCCATTGAAAAAGCTCATCTGGGAGGGCTTCTCCCTTGGCAAGGAACGTGCAAGGCAGGCCCATTAAGAAGGCTTCACGCCTTGTGCTCGCTTTAGATAGACACTTCCAGGGGCCAGATACCCCCTTGCGTGGGAATGCATGTTTTCCGGGGCTAGAAGAGGGCTCCTCTTGAGAGAAGAAATAGCAGTGCTTGCGTGACGATGCCTCATCGTCCTTGGAACGCTTGAAAGCTCTGCGGACCTTGTCACCCTTGCCCCCTTCATCATCAGAGACGGCTAACAAGCGACAAGTGGCTTCTTCAAGTTGTTTTGGGTCGTTCTCGGCATCTGAGTCATCTGGAACGTCGCTCTTCTGCTCTGTCTCGGCGAGCAAGGCGTCAGCTCTCCTGACGCTCTCTTCGGTTCGTTCTATCTCCCGAGAATGGCTGATAAGAGCTTTCAAATCGAACTTATGTCTCCTTTGCTGTAGCGTCAAAGGCGAGCGATGTATGCCCGAAGCTATTCTTTTAGCTTGAGGTGTAGAAAGCACGTTCGGGTCACGCTGGTGAGCGGCAGGACCGGATCTATAACCCAGGGCATTCGTGATTGACCCTAGGGAATCATCCGAATCCTCATCAGACTCATCCGATCCCTTGATCTCCTCGTCACGTTTGAATACGCGAGGGGCTGATTTTGGTGTTTTCGGCGTTTTGGGTGATGAGAATATGTCTGGGGCTAATGGTGATGGCGAGGCTGGCGAGGCTGGCCGCCTCGGAGTCTGAGAACTGGATGCGCCAGCGGATTTGAAAAACCCTCGAATATCACCGTTCTTTCTTGAACTCATCCTGCGACAATGGAAAGACACGCTAGACTCTTGCTCTTCGTATAGGTTAGAATGTAGTCAGACTACTTAACAGTCTACAGTCTTATCGGCTGATATAGAGGGTTATGGCTGTTGAGTTGGTTATGCCACTACAATCATGTGAAATTCACCCCACAGCATCCGATCCGAGAGCACGGATACCTATTAGACAAAGGGGTACCTGGTAGTGATAGTTGCCGGACGAATGCTTGGCAAATCTGATCTCAGGCTGTAATTGTCGGTCCGCGGTTGTGTTGCTTGCGCAGTGGGTTAGCTAGGTCGCACTTGGATAAGGCGACACAGCGTGCCCGTGCCTCGACGCGTTGCGAATTGATCTGGTGGTGGTACCAGTGGTGCACGTTTGCTGTAGGGCAGCTAATGAATTGGTACCCGGCTGCCAATTCCAGATTAGGTAAGTATTCAAGCACTGCACTAAATATATCTGCTTTAGGTGCTTAGGCGTGTGAGTAGCCGCTATAAGTACAGTACCTAGGTACCTACCTACCTAGGTAGCTTTGGGCCATTTTAGGTGTCGCGTCAGTGAGTGGCAGCTTGGCTTTAGCCCTGTGGGCGGTGCTTGGATAGAGGGCACCTAAATTTGGCAAGAATAGTCCACCTAGTGACCCGAAGCCAAACCCTACAAAAGTCTAGACACTTAGAAGCAGATAATTAATTATAAGCCTTGTTTCTCAGATATAGCAGCTATTTCTCCGACACATCGTGTTTCTCTATTCTGGTGTCGATCTACTTTCTTACCTAGGTTTCTGCCTTAGCCTGATGAAATAAGCACCTGCAGCTGGGGAGGTGAGGTAGAGAGGCAGTATACTACTGTTATGAAGCACGATGCTTCGACTTGGCTGCTTCATACCCCACAGTTGGCGGCTCGCAATCTTTCATCTTGCGCTAAGGATTCGGGTCGGGAAGGGAAAGGAACTGGTAGGTTGTTTTAAGGGGTTGCCCGTGGGAGGACTGTGAGTTTGAAGGGTCTGATGGGGATGTAAGCATGACAGCATCCTTCTAAAAATACCGAGTAAGCAGCTTTACCTTACCTGGAATGTTCTGTCGGGTCTTGGATGCAAGGCAATCTAATCTGGCAATCTGGCGTACCAACTCTCAATCCAATTCCCAGTTGCTGGGTCCTCGGCAATAGGGTGTGCAATTTAGGTGTCTATGTCTCCTTGCCTCGATCTCTCGGTTCGATATCCGGGAAAGCCAGGCAGAGCTGCCGCATTACAGGTCTCAGAAACTTTTGGCTGGCTTGTCAATCCTGATGAGCTGGGAGAGGTGCGGTTTCTGTGGCCCGAAATCCCTACATCCCATTGGATTAATACATGAACATAACGACGCAAACATTCGGTGTTCGAGGAAGTTCTGTGCCAGTGAGATCCGACTACGCCACGATCTTGACCATATGATAAAATCGGTGCGTCGGACGTAAGAACGAATCTCTGCCGTTGCTCGAAATGCTTTTAACCCCGTCATACTACACTCGATGCGACCGCAAGCGTAGGATGGGAATGGTCCTAGGCACTTCTCCATGCTGACAGTACGAATATTAGGTGTGATCGAGCATGAAATACAGCACCGAGTATACAAATCATGGGAGTCCTACTCGACCCCGTCTCCACCTTGTCGGGGTTGAAGGAGCATCCGAAGCCTTTACATGTTGCTTACACACTTGAAAGAGGTCTCTGCCCGGCACCGTATTCCCGAACTCTGCGTCTAGGGTTTCACAAAAGACAGCATGCCGTCCTCTACAGAGTTCAATGTGACGTCGGTATGGTATGTTAAAGAAATTGTAGAAACAACACCGAGAAGGTAACGGATGAAAAGGCACGACGCATTGTTTGCAGACAGGGTCATAAACCAAGGCTCTCCTGGATTGGGTGCTCACATATAGATAGTACTTGGTACAAGGACCAATATAATAGTTGGAGCAATCGTCTCACGGAGCCAGCCAGTCATTCATGCCTTTCTAGCTTACTGACACGCTGCGTTGGGCCGCCCATGTCTCAAATAGGAGAGTGGCACCTGCTATGCAGTGACGCCAGGCATGATGCTGCACGCTACCTCTTTGACATTTGTCATAACCCTGCTATCACGCGGTTGTGGAATGTAAGTATTCGAAATGTGTCTCGTGTCTCTTTACAACTAACATAGACAGGATAGAAGTGGCATAGAGATCTCGACGCTTGTTTTCCACATTAGTAGAACACTCAGCACCGGTCTCCGAGATATGGTTTCTGACCGTGGGCCAGCATATAGGGTTTCGCGCTCGGGTCATGAACTTCGCCCTGATCGGATCTTCCAAACACTGGTAACACTCCTTGGGTATTACGAGGCTGTAAGTCCGGCCTCTGGGCAGGGGCAGGACGACCATTGGACCCTTGTACAGTGGTTAGGTCTGTAGTCTAAAGCCCCAAGACTGCGCGCCTCAGAAGTGGTTGGTCAGCGTGGAAGTCGTTATAGCTTCAACAATCCACACGCGCCGACGCGAGCTTTCAGCTATTCTATACTAGAAGCAACATTCTCTTCCAGAGCACATTCTTCATATCGCGATATTGTGACTAAGCAGACTATTTGCCTGACAAAATTGAACACTTATCTACGGTTAGTACAAGATACCGCTCCAGGGCATTTCCCACTACACGCCACTGTGTCAAGTTCAAAGTTGCGGACCGGGATGGTCGCGTCTATTTCCGCTTTAGCTCCCGAGCAATTCTTTAGTGCACCTATGGATGCTTCAGGTAAGATTCTGACTTTCGTGCTACCTACCTGACATAGTGCTAGTATATTTGATGTACGCTGCGGTGGCTGAGCAGAGGGACCAAAAAGACGGGATGAATACAGCGCAGGTACAAAACTACGTGCCGCAAGATCTGTGTCGCCAGCACTTGGGTTGGTTCATGAAATGAAGAATGTGCAGTTGGTCGCCAGCGACGGCCAACAGCGTTTTATTCACCAAAAAATAAACGACAAAATAAGACAAGGTATCCAGGCTCACGCTATGTTCCCTAGCTGAGCAGATATAGACGTCTCTATGTGCACATAGATTCTGCTTGGACACGAGATGCTTATTCAAGTAGCGACCTAGTACCTAGTACCTAGTAAAGGTGAGATGTACGTGTTTATCATGAATTACCTCCACTTATGGATCATGAATAAACCACTAGATAATGCAGTTTACGTGCGCAGCCAGGCGTGCTCGGCTTTTCTCTCAATGACTAGAGTACACTAGTAGGCTCGACTCATTTGAAGATTTCGTTGAAGAACGATTTTTCGAGATGTCCATCCGTTTTAATATCTAGAAGATGCGATGCCTCGGTAGCATCCATAACACAGTTCCACTATCTACATCCTGAATAGTACTTCGCAGCCTGCCCCCTATGATCTGCCATGAGATGGTAGCGTGGATGTGCCTATTTAGAACATTCTCCACCAACAGGACCAAGACCTTGAAATGAGAGCTGGGATAAAATTTGATAAAGCGGCAGGGTCTTCCCCATATGAAAGTCTGAGATAGAATATCACGAACTGAGGCTTTCCTATTGATCTATTCACTTGCTTTCTGACAACAACCATAGCTAATATCGAGCAGCCAGGAACATGTGTACTTCAGGTAACAGAGAAGGGCATTCTCACTACGGCACCCCTAAGTAACATTCTGCATAGTACCTACTTACCTACCTACCTCTCAAGTGGCTGTACCTACAATAGACCAGCCACTTCCAAGTTGTATTAGTGTACCTGCTTGCAGTACATTGCTGATTCGAGAAACAAGGAGGGAGATGTTGCGGCTGACAAATGAAAGACAGGTACCGTACTGTATTAGTCTCGCGCTCAGCTCGTGTTCTTGACTCAATAACCACAACACGGTACATACCTACCACCTGCAATGCCAGATCTCTCTCAATGCTCACCTACTGTTGATGTGCCGTAGATAGATAACTTGAGTATCTGACCGGGGGAATCGGTGGCGGGCCTCAGAAAGTGCGGAGGGGGTTTCTGAGTCTCTTGTACAATACAGTAAAGTGAATACTGTGTAAGTATGCTGTGCATGTCGATCCCGTCCTCAGCCTGCTTCGAAAGTAATAACAAGCACATGAAAGGATGGGAAGGCAGATAAAGGAGGTGATGGTACAGTACCGACTTGGCGCCATCTTTGATACTTACATGTATGTATCTAACCTAATAACAACGGCAACCTGCCTCCATTGATGAGGACGTTAGCAGTTGCGTGTACGTTGATCTTCGATCCTGTAGAAACATCCACCAAATAAATGGCAAATTCATGCCCGTTGCCTAGGTAGCATGTACCTACAAAAAGACACTCGGTCTTCGCTCTCTCGCTTGCGCCACACTGGTTGCTCTGCCATATGGTGCTACTGTTACGGTAGCGGATGCACGTTAATATTAGCAGTATACTACCTAGTTGTAGTACTGGCGAGCCAGGCGAACCACTGTACGTCTATTGACCGCGGATGGAAGTAGCCGTACCGTATGACTCCTTGAGTCAGATACACTGTCGGAACAGCCTCTTTCCGCTGCTGCAGGCGATGGACAATGAGCACTCCTCGGTGCCACAAAGAGATGCACTCAGCCTGTAGACGTGCGCGACGGGGCCGGCTTATAGGGGGCCACTAGCACAGTACACAGTGTCCAATGCTTCAGCACGTCAGCGCTGTCATTTTAGGAATACCCAGCAGCGCCCAGCAGCGTTGCTGACACCGAAGCCCACTATTCCATGCCCACATGTGCAGGAGACATTAGTTCCCCTATGCCCCCTACTAAGTGACTTAAGTACCTTACCTACCTACCTAGGTACTCACTGTAGCTGGCCAAGTTGCGAACCCCGGTCCATCCGGCATGTCCAATCCCCCGTCCTGCCCGTCTACCATTCATCTCCAGCCCAGCGAGCGAATCACCCAAAACTTTCCACTGTCCTCTTTCCAATCCCGTCCGTCCAGCCTGTTTTGTCTCCCCATCTCTAATCAACAAACACCGACAGTGACAAGGACGACATACCTTTCTTTCACCAACGTCGGGCCATGCCCACGTAGCTTCACCAAGGCGCTTCCCAACCACTGCGTCTAATTCTCACTGGCTGCGTCTGTACGTAGTTCGTCTTGCTCTCCGTCGACCTTGACACAGCTGGCCGTATTGCGACATCGGGACATTTCCACCGTGGCTACGACTGTTTATCCAACCCCATTGTCCCGACTGCCGACCAGCCGAAGAACAGTCACGATTGAATTGCGGGCGAGTCTGGCGACCAGAGTTGTAATTGACGGGCGCTGCCCGAGACACCCTTAATAATGCCGAAAGACGGTAGGAACGATGAGCACGACCCGGCACCAACGCGGTCAAGATGGGCCACTCGCAAGCTCACCGTAAAGAGCAGCGGTGTCAAGCGGATCAATATCATGGATAGGATACAAAAGAGGACCGCTTCTACAGAGAAAAAGCGCGAGTCGGGAGGGTCTAGTCAGTCGGACGGTGGTAATTCAGGGGTCCTTGGCACGACTATTCACGAGGAGCCCAGCCAGGAAACGGACGCAAACAGCACCACAACCTCAGAAGAAGGCGAAGGGAGGACCTTGTTTTTCAACTTGCCGTTGCCAGAAAGGTTCAAGGACGAGGAAGGGAACCCTTCCCAGACATATACGAGGAACAAAATCAGGACAGCCAAGTACACGCCCTTGTCTTTTATTCCTAAGAACATTTGGTTCCAATTCCACCAGATTGCCAACATATTTTTCTTGTTCAACGTTATTCTAATAGTAAGTCCGCAATTATCCATGTAACTTGTTGCCGCATACCAAACTCTGAATTTAGTTCTTCCCCATTTTTGGTGGAGTCAACCCAGGCGTCAACGCGGTACCTCTGATCTTCATCATTACCGTAACGGCTATCAAAGATGCCATCGAAGACTACCGTCGAACGGTACTCGATAATGAGCTTAATAATGCCGCTGTGCATCGCCTCGTCGGTTGGGAGAACGTCAATGTTGCCGACGACAACGTTTCCACATGGCGGAAGATCAAGAAGGCTACCTCGAGATTCATGGGTTTGTTGTGGGAAGCTATCAAAAGTTTATGGACGAAAGACTCGGATTCGGACGCGGGAAGCAATGCATCGGCGAATCCCCGCTTCTCGATAGAGACGAAAGGGAATCGAAAGTCAGTCGCTTCGGCGTTCGAAGAGATACAGATGACCCCCGTTTCCTCGCCGCTGCCACCTCAAGGACCCTCGAGCGGAAATCCTATGGAAGTAGACACTCTTGCCCGCGAGAAGGGTGATTTAATCAACCACGAGCTAGAGGTCAGCGGTCAAGCAAGATTTCATAAGGATATGTGGAAGAATCTCCAAGTTGGCGATTTTGTTCGATTGTATAACGACGATGAACTTCCCGCAGATGTCATTGTTTTAGCCACATCTGATGCCGATGGAGCTTGTTACGTAGAAACTAAGAATCTGGATGGCGAGACTAATCTCAAGGTTCGCCAGGCCCTCCGGTGTGGGCGAACCTTGAAACATGCCAGAGACTGCGAGCGAGCCCAATTTTCAATCGAGAGCGAACCCCCCCAGCCGAACCTTTACAAGTACAATGCGGCCATCAAGTGGGAACAATCTTTCCCTGGAGTTGGGCCAAAAGAAATGTCAGAGCCAATCACAATCGACAATTTACTTTTAAGAGGTTGCAACTTGAGGAATACTGATTGGGTTCTCGGCGTTGTCGTTTTCACCGGTCACGATACCAAGATTATGATGAACGCTGGAGCAACTCCTAGCAAGAGAGCGCGCATTGCTCGTGAGCTGAACATTAATGTGCTCTACAACTTTGGTATCCTTTTTGTCATCTGCCTGCTGTGTGCTATTGTTAATGGAGCATCCTGGGCCAAGACCGATGCATCATCAGCTTGGTTCGACTACGGCGCAATCGGTGGAACTCCTGGTATGACAGGCTTCATCACGTTCTTCGCCGCTCTCATTGTCTTCCAGAACTTGATTCCGATTTCCTTGTACATTTCCCTGGAAATCGTCCGCACGCTTCAAGCTATTTTCATATATAGCGATGTGGAGATGTACTATGAACCGATTGACTACCCTTGCGTTCCAAAATCATGGAATATTTCGGATGATTTAGGCCAAATCGAGTACATCTTTTCCGACAAGACGGGTACGCTTACCCAAAACGTTATGGAGTTCAAGAAAGCAACCATTAATGGACAACCTTACGGCGAAGCCTACACCGAAGCCCAAGCCGGCATGCGGAAACGCCTAGGTGTTGATGTAGCCAAGGAAGCCGCCGAGGCTAGGGAGCAGATTGAACGGTGCAAGGTTCAAGCTCTTAATGGTCTTCGGGCGATTCACGACAATCCTTATCTACACGATGAAGAAGTAACATTCATAGCGCCAGACTTCGTGGACGATCTTCGAGGCGAGCATGGAGAGGCACAGAAAGAAGCCAATGCTCACTTCATGTTAGCTCTTGCTCTCTGTCACACTGTCATTGCCGAACAGGTTCCTGGAGAGCATCCAAAGATTGATTTCAAGGCTCAGTCTCCGGACGAGGCTGCGTTGGTTGCAACGGCACGCGATATGGGTTTTACGGTTCTCGGATCCACCTCTGAGGGAATTAGATTGAACGTCATGGGTGAGGAAATTCATTATACCATTCTCAACACCATTGAATTCAATTCAAGCCGAAAACGAATGAGCGCAATAATCAAAATGCCTGATGGCCGGATTATTCTCTTCTGTAAAGGTGCCGACAGTATTATCTACTCCCGTCTCAAGCGTGGTGAGCAGGCGGAGCTGCGCAAGACCACTGCTGAACACCTTGAGCTGTTCGCGCGTGAAGGTTTACGTACCCTTTGTATCGCAGAACGTGTGCTTTCTGAGCAGGAATATCTCGAGTGGCGCAAAGAACACGACAAAGCTGCATCTGCTATGCAGGATCGTGAAGAGAAACTTGAGGAAGTTGCGGATAAGATCGAACAAAACCTCACGCTTCTTGGCGGTACAGCTATTGAGGACCGCCTTCAGGAAGGCGTGCCGGATACAATCGAGGTGTTAGGAAAAGCTGGTATCAAGCTCTGGGTCCTTACAGGTGATAAGGTGGAAACCGCCATCAACATTGGCTTCTCTTGTAACCTGCTCAACAATGATATGGAACTCATTACACTTAAGGTGACTGAGGATGAAGCTGGCGACAACAATTCTGAGCAGCTCGTTAGTGAGCTGGACACCGTGATCACGGCGAAGCTTAAGGATTTCAACCTGACGGGAGACAACGAAGACCTTGCGCAGGCGCGCCTAAACCACGAAGCTCCTCAGACTACGCACGCCTTGGTGGTCGATGGTTTCACGCTCAAGTGGGTTCTCGATGAGAGATTGAAACAAAAATTCTTGATTTTGTGTAAACAATGCGCTTCCGTTCTTTGCTGCCGCGTCAGTCCCGCCCAGAAAGCCGCGGTTGTCTCAATGGTCAAGAATAGCCTGGATGTCATGACGCTTTCGATTGGTGATGGTGCCAATGATGTTGCCATGATTCAAGAGGCAGACGTTGGTGTTGGAATTGCTGGTGTCGAAGGTCGTCAAGCTGTCATGTCTGCCGATTACGCCATTGGCCAGTTCCGGTTCCTCCAGCGGCTGATTCTAGTCCATGGCCGTTGGTCGTATCGGAGAATGGCTGAGGCCATTGCCAATTTCTTCTACAAGAACATGATTTGGACTTTCACCATTTTCTGGTTCCAAATCTGGACCAACTACGACATCACATACCTTTTCGAGTACACCTATATCATCTTGTTCAACCTCATCTTTACATCCATTCCACCCATCGTCATTGGTGTTCTTGACCAGGATGTCTCCGATTCTGTGTCCCTCGCTGTTCCCCAACTGTACCGTCGCGGTATTGAACGCTTAGAGTGGACGCAGACAAAGTTTTGGTAAGTCCTAATCAAACCCTCATACGTTTCATCTTTACTAATCTTGTTAATAGGACTTACATGGCAGATGGTATCTACCAGAGTGTTATAACATTCTTCATACCATATCTAGTAGCTGCTAACACCACAACTATTGCTGGCAATGGTAAAGATGTGATCGAGCGTCAGCGACTTGGCGCCTACATTGCTCACCCTGCGGTTATCACCATCAACCTTTACATCCTCATCAACACATATACGTGGGATTGGTTGACTGTACTAATCATTGCTATCAGTGACCTACTAATCTTCTTCTGGACGGGCGTTTATACGTCGGCAGATGCTGGATTTGCGTCCACGTTCTATGGGACGGCGGCTCAGGTCTACGGCGAGCTGTCATTCTGGATTGTTCTGTTCCTCACGCCTCTTATTTGTATTGCGCCACGTTATGCTAGCAAAGCTTTACAAAAGGTATTTTGGCCATATGACGTAGATATCATCCGGGAACAGGTGTCTGCGGGTAAATTCGGCAAAGTAACGAAAGGAGACGACCAGCACAGTTCACACGACGCGAAGGAAAGCCTGTCAAGTTCTTCCGGCTCCTCTCGTCGGAAACATCAACCGCAACAAAGTATCGATGAAGACCTTCGCCCGATCTATCCGCCATCCATCGCGGCTACTTCTGTTGCGGGTCATGGTCCTCGGAGCCAAAGAGGCAGTGACGGGACAAACTATACCAAACATGATTTGTCGATGGAAATGCCAGTTAACCAGCCGGCAGACCTTCCAGATGTTCCGATCCGTCCATCAATCGATCGTGTGCGACCATCCTACGATAGAATGCGAGCTTCGATGGATCAAATGGAGCGAAACCGAAATGTGCGTGCCAGTTTCGAGGCATCGAACGACTTCACAAGTGCTGCTATGCTGAGTCGTTTTGAGTCTACACGATCAGTGCCAGGGGAACCCCAAGGCACCGGCATAGTCAACAAGATTCGAAGACGCACGCGTGGGAAGTCATTCAAGTCGGCGTTTGCATTCCATAAAGATCAGAACAATACCGTTCAGGAACACGATTAATCCACTTGCTCCTCGACCGATTGATAGAAGTATATGCCACCTATCGTCGCTGTCCCTTTCACCTACCCTTTTCGTTTCCATGATACACTATGTCCTCAACACCCCACGATCTGCAACGAGCAATCTATGATACCTAGAGGCATGACTGGTTTTCCAGGCACTAGCTGCGGCGCATACTCTTTCACGCGTCTTCGGCTGTCTTCCTGGAATTGGCGTTGGCGTTTTTGTTTTGGTGCATAATATTGGCGCAGCCACTGTATGAGGAGACGATGAAAGTTACAATATTTCGAACCTCTATTCTCTTTCCACCTTTTTTTTTTTGTCTGGTTTTGGAATTAGACCTTTTTGTTCTACTACATTACATCACATTGATATTAGGGTCACTCAATGCTGGTATTGTTTTGCGTCGGTTCGCACTCCCAGCATTTTGATTTTCTCGTTTCATACTCCATGGGAGCGAGTCGGTTGGCGTTTAGCGTATAGAGTATCAAGGTCCTTGTTAGCGCCAGAGCGACGGCATTTACTATATGAAATGGGAGTGGAAGAGAAGAGACGTGGACACGCATTGCCGCGGTCACATTCGAACATGGAGCGCTGAGGCTCCTATCTGTGTATATAGACCCTTTGCGACAAAGCAGCAAAGCATTTATTTGGCGACATGAAGGGGGCTCATCAAGGTATATATATTAATGCAGCGCCAATTAGCAGCAGATGAAAAATTTCGCATTACAATGATGAACATTGAAGATCCAATTCATGGTTGTTAACCTGCCCAGAAACTGAGTCTTGCCCAATATTGAAGCTGTCGTTGTGGCTACTTGACTGTGCTCTTCTATTCCCATTAGCTAAGCCACGTTTGCCCCATCCAGAGTCCAAGGAAACCAACACCAGCCACAAGACCCTTGATTTTATATAATTACCTACGCTGAACGCCGGCAGGCAGCGCATGGGGAAGTCACACTAACATCGTGCCATTGTACATTCGTTCGGTGGAGGCAGTGATGAACATCTCGACGGGCGGAGGTGATCGGTGACAATTCCACCGTTCTTGCAACTGGACTGTTGCTGTCTAGCGCCTTTAGCACTGCATCAGCTCAAGACAAATCTATTTACCTTTGGAATTGTCTCCCTCGTCCAGAACCATCGCCAACCATAAACGATGGCGCTTAGTCTAGAGGACTGGCTTGGTCAGTTAACTCTACACTTGCGACAGTTTCCGTATGTGTTTATGCGAAGCGATATTCCAATCAGGTCTCCGTTTGCTCTGTGTATAGTGGTCTGACATTGCGTATCATAGGATAAAGGATCTAAGCTTCATAAATCTACCCTTGCCCGTCATTGGTGCTGTGCTAGGTGCCCTGCTCCTCCTCTTCGCCGTCTTCAGCTCAGAAGAGAAGCCCCTTCGATATGTCGTTCCGTCACCCACGCTGCCCGAAGAATCGAAAGCGCTCGAGAGCCCCAACATCAAGGTCTCCGGGACGACAGCCATACAATGCTACGCGCCTGCCACCGGCCAATTCCTCGGCTTCGTGAACCCCTCGACACCGGCCGGCCTCGATCGGGCCATCGCACAAGCTGCCGCCGCACAGAAGAAATGGGCTGAGACGAGCTTTGCGGAACGACGAAAGGTGCTGCGCTCGATGCTGCAGCACATCCTCGACAATCAGGAGCAGATCTGGCCGCGTCAGCTCGCTCGACTCGGGCAAGACCATGGTCGACGCGCAGTTAGGGGAGATCATGGTGACGGCTGAGAAGCTGCAGTGGACCATCAAGCACGGCGAGAAGGCCCTGCGCCCCTCGACGCGGCCGACGAACCTCCTGCTGTCCTACAAGAAGGGCACGGTGCACTACGAGCCCCTGGGCGTCGTAGCGGCCCTTGTTAGCTGGAACTACCCCTTCCACAACCTCATGGGCCCCGTCATCAGCTCCATCTTCGCCGGCAACGGCGTCGTCGTCAAAGTCAGCGAGCAGACGTGCTGGTCCGCGGCGTACTACACGGCTATCGCGCGGGGGGCCCTCGCGGCGCATGGGCACGACCCGGCCCTCGTCCAGAGCGTCGTGTGCTGGCCGCAGACCGCGGGACACCTCACGAGCCACCCGGACATCGCCCACATCACCTTCATCGGTAGTAGACCTGTATGCCACGCCGTCGCGGCGAGCGCGGCGCGCAGCCTCACGCCCGTGGTTGCCGAGCTCGGCGGGAAAGACGCCGCCATGATCCTCGACTCCGCGGCCCGCGACCTCCCGCGCATCGCGGACATCCTGCTCCGCGGGACCTTCCAAGCCAGCGGGCAGAACTGCATTGGCATCGAGCGGATCATCGCGACGCCCAAAGTCTACGATAAGCTGATTGAGATGCTCACCCCACGCGTGCGCGCTCTACGGATGGGGTTAGACAAGGACGTCGGGGCCATGGTTTCAGGCGCCTCGTTTTCGCGCCTCGAGAGCCTTATCGCTGACGCCGTGAAATCCGGCGCCAGACTCCTCGCGGGCGGGACGCGGTATATCCACCCCGACCATCCGAACGGCTTCTACTTCTCCCCAACACTCCTCGCGGACGTCACCCCAGACATGGCCATCGCCAAGGAAGAGTGCTTCGGCCCTATAATGACGCTCCTGCCGCGCCCCCGCATCGACCGCCGAGGCCGTACTTATCCCTCGCCCAACGCCCCCGCCTTCGGCCTCGCGCCTCCGTCTACGGCTCTGATTCCGACCCCGCGCTGCGCGGGATCGTGCGCGGCGTGCGCGCCGGCGGGGTCGCCGTCAACGACTTCGCTGTGTTCTACGCGATACAGTTACCTTTTGGCGGCGTCGGCGAGTCCGGGTACGGCCGCTTCGCGGGCGAGGAGGGATTACGCGGACTATGTAATCTGAAGAGCGTGTGCGAGGACCGGTTCGGGTGGCTGGGCGTGCGGACTGCGATCCCGGGACCCGCGAGGTATCCGGTTGCATCGCAGGAGCGCGGGTGGAGGTTTACGAGGGGTGTGGTCGGGATTGGGTATGGGCTTACGTTGGGGGATAAGTTCTGGGCTGTCGTGGATGTTTTGAGGAATTTGTGAGCGTAAGTAGGTATGCTATAGACTTTGTCGATGCGGTTCATTGAACTTCTGGACTGGACTGTGCCGGAGTGGACGGGATGGAGACGCATATGTGTTTGAAAAGGGGGAGGTCTGTTGAGGGCTCTATCTATTTTATGTCTCTGCCTGTTCACATACTTACCCTAACACGCAGAGTCAGATGACTAGATAGAGAAACGTGTATATATATAGATGAGGAGAATTGGGCATGTGTACTTTGCTGCTAACGTACTGACTATAATCCTAATGAGATTCTTAATATCACAGGGGCATACCTGGTGGTCGTGATCATCATTTGATCAGATAACGACAACACAAAATATAGTGATTGGCAACTAATATCGTATCTTTATCACACACGTGCTATTACTTCGCATCGCATCGCATCGCAACATATCTCCAGATTTCCTGTGCATAGGTAGGCATGCAAATTGGTATATAACAATATCATCCTTTTCATGAAGATGTACTCACTGCACTAGGCACCTAGTTTAGCCTTCCTACTCGTCGTCAACCCGAGCGCCTATAGCAATTCATTAAATACATGTATCATGAAGGTAGGAACTCAATGTGCCAAAAAAAAAAAAAAAGTCCATAAAACACACAAGTCCCTTATCCCGGCGATGAGCCGTTATATTTAATATCTATAAGCTTGTGTTAAGATACCCATCAACGCCGATCCATCACCCCGGGCCCTGACGAATACGATATAGCGCGACAAGAACGATGATATAGAGAAGCACACACGCCGCAGAGAAAGGGTGGGGCAGGGGGTCATCAAGCTAAGCAGCAGCACCGATAGCCCTCCTGATATTCACGAGCTTGCCGAAGTCAAGCTTGCGGCCCTCGGGGGGCATGTGCTCGCCCGAGGCAATGCAGAGGACGCGCATGCGCTCGTCGTAGCGGAGGCCCGTGAGCAGCTTGGGGGTGATGAGGAAGTACTGCGACGTGTGCTCGCGGCAGGCGATCTCGACCATGCGCTCGTGCACCATGCGCTCGTTGCGCGGGTCCATGCCCTGGTTGATCTCGTCGACGACGCGGAAGGGCGCCTGCGCCATCGAGTGCAGCGCCATCAGGTAGAAGATGGTGGACACAGCGCGCTCGCCGCCCGACTGCCGGTGTTGGTTGAGCTGCTGGAGTGTCTCGTTTTGTCTGTTGTCGTTGTTTTGCGTGTCAGGTAAATTGGTCATATATCGTATTGCGTATTGGAAGCCGTTGGAATAGGGGAGGGAAAAGGGTTAAGAGGGAGAGATGTTGACGAAATGATTGGGTAGGAAAGTTACTAACCGGAATTTGACCTTGATCTCGATAGCCCATTGTTCAAAGTCTTCTTCGTCCTTGTAGATATCCACCTGGCCAGCACAGTTGATCTGTTCGAAGTTATAGGCGAACGCATCGTTGATCTTGGTGATCAACGCGTCGACCTGTGGCTCCCACTTCTGCCTCAGCTCATCGATCTTACGTGCCAGAGTATCAAACCTGTTGGTAAGCTCTTCCTTCTGTTGTGTCAGGTTCTGGATCTCCTGTGCGCGCTTCTGGAATTGCCGCAAGACTGCCGGGTCAACGGCGTGGACGTATTCCAGCTTGCTGTTTTCGGCACCTATCTCATTATCGAGATCCTCGACGGTTTTGCCTGCGGCGAGCTCATTCAAGTAGGGAAGCTGGTCTGGATTTTCCGCCACAGCCTCTGACACCTCATCCCTGGCAGCTTCCGCTTCCTGTTTGAGTTGATCTGCATCTGCTTTAGCATTACGAATTTCCGTCTTTTCGTCCTCCAGACGCTGCCTGATTTCCTCATTGCGCTCTTCAAGCGCTTTGACATCTGACCTAGCTTCAATGAGACGAATCTGAGCATCTAACAAGGCCTGATGACTATCTCGCATGCCACAGAGGAGTCCTTTATGTTGAAGAACGGATCGCGCTCTCTCTAGAACGAGTTCGTCTGACCGGGCACTGGCCTCAGAAATACGTACCCTAGCCTCCGATATGGCCTTCTGGGCATCTTCCAGCTGCCCTTTCACGATAGCTAGATAGAGTTAGCCGAAATTGTCTTCAAGGAGACTGGGAGATACCTTACGAATCTTGTCTCCTAGTGTTGCAAAATAGGTCGCGGCTTTCTGCAATTCGTTTTTCTGGTGCTTCAAAGAATTCTAGAGACCATTTAGTATTCGTCCTATGCTCGATGGATATAAACCTACTATTTCTTCTTCGACTTCTTTTTCGCGGTCGTCCAAGGTCCGCTTCTTGTCTCTTATCTCCAATCCTTCTTGTTTGAGCATTTCCAGTTCTTGCAGAATTTCTTGCATTCGCCTTTCGATATCCGCTCGTTCACCATCATCGACAGGTTGATCCGTCCAGAAGCGACCAGGCAGAATGGTTCTCGTGGTAGTCGACGTGGCACTGGGGCCATACTCTCTGCGCCTTGTAACACGATACATGCGGGTACCGGCTGACCAGCTCGGTATCCTTTCAAAAGCCATCAACTTCTCGTACTGGGTGTTGCTGATATCCTGCTGAGCCACAGCTGACATATGAAGTTTTTTGTCTGCGCATAGCATAGCCAATACGGGCTCAGGGCCCTCCAGGAAGTTGATGGCGTAGGCATCAAGGCCAAATTCGCGGAGCTGTTCTCTAGATAATGGAGATCGGAAGGACGAAAAGTCAGTAGTACAAGTTCGGATCGAGACGGCGATGCCCATCTGGCCATAAAATTGGTTGCTGAGCTTCTTGTGGTCGCCAGGCGTCTGGCAAATAAAGCAGACAAAATCGTCTTGACTGAGCAGCGCCTGGACTTGATTCGAGTATTTCTGATCCGTAATCGAGCAAGTAAGCATTGGAGGTCCGAAAACTTCTTTCTCAAACTGGTTCTGATTGTTCTGAAGCCACTCCCAGCCCTTCGCGGCATCCGCATGTATATTTCTGAGCTGTGCTAGTTTTTTTCCTTGCTGCGAGTTTAGATTCTCAAACTCTGTTTTCAGCCCGTCTAACGTTTGTTTCTTAGAATGGTTGATGCCCTTGAGCTCGTCAAACCGATCATCAAGCACACGGCGTTCTGCTTGAAATTCTTGCAAACTGCTCTCTTTTTGGCGCTGCATAGGGAGGTCAGATATGAGCCAGAGTAGCAAGAGAAAACTATAAGAGAATAACTCACAATCTTGGTGTTCCATTCAGCAGGGACAAATTCAGGGGGTTTATCCTTCAGTCTAGCCTCTAGATCCGTAAGTTGCTTACGTCTCTGTTGGATCTTTACCTTTATGTTTCGCAGCGTGTCCTCCTCAGCTTTTACCTTGTTCTCCTCATTCTTTATCTTTTCATCATAAACCTCGATGTTACGTAGGGCTTGCTCTCCCGCGACCTCCGCATCACGAAGGGCCTTCTTCCGCTCATTTATAATGGGCTCGATCTGAGCCTGATAGGCCTGTTTTTGGTTCACAGCTTCCAAAGCAGGCCCACAGGCTCTCTGTAGGTCTTCCAGCTTTTGCTTGGCTTCCTTCACTCGCTTCTTAGCTTCACCGTACTTGGCACGCTTGTCATTATATTCGGCAACGGCACGCGCACTTTTGAGGTCCTCGACCTTTTTCTGTATGGCCTCACGTTCGCGAAGCCTGTCGACATCAGCCTGAAGGCCCTGCTGACGAGACTCGTGGCTTTTGAGAAGCTCGGCGCAATTCTCAACCTGGATTTTCATCTCCTTGTGGTCCTTATGAAAATGTTTAAGCTGTAGCTGCCATTCGAGGACCTCCTCGGGCGCGGCAGCGCGAAGAGTCTCTTCAAGCAGACGTGTAGGGGTCAGGCCTGCAAATTCGGCGACCTTATCTTGAGGCAGAAATTGACAAAGATTGTCTATCTGGATGCGAAGTTTCCGAGTTAACTCTTGTATAGCCTTGTGGGTGCTCTCTTTGCCGTTCAGCCACCATCTTCTCCCGTTGTCTTCTCGGTTTATCTGTACGCGGATGGTATGATTCATTCGATCTTTCGGTCGTTTCTGCAATTCTACCTCGATCGTCGCACTCTCCTCACCATGCTTCACGAACTCGCCTACATGACTAGCACGACCAAGGTGTTTCGGGTGGTATCCTAGACCAAGACATATGGCACAGACAAGAGAGCTTTTGCCGGTTCCGTTCGGACCAATCACCATGTTCAAGTTGGGGCCGGGGAGAAATTCGGCTTGCTTGTAGGTGACAAAGTTGGTGACTCGAACCCGGACTATGGCGCCAGGATGAAAGTCGTTTGGGCCGGGAGCAGAGCCATTTGTAGAGGAGTGGCCGTTGGGCTTGCGATGCCGGGGTGCGGGGGAATCATCGGACATTTGCTCTTCATATCTCTCCTCCTCTTCCTCCTCTTCTTCTTCCTTCTCCTCGCGCACGCGACCGTTTACACCATTTCTGCGTCTCTTGGATGAGTCGGAAGTGGCTGGGGATGGCTCGGCGTCGTCATCCTCTTCATAGACAACCCTCGACCGTCGGCGGGGTTCAAGCGACGGCATCGTTGGGTGGGTGCAGGATACTCGGAGTTGCCTAGCGTAAATCACTGGGGCTAGACGAATTGCGATTATCACGAGATGAGCGAGAGGGGTTCCATTTCCTAATATGCGGAGTTTGAAGTGTTATATGTGACCTCCGTTGGGCCAATTGTGTTGTCGACACACAGCTTGAGACACACCGATAAATCGCTTATCAAGCCAAGGCGTGCTGTTGAACTAACGCGTTATTCGGCGAGGGAGACGCGTTGCGCCAATCGAGACTCCATACCGAAAAGTGGGGGTCAATTAAGCTGTACGGCATGAGCGCATGTCGCATGCAGGTTGTCGGTAAATGCAGGTTATGCATATGCAATTAGACACATACTACGGTGGCCCATAGTGCAAACTGGGTCAAAACCATACTCACTACACCTTAACGCATAGCCATACCCCACAAAGACCCCACCTTTACCGCTCTACCAACTACTTTACAGCTGTATGCAGCTGTACACAACTGTATACAACCATCGCATAGGTGTAAGGTTAGCAAAAGAGACGTATTAAGTATAACTAACTATATAGTAATTTTTATATTTTAATTAAAAGTTATATAATACATTTTCCACATTAATAGTAAACTTAATAAAGTGTTTAACTTTTTTTAATAATATTTTATAATAAAAAATAGTTTATAAAAATACTTTCACCTAACGCATCTCCTAATTAACCGGATCACCTAATTGACCGGATCACTTTTTCTCTTATACTGTTTTTAAAATTCCCATATAAACCTTTTAATAACTTTACTAATAAAAATCGCAAAAATACAGGAAAACTACTATTAAATGCAAAATTAAATAACAAAAATTACTATATAAAACACTAAGCTAGGCTATATCTAATTAGTTTATAAAGTTAGATTGAATTCTATTTATTACTTTATATATAAAAATTAGTACTTCTTAGTATATAAATAACTTTGCGAATACTATAGCCATAGTAAAATAATTAGTACTATTAGAATCGCAACTAAGAGGCGAATTCAGTGGTATTTTTTATATTTTTATAGCTAATTTATTAAGCGAGTTATTAAGCAATACGCTAAAGGGGCGCTAAGCAGGGATTATTTTAGTGCTTACTTTAGCGTTTTACTTAATAACTAATTAACAAAAATAGCTATAAATATATACTTTTCAGATTTGAAATCTACGTTTAATTACGGATCTAATGATATAATTTATTAGTCTATAAAGTAAAAACTGGTAAAGTTATTAAATTGTCACGTGATAATGCACGGACGATATTTGTATGGTAAAAAAAACTGATCCGGTCAATTAGGAGATGCGTTAATAACTTTCCTAATTTTATAGCTATAGATATGCAATTTAAAAATTTAAGCTATTAATTAAAAAGGCTATGTAAATATATTTTTATTAATTTTACTATTATTTTATTTATAGCTATACTAAAAACCACGTTAAAATTTTAACGTGGTTTTTATTTTACTAAGAAAAAAAATAATAGTAAAATTAATAAAAATATATTTATATAGCTTTTTAGGTTAGTAGCCCAAATTTTTAAATTGCATGCTTATAGTTATAAAACTGTTAAAGTTATTAAGGTTTTTATATGTGGATTTTGTATGGGGTTTGGGGGTGGCTCACTCAATTGGGTGGCTCGGTCAAGTGGGAGATGCGTTAGGGGCATCTCAGTCTATTTATAATGATGCTAAGGCAGAGATACTCCATTGCATCTGAGAAAGCCAAACGTACTGCCTATTTGTAAACTTGGGAAATCTGTCGCCATGCCCGTCGTCGCTGTAGCTGGAGGTACTGGCAAGCTCGGTCGGGCGATTGTCGACGCGCTTGTTTCCGAAGGTCGGCACGATGTTCTGGTCCTGGCTCGTCAGGTAAGTTACACGTAGCTCGCTTTGCGCGGTTTATTTGGCTCACATCTGCCCTTCACACAACTAAATAGGTTAGTGAAGCCAAGGAGAAGGAACTCGGAGCTCGCATCGTCTCTGCAGACTACGACAGCGTCGATGCGCTCGTCAGCCTACTCAACACCAATAATATAGAGGTTGTCATATCTGCCATTAGTGGGATTGCAGATATCGGACCTGAGCTGAACCTCATTCACGCCGCCGATAAGTCATCGATCACCAAGCGTTACATACCCAATATTTGGGGCATTAGGTACACCACACAGTGAGTATAGCTTCCTTTGCAACACTTCCTGAAGGAAATTCGGACTGACGCGTTGGTCTATACAGCCTTGCTTCGTACTTCCCCATTGCGCAAGCTAAGATGAAAGTCCTCGAAACCCTCGAATCAACCTCCCTCGAGTATACCGCAGTCCTGAACGGATATTTCCTTGACTATTGGGTCTCGCCACATGTCAAGTCGTACTTCGGCTCGTGGCCCCTTGTGATTGATGTGCCTAACAATGTTGCGGCGATCCCAGGATCTGGTGACGTACCAATAGTGTTCACACACACCTTTGATATTGCCCGCTTTGTTCCGGCCCTCCTAAGGCTCCCAAATTGGGAGAGAGAGTCGTACATCATCGGCGATAAGGTAACGTGGAACGAATTTGTACGGCTTGCTGAGGAGGCGAAAGGCGTTAAATTCACAGTTACATATGACTCTGTCAAAAAGTTGGAAGCCGGCCAGATTACCGAACTACCATCCCATGGAAACTTGTATTCTTTCTTCCCGAGGGAGATGTTGCAGGGCCTCTTCGCCGCCTTTGGCCGCATGTTCGAGGAGGGCGACTTCGATCTTAAGCCGTCTCGCACACTTAACGACGTTTTTCCAGAGATCAAAGCACGTGGAGTTAAGAAGTTGCTTTTTGAGGCTTGGAAGCAGTCGTGAGAATAAGGACATAAGCCAGTGTCTATACTTAGGTATATTGGAGAGGGGGTGCTAGTTCTGTCGTAGCGTCCTCAGCCGTCGAGTAGAAGATAATTACTATGAGGCATATTCCCTGCCAACAATGAATTGCATACCAGAAAACATGAAGATTGCTCAACTTCCATGGAGCGGTGTTATTCTCTTCATAAGTATACAGTAATTTATAAATCAGCACATTACGCCCAAGAGAACCCCAACACGGATCTCGGGATCGGAACAGCGTCGAAGCGTCTGTGATATCGCCTCTAGTATTAATGCCATGATGCGGCCGTTCCGGCATGTATGGTTTAGATAGGATGTCTTCGGGATGCTTACGTTCTGGTCGGGGCATCGGGTTAATTTTTCGAAAAATATGCTCGGTTGCCCGGAAGCTTGATGGCTGCATAACTACCAGCGTCTACTGCACACCTCCGTTACCTGAGGTGGTCTCGGCAACTTATCTCCAAGGTTATACCAGTTGCCGGCTCCCACGGCTTATGCACTACCAGTCATGCCGGCAGTCCGGCCCCCGTTCCAATCAGAAAATTCTCGTCCAAGTCACATAGCCCACTCATGCACATTGAGATCACTGCTAGGGTGTAAGGGTGGCTAAGGCCCGTTGCAATCTATCCGTGTTTCGTGTTGATATCACGCGGAAAAAGCGGTATTCAGACATAAATAGGAGAGAATCCAGTCCGCTACCACGGTCGTCTGACGAACTTCCAGTATCATATCATAGATTTAAACTGGCCTTCATTCTTGAGGGAAACAGTATACCATCAATCAATCGGTTCGACTAACATGCGGAAACGCCTTTGGTCTCTCTTGGACTTGCTCGAGTCCGAAACCTTGCTATTGTTGTCATAGGACTGGTAGCTACCTTGATGCCTCATCGCCCTATTTGCGATATTATCACAAGGGCTGTATTGGGCTTGGAAGAATGACTTCAATTGAATAATAATCTTCAAGGTCTTGACTAGGTCCTTGGATCTACTCCTTCAGAACGTACAGACCTGACTGGCTAGCTTGGATCTATATACAGAGGTCCCAAGGGTGACTAACCACCATGGTGGTACCAATTGACTCAAAAAGCGAGGGCTGAATATCTTCATGTTCAACACAAATAAGACATTCTGAGAATACGAAGGTGTACAGAGGTGTATAGCCGAAAGTGTTCACCGAAGTCGGCATAAGAAACAGCGTACAGGTGTCACCTACGTGTAACAGATATAACTCTGATTGGTCTTCAGCTCGCCACGTATCGCTCCGCTTTGATTATATATAGTCTTTGGTTCCACTCACTTGCCAAATTTCCTGGCCCTCGCCAACTCGCCGTCTCGAACCTGCCATACCTGTACCGCGCACACATCTAGGGCACCTGGGTGCGCGAGGTCGCCGATCTGCACTGCAAATATGGGCCGGTCGTGCGCATAGCACCAGCACACCTCGCTGTGGACGGTGGCGTTGCCTGGCCGCACTCTCGCGGGAACTGAGTCAAAGGAGTTGTAAGATGTAACATTGTGCTATCAGGGATCGCCAAGGAAAAGAGGGAAAGGAGGGAAAAGAGAGGTGAAGCGGAGGGAAAGGCAGTTTTCTTATCTACCCACATCACTATAAGCCGCTCTTTCCCTACAAGAAGCTCCTACGTGTTATGAAATCTGTTGGCAAAAGGGACCGTCTCGCAGTGCGGTGGGCCTACGGCCCATTCGCCTGCATGAGGGATCATGCACCAATAGTATTGAAAGCTCTCTTTTTTATGTTAAGTGTAAGGGAACTTGCGAAGCCAGTTCTCGTATATGTAATAATCACCGGACTTAGGTTGGCCCGCTCCGGCGGATCCACCTGAGTGCGACAGACCGCCAGCAAATTGAGCGATTGCATGACAACCCTGCGTAGCTTCCTTGACGTTCATTTGCTTGTATACCGCTTGAACTGCTAGGTACTAGGTACACATGCAGACAGTGCACGGTAGACGGCTTGAAATGTAGTTATGGAATACATACTTCTGCTGCAACGAGTAGGGAAGTAACTGTGGCTTTATGCGCCATCATCTCGGTCGCTTTGCAGAGCCATGTATCTAGCAGCCTGATAATCTGCGGCTAAAAAAAGTACAGACATAACCAGCAGAAAAACTTTGACTGCCAACGGCATATATTCCGCCAAGTCTGTTTACTGTCTTCTAAGCACCCTCAAGCAGAGCCATCCCAGATAGTGAATCAGCTCCGAGATTAAACCGACTAGCCAACCAAGAACCCGCAGCCGGCTGACTTCAGGAGGCGTAAACCAACTATAGAACCATTGCAAAGGATCTCTATCGAAAAAATTGATTAGGTAGAGAATCAGGAACAGCGCCGAAGCAAAATAGACGCCAATTATATAAATGTTTGTGGGCCAGAGGCGCTCCGAACGAAATATGCCGTACTATCGTGATAGAGGTGTGCATTGCTAGACTTGAGAGCGGTAATGGCCAGAGCTGTTGGGTTCAGGGTTGGTCGCGAAACGGTTTTGTTGCCTGTTAGTATTAGCTGAGATTTTTCTTGCTTCAGTAGCTGAGACACCTACTACTGAGTTGGGTTCTTATAAATAACTAGCAGCACTGCGGTCCCATTTTGAGGTGAGGTCATGAAATGATAGTGCGTTGGGAAGAGGTTCCTCATTGAGGTGTCGTAAAAACGTCTAAGGTCCCGTGTGTGCTGTGTTAAGTCTACGCACCTTGGACGTCATAATGTAGGCGAGTAGGGTCCTACCTATAGGAAGTAGGTTTCGGAGGCGCATGAAGGGTCCTGCAACTAGAAACGATCGCGGTAATTATTGCGGCTGACGTTACTAGGTAGCTTTACAACGTTTCCCACCGTTCCCACGCGGTGCTACACATCGTTCCCTCTGCTTCATGTGAGTCGCAAGTGGTATAAAGGCTTCCATACTAACTCTTCAATATTTTTATGCACGAGGGAACTATTTAGGCGGGGGTGTTGTTGATAGTGTTATGACCAAAGATAAAAGTACAGGACAAGGACGATATATCAATTGCATATTAGCTGAGTTATAGTTAAGACTTAAATAACGAAATGACAAATTACAATAGAGTATAACAAGCCTAAAATCAATATTTGGGCAGCTATCATGCGATTTCGCGTTTAGTCCCTATTATATCTCTCAAGCATCTCAACTGTCGCCTTGTGGCCGCCGCGCACTGCCCACGTTAACGGGGTGTTGCCATTAACATCCTTGAAATCCACACCAGCCTTAGATTCTAGCAGTAACTTGACTATAGCTTCATCCCCATTTTGAGCTGCTAAATGCAGCGGTGTCCGGCCATGCCTGTTTGTTGCGTCGATTTCGACCCCGCCGATAGTAAGCAGTTCCTTAACGATCCTTCCGTAGCCCTTAACGGTAGCCATGTGTAATGGTGTATAACCGTCATCATCTCCTAAGTTGACATCAATTCCGTCTCTAGCAAGCAGTAGCTTAACAAGCCCTTCATGACCTCTGACAATAGCTCTGTGTAGAGGTGTATCACCGTTATCGTCTCTAAAATTAACGCCAATTCTATCTGTGTCAAGTAGCAGCTTAACAACACCTTCGTGGCCAGATCTAGTAGCCTCAGCTAGAGATAACGCCAGATGCTTATCTTTCAAGTTGGCGCCGAATCTGCTCGAAAGCAGCAGCCGAACAACAGATATGAGCCCCTGGCCCGACGCAAATACGATACCATGATAATCTAAGTTTAGTATAGAGTCATAAAGTCCCAAGGATCTGTAGTTCGGCTCAGATAACAGTTTAGCAGCTAAAGCTACAACGTATGCCCCATCTGGAACATCGGCCCGCCTGAAATGGCGTGGCCAGTAGTCACATGAGTATCTCCAAAAGTCCTCTAATTTTTTTAGGTTAAGAGAGGCTATTAGATACAACACGCACGATTCAGCAAGAACCATGTGTACTTGACGAAGAGCGAAAGTATGTAACCATCCTGGGGTGGTAGGTGGACAAGGCGGGGATGCAGTGGTAGCTAGGAGAAACTCCCTCGCGGTTTGATGAAGAAAATAGATTCTCCCGCCATAGCGCGTGATAAATAGACCGCACAGATTTCGGAGGCGAGAATAAAAGGTCTCGTCGGACTCTAATACAAACATCTCTCGGGAAGTAATGCTCTTATTTATGTCAAGTGCAATTTGCATTTGACTTAGCGTGAGGGGTTTATATGCACCGAGGAGGATAGAAAGAGCTTTCCTCGTTATCTCTGGGTCCGTTGATCGATTCAAGATCTTCTCGTAGGCATCTTCGACCGTCTCAGGAAGCCGCTTAAGGGCCTCGTTAAGCCCTTGAGTATTTTGCTTGATAGTTGAAGTTTGCAGATACTCGAAGACAAGGTATACCCAAAGATAAGTCCGATGAGGAATGCTTAGGAGGCGTTTTTTGAGGTTCATTTTGAAATCACCATCAAACCTCTTCATCCGGGTAATGCGGTGCTCGATGACAAGGTTGATTTCCCTGCGAATAACTTCAGATTCGTCCTCTCCGTATATCCGAATGTTGGTATACAGCTCTTCGAGCTCTTGAATGGATCCAACTGTGTTTTGATATGGTCGACTGGTCATCAAGATCTTGAGGTTTCTGGGGCCATATTCGAAATGTCTCCGGATATTTTGCGCTAAGGTTTTCATATTGCGTTCGTCTTGGAGACATTCGTCTAGCGCATCTAGAACAAGAATGATAGTTCCCGCTTCCGGGTCGGCGGTGGCCGCTTCCAGAATTCTCCAGAGTGCAGTAGTGTTCTTTGCGAGATTTGGCCCATTTTGCTCGTATCTCTCTACGGCATGACGAATTAATCGGGGTCTCTGACAGAGAAGTTGATGGACCAAGGCGCAAAAAGCCAATTCTATCGTATTTTGGTCGCCTTCCTTGAAGAAAAAGTAGCAAATTGCAGCCTCCTTAGGAACTCTGAATCCGAAGTTGGAATTGATGAGATATTTGGTCAGAACGGACTTGCCACACCCTGGATCGGCCGAGACCAGCAGAGGACCAGAGTCGGCTTCCAACCACCAGTGATAGCTGGCGTGGTTTAGAAACCAAAGGCATGTATCTGGCACGCGATCTTCGACACGATTTTTGTACCAGGCATAGTCTTGGCGACTCAAACATTGGAGGCACTTGTGCTCTTCTGTATTTTTCGCCCATTTAGCGAGAGCATTTAGTGATGCATTGCTACTGATAGAATTGAAGTGAAGGGACTGTTTCTCCAGGTTGTCACCCAAATCTTTGACCCTTTGGAGCATCTCATCCCACGGGTCCCATTTCGTAGCGTCTCTCACAAGATTTTTGAATCGGCGCCGAAAGAATCGTAAAACCGTTTGGGCTTGGAAATCAATAATGGCCTGGTACAGAGAGACAAATTGTTCTTCAAACAGTTGTTTTTCAGCCGGTGGCGGAGCTCCGTCCTGTTCACGAAATAAACGAGTCTCTATGTTTGTGTAGAATCCAATCTTCTGGGTAACGTACGCAAGACCTTCTTCGTTAGCTCCCTGTACTTCGCTGGGGTTCGTCAAGAGTGGCAGAAGTAAAGAGACACCTGCCCAGGCTGCGCTAGCCAGTGGACTTGCTTTGACGGCCTCGTTCATCCAAGCTTTTCCTACTTGGATTCCGGCCACAACAGTCTGCATCTGGTCTCGCAAGGCGAATTCCTGCTCGCCTATTTTGAATGTAATTCTCTTCTCATCCATATGTTTTTGGCCCAAAACAATGATGTCGTTCATCAATCTCCGGCGATCTTTGGGACTTCGTGCTGCATGCTTTTGTGGTTTGGTATTAACGGTCGGATCAGATAGCAGGTTCTCGAGGCCATTACTAGAACACGGGGTTTCGAGATAAGGCAGGATTCTGCACAGAAGCTCCTCGTACGCCGTTACGACGTGAGGTTTTTCCTCTTGAAGTCCTTCGTATGCTTGATCCCACAGCGACTTCGGCCCTACTTCAATAGAAGTCTCTTGTTCGTAGTCGATAGCAGCGGGAGAAGCGTTGTCCACATCGTCTGTTACTGCCTCAGAGATACTACTTTTTTTTGCTCTTCTCCAGAACTTGATATATGATTTAAACTTCGAGATCAGGGCGCCCTTGGACTTCATGGTGGCGGCTAATCGTACCTCGGAACATGGGAAGTTGGTGAATAGTTTAGGACGTCCGATAGATCAATTTGGGCACGACTGAGCTAGGACGCTGATTGATTATTAGACGCCGTGTTGTTTGAAATCGGCCAGCATGCGGCTGATTCGATTCTGGCATCTAATTCGCAGCGAAATCGCTTCAGGCGATTAATTGAATATTCAAGCACAGAGGCAAAGAATCACCGTTTTCTATCATAATGCTACGCTGATATGAATCAACTGGTCCTAACCCCCATATCTATAGCGCTGCTAGACTACTGTGCCAAAGCGTGGTAGCCTCAATACATGGAAACCGTTGCATAACAATGCGCGATGGTTCTCTATGGCATATCCTCTACATTTTCGCCGAAACCCCCCCTAATTTGAAGACTCAGTCTTAATCTTTAGCAAGTCCGGAGCTATATAGGAAATGTTGAGGGCCTTGGAGATTTCGCCAATAATTATGCATAGGGCTCGTACACCGTAACCGTGCCACGCCCCACTAATATTAGCTCACGAGAACGCTCACCAACATAAGTTGGTACTAACCACCAATTTAGCCACCCCAGCAATTTAACCACTTTTCCGACCCTTTAATACTAGAACCTTCGTAAATAACGCTTATTGCCGTTGCCGTTAATAACTTTAGCTGGAGATAATACTCCAGTTAGCCTCTATTTACGTGCTATTTTTGCTGCTTTTTTAAAGGCCCGGATAGTAGCCTTTTTGAAGCGTTCTTCCGCTGCCTCAACAAGCCTCCGAGCCTTCTCGAGATCGTTTTCAGCCAATTATACTACTATATGGCAACCTTTTGCAATAGTTAGGACCCCTCCCGATCTGAGAGGTGTATTCTTTGCTGCCTTACGTTGTTTGCTAATACGATTGGCAAGTTAGGTTTTTGCAAAGTCTTGTTTAACCTGAAGGAGTTCGGTAGTATTAATTAAAAACCCTTTAATAAATTAGGTGATAGTAGTAGCAAGTTTGGGATCTATTATTTCCGACAAAGTTAGGGCCCCTTTTATATGTCTAGCAACCTTGTTGATGTATCTAATAGTTATAAGGGTTTGTTTGGGTGGGCTAGATAATAAATCGTGTGTTGTTGACGCTAGAGGAGGAGGGGTGATAACCCGGGCATACTGTTTTTCAAAAACTTGAAAAACTAGTACAAGGTTAAAAGGGTATATTCCGGTCTTTTTAAACGCTATTTTTATTATTAAAGGCTTAAAAGCTTAGACTTTAACCTGTTAGATATAAGATAAAAACTCTAACTTTATTATATTAGTAAGACTATTGTGAATTATAATATTTAGCGCTTTAGAGTAGTAGTGCTTTAACGGCTGAAATATAGCTATATTAAGAGGTTAGAGAAAGTGCGTTAAGTGTGGTAGAAGGCCGAACGGAATAATATCGTGAGCCTCGCAATAGCTAATAAACTCCTTCGTATAATAAGACTTATAGCTGTTAAGGATTAAAAGCTGTTTCTGACCTAATTGCAATAGCTTTATATAGTAGTTAAAGTGTTTAATCTAAGCCAAACTGATTTTATTATTTAAATAGCCTATTAGGGCTATAGCAATAGCTATATTATTAAGGATTTTAGGGGTCTGATACTACTAAGCTATATATTATTAGCTAGCTAGGATTATAAATCTAGGTATAACTTGTCCTATAGTATTTATAGCTTTAATATAAATAGCAGATTTTTTATTTTTAGGTAAGGCAAAATAATAAACTCTAGCACGCTTAGTAATAATAAACTGGTTGTTAGTTATATCTATATAAAAACCGGTCTTATTTATATTTTATATATTTTTTGCAATGATACCTTTGGTCTTTAGTAATTCCTGTAGCTTATTGAAGTATTTATTTATAGCCTCAAAGTCTTTAGCCGCGTTTCGATTTGCATCTAATTTCTTTTGTAACCTTTGAAAGTAGTTGTAGCGTTAGATAAACCGCTAGACCTAATGCTTGCCAACTGTTGGAGGGGTTATATTAGAGGGGTATGCCTTAGTCTTTAGGATATTATTTGCAGCCTTTTAGATAAATTTGGCCCGTATAGCTAGGTTTATTTGATTGAGGCGATTAATATAGTTGCAAATAGCTTGTTTTTCGGCTAGTTTTATCTTAAGGTTTGCGGCTAGTAGTTGATAATGTCTGCCGTAGCTTATAAGGCGATTCTGAAGGACTGCGCGTGTAAGGTTGAAATAACGCGCAACTATAGCTATTTTTGCAGATAGAAAGTCCCTAAGGTATTCGAGGGCGCTTTAAACGTTGGCCTCTATTTTAAAGCCGTAAAATAGATTGTAAAGGTGTTTATTGAAGGAGTTGGTTAAATAGGTTAGAAAAGTAGTTAAATTGCTAGGGTGGCTAAATTGGTGGTCAGCACTAACTTATGTTGGTAAGCGTTCTCGTGAGCTAATATTAGTGGGGCGTAGCACGGTTAGTATCTTGACAGGTAGAGGAGTTTTCGGAGAAGGTTAGGGTATAGCTGCTGGAATAAACGCTGGAAAAGCATGTTACCAACAATATTAAAGAACAACCTTGAATAATTCTCAAGGTATATCAACCCATCTTCAAATAAATTGATGGCTTATCAAGTGATTACCAGTAGATATGTCATGTCTCTTTATTCAACCCTTGATAGACTAAACCGAGAAATGAGCCAAAAGCGAATAACCATATAGCGCTGAAAGGATTCGACCTAACTCCGGGCTTGGTGTGATGTTCAGCGGGGAACCTCGGCACGGCGCGGGTCACAATCTGGGGTAAGCTCCATCCCTACCTCCCTACCCCTGCGATGCCTACGGTAAGTGAAGACGCTCACCGATCTCAGCGTCATCACAGCACGAAGTGGGACATCGTCCAATTGCTCAATTTATTCGTCCGAAATCTGTTATAAAAGGTTTACTTCAAGCGGGCAGTGACCTCACGCTAGCGATAGACCATCTCATTGTACCCGCTTCATAAAATTTAACCAAAGCTTACAATCGCATCTTTCTTTTCAAGATGTCGGAACGTGTATCTCAGCTCGCGGCCCAGCTGAACTACCCCAAGGGTATGCTAGCCGGCCAGACTGCGATCATCACGGGCAGCGGGCAAGGCATCGGGGCAGAGACAGCAAAGCTCTTCGCCAACGAGGGCGCCAAAGTCATCATCTCTGACATCGACGCGGGTAAGGTCTTTCACGGACGTCCTCACTCCCTCACTCACTCACATACCCACCCCCCTTCCCCTGATACTAATCTCATCTTTATATTTAATCATAACGTACATACTCACACCCATCCCAGCCAAAGCCAAAGCCGTAGCCGCCGAGATAAACAAGACATCCCCCGGCCGCGCGCTCTCGATCCCAGGGGACGTGCTAGACAGCGCGTACCAAACACGTCTAATCTCGGAAGCCGCAGCTTTCGGCAACGGAAAGATCCACATCCTCGTTAACAACGCGGGATACACCTGGGACGGTGTGATCCACAAAATGACTGACGACCAATGGGACACGATCGTGAACTTACACACGACGGCGCCCTTCAAACTAATCCGGGCGGCGGCGCCCTATTTCCGCGCGCGCGACGGCGAGCCGCGGTGCATCGTCAACATCTCTTCTACGAGCGGCGTCCACGGGAATGCCGGACAGATCAACTACGCCATGGCGAAGGCCGGCGTCACGGGCATGACGAAGACGATTGCGAAGGAATGGGGCCCGTCGTTCGGGGTGCGAGCGAATGCGGTTGCGTTTGGACATATTGCTACCAGGCTCACGCAGGCGAAGGAGAAAGGAGCTTTCGTGGTTGGGCCGAAGGGCGAGAAGATTATGGTGGGGATTCCCCAGGGTAATAATAATAGTAGTAGTGCGAAGCAGGGTGAGGGACAGCAGCAGCAGGCTCATGCTGATATTCCGCTGAGGAGGCCCGGGCAGCCGTCTGAGGCTGCGGCTGCGATTTTGGCTGTGGCTAGTCCGCTGTTCTCGTATGTGACGGGTCAGACGATTATGGTTACTGGTGGACGGAATATGTGAGAACTTCTAGATAGGAGGCTGGCTGTAGGGTCTATTTTCCATATATACTCCTTCTGAAAGAGCGCATGATTCGAAGCGCAGGAGGCTGAAGCCGGTATATTGGCCGGATGATTACAAAGTAGAGCAACGCCATCTCGGGCTTGTATTATAATTCCTAGAACAAGCTATACACGCGCATGATGAGAACCACCCAGAACGCCCGATCGAGCTTGATGTTGTCGACCTAAGTTTTGTTTCCCTCGCATGCCAAACCCGACATATAAAGCATTTCGTCCGACAAACGACCCTTCCACCTCATCCACCTATACCTTGAGCCACAATCCCAACACACCCTTCGCATACTCCACAATCTCGTCGCCCCCAAGCTTCGACTCGCCATACAACCGATCGACAAAGCTAATAGGCACCTCGGCAACCGTGCACCCCATAGCCTTGGCGCGCACCATCATCTCCATCTGGAACGTATACCCTTTACTCTCGGTGCTCTCGATGACCTTCTGCAGCACAGACTTCTTATACAACCGGAAACTCCCCGTCAAATCGCTCACGCCGGGGCGCAGCACCGTGTCGGCGAACAGGTTGGCCCCGCGGCTGACGAACTTGCGCTTCAAGTCCCAGCCGTAGACGCCGCCGTCGCCGGCGTATCGCGTCCCCGTGACGATGTCGTAGTTCCCTTCCTTCTGGCGCGCGATCATCTGCGGGATGAATTTGGGGTGGTGGCTGAAGTCGGCGTCCATGATGATGACGAAGTTTCCCGTGACGAATTGCAGGCCGTGCACGTAGGCTGTGCCTAATCCGAGTTTGCCTGAGCGCGTCTTGAGGACGACGTTCGGGGCGTATGCTTCTACGAGTTGGTTCGCGACTACTTGTGTCCCGTCGGGCGAGCCGTCGTCGACGATTACGAGTTCCCAGTCTAGTTTACTGTAGATTGAGGACGAGGATTATATTAGCGAGGCTCTCTCTAACTATAGACATAACTGGAAGAGGGCATTCAGAAAACGTACTGCTCTTCGAATGTGCGCTTGAGCAACCAGGTGATGATGGGTAGATTACTTCGCTCATTGTAGGTTGGGAGAATGACAGAGTACTTGTCGCCCGAGGCGGCGGGCTTTACTGGAGCCATTGTGATTATCTGGGATATTGTTCCGTTTATTAAAAAGAAATATAAGAAACCGAAGAAGGAAATTGTCTGAATTTGGAGTTGGTGATAGCAGGATAGATTGGATGGGTAGCTTGAAATGGACACGGTCTCTGAGGGTATGTGACAAGGTTCAGCGCGGCTGAAGACAGCGGTAGAGGTGGGGCAACCTACCCCTATTTGGCCATCTTCAGTTACACCAGGTACACCATGAGTACACAGGTACCTGGGACTTACTCTGTCCATCCAGCAATGTCTTGGCTATAACCATTCAATCAAGGAACATCTTTCACGCTTGCTCAGTCTTGAATCACAGTTTGGTGCAGATGATATCATTAGGTAGGTGCTTGTTTATATATAAATCCTAAATAAGATATGTGCTTAGGAGGTGGGCATAATTGCTCCACCACTCAAAAGATATACAAACTGCATCTACCACTACCCCTTCATAAGAATCATCAACATCATAGCTAGAGGTTTGGGTATATAAATCATCCAGTCGTCACCGAGATCAATCTCCATCCACCTTTTCCTAATATATACTCTAACAGTCCATTCAAGCTCATTTCTCTGCATCACGCGACATGCTAGTATCCCTCCTTCCAAGGCTCTTCCAGCTCTTAAGGCTGCCCATACTAAAGCTTCGGTGGAACTTGCGTCCGCTCTCCTCGCCCTGAGAGAACGCCCCACGTACCACTGCGCGGTCCTCGAGCAGACCGAAAGTGCGCTTCGTGAGCTTCCAAAGCTCCATGCCCGCGATGAACAGGATCAGAGCACCAATCGCCAGACTCCATTCCCACGTGATGCCCGTGTGCTTGAAGACTCTAGTGTTCAGCACAGGGATATATACAACGGGGAAGACGCTGACCGCGCCGATCGCGACGGCCCAGAACAGGAACTTGTTCTCCCAGAGGTCCTTGAACAGTGGGAAGCGGCTGGTGCTGTCGGGGTTTAGGCGGAACATGGAGCGCCGGATGTCCTTGAACTCCCAGGCGCTGAAGAGGATGAGCCAGGTGAGCTCGGCGAAGACGGCGGCGCGTGCGCGGAACACGGGGAGGCACCCCTCGCTCCACTCCTTGTTGCAGTCCCGCCCGAGCTGCCCGCTGTTGGCGCCGTAGACAATGATGATGAAGGTCACGAGCGTCAGCGTGCCCATCAGGATGCCGTACACGACCATGTCGACGAGGACTTGCTTTGTGAAGACGCCGCTCTTCTTGTCGTGCGGCGGCTTGCGCATGACTTCGCGGGATGCCGCCTCGCGACCGAGGCCGAAGGCTGGGAAACTGGAGGTGACGAGATTGATCCACAGGATTTGGAGAGGTGACACGGGGAATACGGAGTAGCCGTCTTCATCCTGAAATCCGAGACCAGCGATCAAGAGGATAACCTCGCCGACGTTGGATGTTAGTAAATGCAAGATGAATTTTTGGATGTTGTCGAACATGCGACGACCTTCACGAATGGCGGCCACGATGGAGTTGAATTTGTCATCGGTCAACACGATCTTCGAGGCGACTTGGCGACATCGGAACCAGAGCCCATAGCAATACCCACGTCGGCACGGGAGAGCGACGGAGCATCGTTCACACCGTCACCTGTCATGGCCATAAATGCACCGCGACGACGCAGGGCCTCGATCATGCGTGTTTTGGTGTCGGGAGCGCATCGGGCTAGGACCAGCGGTAGCTCAGGCAGAGCATCGATCTCTCCGTCGCTTAGTTTGTCAAAATCGCTCGCCTTTAGAACTAGCGATTTGGCAATGTCCTCACGTAGAGTGCCAAGGTTACCCGGGATGATGCCGACTTCCTTGGCAATAGCCTCGGCAGTGGCTGGGTGGTCACCAGTCAGCATGTGAACCCTGATGCCTGCAGAAGAACATTCGGCGATGGCGGGGGTGGTTTCCCTACGAGGAGGATCGTAGATACCAGCCAGACCCAGCAGTGTGAGACCAGATTCCACGCGCTGGCGCAGGGCACTGTCGTCCTCGGTGTTTTCAGCGATGGTCTTCTCGGTGTACATGCCATCCCAGGCCCGCGATGCGATGGCAAGAACTCGCTGGCCCTGGCTCGCAAACGCGTTCATCCGCTTGAGGATCTCTTCCTTGTATTCTTCTGTCATTGGCCTTTTGTCGCTTCCAGTACTAACGGTGGTGCATAGATCAAGGATACGCTCTACAGCGCCCTTGGTGAAAACCATGCTATGGTCAAGGTTAGGTCCATTGTAAACGACTGACATGCGCTTGATGCTACTGTCGAAGGGAAACTCTGCGACCTGCTTCCAGCCCTGGGCTTCAATGGCTTTCTTGCCTCGGTCAAGCCTGTGCGCAAACACCTGCAGTGCAATTTCTGTTGGCTCGCCTGTGACTTGCCATTCAGGTTGGTCATCTTTAGGCTCTGGGTCCCGCCTGACAGTTGCGAGGTTACAAAGAGCGGCAGAGAGTAGGAAAGCCTCCAATTCTGGGTTGATCTCCGCAGTCTTCTCTTTCTTTAGCTCTTCCCTTTGAGGATTAAGCTTTTCTTCCGGAACATCGAATTTGAGGGTGGCAGCGCTACGTTCCTGGTCAAAGTCTCTCTTCTCTTGAGACCCTTCAGCAGCGTCCTTTTTCTTAGCAACAGTTACGCGTCCTTCAGTAGGGTTGTTGGGATGTTTTGAGTCCTGAACGGTATAAATATTATTTGATGGTACCCACACTTTCCTGACAATCATGGCACCTTGCGTCAAAGTGCCAGTCTTGTCAGAACAGATATTGGTCACGCCGCCAAGGGCTTCGAGTGCAGAGAGATCTCGGACAACTACATTAGCCCTCCTCATTACCGTGGTAGCAACAACCATGGTGATAGTCAGGACACTATGACAGGGTTAGCGGGCTCTAGCCACTCATTGATTTTCGTTTCCACTTACGCGACAAGGGACTCTGGAATAATAGCAATGCCGGTGCTGATCGCGTAAATCACAATTTCTTGTGATCCGCCAAATTTATTGACGCCGAAGACGATGAGCGCAAGAACAAGGGCGCAACCGAAGAGGATATAGGCAAGTTTTGCTAGCTTAATTTGCAGAGGCGTGCCCTCAGTCAGACCAAGGAATCCGCCCACAAAGTCGTAAATACGCCTCGCGAGACCAATAACGGGTTGGCGCTTTCCATACTTCTTGTAATTCATGGAACGACCAGCCTTCCGGTGCTTCTTGGCAGTTGACTGGTAGCAGGTCAGTATTAGGAATTTGTTCGATTTCTGGAAGGTATAGGCTGGTGGTAATTTCGGGCAGTAGAGATCTCGTTATTACTTACAGCAGCGATTTTGCCGACCTCCGTCTCCATACCAGTGGAGATGACAATACCACGACCACGCCCCTTTCGGACAGTTGTTGTGCCGTATGCAATGTTGATCCGATCTCCAATCCCGAGTTCCTCGTCCTCGAGGCAGTCTACGACTTTCTCAACTGGCACTGATTCTCCAGTAAGAGACTGCTCATCGGCTGCTAAGTTCATAGCTTCGAAGAGGCGCAGGTCGGCGGGGATAGTATCACCCATTTTCAGAATGACGATATCTCCGGGTACAACTTCAGAGCTACCAATTTGTCAATATGTTGGAAAACGCAGAATGGAACTAGAATAGCCCGGAAACTTACTTTGGGATAACTTTAGTCTTACCATCACGTAGGACCATTGCCGATGGGGACGAAAGAGCTCGGAGAGCATCCATCTTCTTTTCGGCGCCATACTCTTGGAAGAAACCAATTGATACGTTCAAGACAATGACAGCCGCGAGAACACCACCTTCAACGTAATCGCCGACAGCGAAACTGAGCGCTAAAGCGAAGAACAAGACCTGACTGGATGTTAGCTGTATGAGATTGAGCGTGACATTGGCGAGATCTTACGAGGATCATGGCATTAAGCAATTGCTTGATGAAGATTTTGTACCATGGTATGGCGCCGCCAACGTCCAACTCATTTGGAGGATATTTTTGTTGTAGTTCGGCTACCTGAGAAGAGGAGAGGCCCTTCTCCAGGTCCGAGCCTAAGACTCTTGCGACATCTTCTGCAGGTAGCAGGAAAGGGTGCCTTTCGTATTCTGCAGCCATTACGGATGGGCTGTAGCTCCGAAGCCTAGTGTTAGATGCAGCTGAAAATACTTCATGAGAGTACCAGGGGTGTTGAATGTATAACGGCCTGTTTCGTTCAGTATGAGATATAAGGTTTTTAAGGTAAGTTAGTTCCTCAATTACAAATAAATTCGTTATCCACAGATATAGACAGAAAAGAATTAATTCCACGATGACCAAGAAGAGGGGGGGAACCCGTAGTATATGTACTCGATCGAGCGAATCCTCTACGCCATGATGCAGCGTCTGATGCTTGTTCCTTTGTCCATCGCCAAGAGTACCAAGAATGCCGTTATCATAGTTCTGCGGACTTGCAGACTCGTAGTGTGAGCGCAGCTAGAACGGTGCCGTTTTCTAGAGCCTTGGGCGCAGGTTGAATTCCAGTCTACATTTTACGTAGTACATTTTCCTCATTGGCCCCGGGCATATCTCACAACCCATCCAGCGTATCTTGTCGAGAAAGTTTATTGTGGACGGTGCCTTTGAGGCTCTTGTATTAGTATCCCATAACATCATTTTCCTTTGTTTCATCGCTTATGAGTCGTACCATGCCGTGTCACTGACAAGTGAAGATTTATATCGGAGGCTTGGCATTAGAAACGACATGCTTTCCAAGTGCAGCGACTCCCTTGGCGACAAGGACGCCAAGGTTCGACATTTTGGCAATGCATCGATTATGACGTTCGTATGGGATAATGGGAAGGTTGAGATGGCACACCAACACCACCAGTTTGGAACGAAGACTTGTCGTTGGGCTTGGTTTGGTTGGTGGTGGGGTGCTATCATCTTGGCCTTGCCAGCCGGCGGCAGGGTTGTCACTGCTCCAAGGCCGGCCCAAGGCTCCCCAAGGCTCAGGGCAGTGCTACACAGCACGTGCTGGGCATTGAGCCAAGAGCACGTGATCCAGCACGCCACAGAGGAATCGCCTCCCCACACCATGCCCATCCGGCTTGGCCCGAGCTTGGCCGACTGTTCTGGCTGTCTTGGCACCAACCCCTCGGATATCGGCATAACTCAGCGACAGTCCGAGGCATCTCCAGCTGCCCGGGCATGTCTGCCAGCTGTGTGCCGCATGCCCCGCCTCAGCCGCAGAGATGACTCATCATCTGTATGCGTACGTAACTTCGCGCTGTCAGTTGGGTCCCGCCCTTGCAGCTTCCCCGAACAACCAAAGTATCTCCTGGTCTTTGGCGTTCGACCATCTTCGATGGTGTCCCCTGAAGAAAGGCCCGCTGGTCTCACATCAGCCTCTGACTGCGAGGCTATTCGGAGATGAGGTGAAGCCGAAACTCTGCGAATTTGTTTGCTACCTTGTCACTGTCGCTCAACCGGTTTATCTCTCGTGAACACCGAGCAACAGTACTACCTACACATACATCCTGTAGGTATGTAAGTATCGGGCTAAGGCACTCTTAAAAAGTACCCCGCCATTTACTACTACCTAGCCGTGCGTAGGTAGCTCTAACTTAGCAGCGAGGCCGTATGTCAGATGCCGAATATCCCATTCAATCACGACTACACCTAGACTACGAGCCTCTAATCACCGGCACTGTTGGTTTTTGGGACCGCATTCATCATGACACCGGACCCCAGGGACCACTCTGCCTCGACTGCTCCCGCTTCGATCCCCAACGGTTACCCCACCAAGACAGACTCGGCCAGCGCACCTCCCCGCTCACTTTACGACGTATGTCTTGAAATTAGCAAGAAGGTCGACAGCCTCCTGGCTGAGAGTCCCAGCACGGCTCTGCTCCGGGACACACAAGCGCGAGTGCGCGAGGCTATGGGAGTAGTGGACGAGGCGTTCGACCGTTTTGGGTATGTCTCGAACGCCGGCGGCGCGCATCCGTCATCTTTCGTAGGCTTCTATAGCTCGCTGATGCCATACCGTACAGGCTCCGGGAAATATCTATATCGTATAATGGCGGGAAAGACTGTATGTGAACATGTTGGCCCTCTCTATATCGTGACTCGCGATGTAGGCGCTGATTTCTCAACTTAAAGGCCTCGTACTGCTTATCATAATACTTGCGTGTCTCGCGCGTCGCTACCCGCCACCGAACAAAGACCAATCCTCTGAAGCTCCAAATGGATCTTCTGAATCTGCATCATTTCCTGAAAAGTTCCAAGCTGTATATATCGTATCACCACACCCATTCACCGAGATAGACGATTTCGTTGCCTCGTCCTCTGCCGAATATCGATTAGACGTCACGCGCTACGAATTGAAGATGAAGGAAGGATTAGGAGCCTATCTAGCAGATCGCCCCGATGTCAAAGCCATATTCGTCGGCACGCGAAGGACAGATCCTCACGGGGAGAGGCTGACACACTTTGATCCTACGGATGGAGGGTGGCCGGATTTCATGCGGATACATCCTGTCATTGATTGGCATTATAGTACGTGTTTCCTTTACTAAAGCTCTGGGATAATCAAGTTTGCGCGATCAACCTGGGGATACTGGATACCGTTGACTAACTGCTTCCAAACAGCTGAAATTTGGGCGGTGCGTAAAGAATTTCCCCCTCGACTTACAACAGAGACTGTAACGATCAAGAGCTAACGGCTGACGGCTTACAGTTCATCCGACATCTAGAGATCCCATACTGCCCATTGTATGACCAGGTAAGTTCAACCCTTGGAACGAAGAACTTGCACAGGTTATATAGAGCACAGCTTAACAATTTTGCACAACAGGGCTATACAAGTTTAGGTGGCACGAAAGATACCCAGCCAAATCCCAAGTTAAAGAAAGACAAAGAGGGAGGTTTCCTGCCGGCCTATAAATTAGAAGGCGATGATCAGGAACGACTGGGGAGGGACCGGTGACACTAGCGGGGAAGCACTTCGATTTGCAATGAGCCGCGACGGCGAAGTTTGCGACTCTCATTTCCATATAGACCATAGAATCGGAATCACTCATGACCACAATTGCATACCTAATGCATTAGTTTGGATAGTGCAAGCTGGATGTCAGCCTTTGGCCTGTCTATTCATATGTGCGTATTCATTGCTTTTCCGTTAGTCCACGGCTCGACGCTGTTCAGCCAGCCGATTTCGGACTAGGCCTCTCCGGTCGAAAACCGCCGGGGCTCGCCAGATCGCCGGTCCGCCGGTCTTAGCCATATTAGTAGTATAAGGCAAAGAAGCTCCCTGATTAACCCAATTGCAGCGAGCAGTAACGTAGAAACAGCGGAAAACCTGAGGACTACAATACCTGCTATCATGGTAATGGGTAATCCCTTTCCATGCAATGTACCGAGCTTTAATCGTCGTCCTCGCATCCCGGAATTGACTTTTGTTCTCTTTCCGTTCATGCCTGTCGTCCTGCACGCTTCAATACAGTATGACGCATGCGAACGTACTTACCGAGCGATGCGCGGCTACGCGACCAGGTCATGTTCCCTTTTCAGTGCTAACTTAACCTAACCTACGGTAAACCTACAGTAGGGTAGTACCGCGTTCCAGCTGAAGAAGCAATGAAGAAGCATCAGATTCTCGAAACGAAAAGGGTTAAGAGCCAGCCGGCCGCCTGGTGGAGTGATGCAAGATGATACTGTACTTAGGTACCTACCCAGTACTGAACAGAAGTACTACTAGGGGTAAGGTGCCTTACAGTACTTACCCCAGCCTTCCCAGTCTAGTCACTTAGACGAGTTCGCTGCATGCACGCCATTCCCAACTGGGGCCCATTGTCCAATGACGACGGGTTCAACTGCAAGAGCCGATGATGGATTCGATGGCCGCACTGTTCTATTCTGGGCTTAGGTAGTTAGTTAGTGCAGGATTACCTACATACATGCTGTTTCGCAACCTGCTTCACCACTCGATTGGTTCATAGGGCACTGCTGTGTATTACTCTCTTGAACAGGCTATAAGCAGATAGCTAGAAGCAGGGAAGATAGATATCTGTTCCGATGACGATAGCTATGATTGTTTGAAAAAGCCGGTAAAAATTAGAAGAAGACTATCATAGGGAGAATACTCCTTGCTTTCTGCATTACACTAGATGGCCACTTAGGAATGATATGTACTTACACAACAGATATATGGAGAACGAGGTAGATAGGTAGATGGTAGAAGCGTCAGTGGGTTAATAGAGCTAAAGCGAGGCGAGGTATGGAAAGTGAGGTAGGTACATGAAACAGAGCTATGGCTACTTATCACAGCTTGTAAGACACCTCGGTAGTGCGGCATCTGTATAGAAGAGAACAATGTACCCTCTGCCCTGCAGCAGGTAACTGCCCGTACTGAGTACCTACTCCTCTACCTAAAACAGGACCCCGAGCTTGCCTTTTGTCACCACCTGCATCCCGTCAAAGCCTTCCATTCCAAGCCAGTGCAAGCTCCAAGCTTCCATCTTCCATCTTCCCTGAACCTCGTCTCGACCGCTGGGGGCTCAACCATTACTAACCCGCCCGTCTTATGTAAACACAAGCAGTCGCACACACACACTTACCTGCATGGGAGGAGAAGAGGCGGCTGGGGACGAGATTCCTTGCTTAATGTTTTTCCCGTCCCGTCCATGCCTCTGATTCGCCCACTCAGCTCTGCCCTACTCTGCGTAGTAGTAGATGGAGCATGAGCTCGCATCGTTCCTGTCCTGACCCAGCCAACCTCACCTCACCTCTTCTGTCCGTCCGTGCCTCTCTTGCTCCCCTTCCCTTTCTTCTTTCTCTTCCATCACCATACCAACTAGCATCCAATGCTCTGATATAGGGCACACAATATCCATGTCGCAATTCACATTGACACCATCAGATCTTTATCCATCGTACATCTAACTTACCATCATTTTGCCGCTCGGCGACCTCTTGGCTCATCGCACTGTATCCGTGCTTCAGCCCTCTACTCCTACGTCATCGACATGGCCGAGAACACCGCTGCAAGCATCACCAAAGGTATGTTCTTCTTCAATCTCGCATCGCCTGTGTCGCCGACCTGCTTTTCACCTTTGCGCAACTTCAATTGGCCGACTTTGGCGTAACTGTGGCTTGCGCACGTCGGCCGAGTTGCGCGAGCTCATCGCAAGACACAGTGCATGATACAGTGCGCTGACACATGAACCTCATATCAGACCCCGTCGCCGGCGCCGACGACAAGGCACCCAATACCACTGACGACCTCCCCCCAATCACCAAAGAAACCACAGCCACGGCAGGCGCTTCTATGGTGCCGTCAGCCCCGGCACAGTCGACCATTACAAACGCACCTGCCGCGCCCAGCTCCGATGCTACCGCAAAGCCAGAAGTGCCGGCATCGGCCGATGAAGGCCAGGAAGCTTCGGCCAATGAGCCAAGCAAGACTGACACCACGGCTGCAGCATCAGAAAAGACGTCCGGTGCTGTTCCCGCTCCAGTGCCCCAGTCTGCCACCACAGGGGCCGTAGCATCCGGCACCGAGTCCAATGGGCCTAAGGTGGGCCTGCCCAAGCCAGTCTCCGTTGAGGAGGTGCGTGACGAAGAGCTCCCCAATGCCAAGCCATTGGAGTCGGAGAAGCCAAAAGAAGGGGCTTCCAAGACAGACGGTTCTCCTGCAAATGAGGGTGACGAGAGCGCCGTCGTCGGTAAACGCAAAGTGGACGAGGCAGATGACACAGCCAAACCTGAAACCAAGAGCGCTGAGACCGATGGCACGGAGCCACCCGAGAAAAAACCAAAGACTAACGGTACTACTACGAACGGGACGGCCCGTAAGCCCGGGCGCCCAAAGAAAGACAAGACTGCCGCACCACCTGTAGGTCGAACAGCTAGGAAGACGCGTAGTCAAGGCGCCGCCGACTAGAAGCGGTCTGCGCGGGACAAAAATCATGGAACAGTGGTTTTGAATAGCTCTTATAAATTCCACTAAGTAAAACATTCCGGGTCACGTCGAATTGGCTACATTTGCGATTTCTTTTATTTCTTTGGGAGTTTTTTTTTTTTTTTTTTCGGTATCATGATGAAAACGCGTCATTGGGATAATCACTGCTGCAGTGCTCGGTGAAAAGGGGTGAAATGAATTGCGGGATATGGTTCGTACGGTTCGTTGCCGGCGGGAACCTGCGCCAACCTGCATTGAACTTGCTGTATGCTTTTTGTACATATAGTTGGAATAGCAATCCACACAGTTCAAGATGATATTGCGTGTCTTTAATTGCTTGATTACTCGCTTGGTTGCTCTGCAGAGGTATAGAAGATCTTGACTGTCAGGTATATAGTGCGATGGGTGGATAAGCGATAGAGGGTGTTCTAGGGGGGTACAGCTAGCGACTGGAATTCGATCACTCTGAGGGGTGATATATTCATCGGTATTTCGAAAATCTTGTCAGAATGCATAGTCCTGGGAAGCTCGTACAGCGGCTCTATATATTTATATTGAATTCATAGAGTTCTTTGCTGTTGCTTTTATATTTCTCCGTCTTAATGATAAGACTCTTTTAGTATATATTAGATCTATTCTTCTGGTGTCCTAGTGGGCCAACACGACGATGGCAAAACGGACCCTCGCACCTCCACAATGAGTCAGCAGACACCTTCGTTCCGAGTTCCTAATATTGCTTTTTCCCCTCTTTACCATGGCAGATTATAGGATTCGGGACAATGATGTTATGAATGATCGCTTCAAGCCAGTCCCTTCATTTCCTAACAGAATTACCAGGAGCACTCAAAGCTGTATGAGCTTAAACCTTGGAGTAACTCAGGAAACTAGATCTACAGCGACTGGCGGACAGGCCCCGCAGCTACATTTTATCTATCTTCTGCTATACTTGAGCACGCTGATGGACATCCGGTCTTTGCTGTCCTCCTCGATGTGTGACCCAGTCCCCGCAGGTCTAGGCTCTTTCGGTTTAAGGCGGCAACTGGATTGAAAATCATAAGTTAGGAACGGACTAGGTAGTTTATAGATCATCTGCATGGTGAAAGAAAAAAAAGGGAGGAGGGGGAGGAGGAGGAGGAAGAAGGAATAATAGGAGTATGCAAATGGTCATTATGTATCATCGGGAACAGACACGGCTCATAACTCTCCATCTCGCAGTTATAACACGGTCTTCCGTTTCTAAGAGTGCCACTACACTAAACTTCAAGCTTACAGCATCCGCTGCGCGTCAAATCGCTCATTAGTTAATCTGAGTATAAATAATGTAGAAGCTATAAGGGGGGAAGGGACACATGGTTTCAAGGAGGGAAATGTTTTCCGTACTGCGATACTGATCCGGTTGCGAGCTTGATTAGACTCTTTCTGACCTTAAATGCTTCTTGCCGCTTCCTCGTCTAGCTCCCATTCTTTAACGCTATCAGCTCTTTTCCCCTCTTCATCGAACAGCACGACTTCAGCACTTGGTAGACGCTCGGATCTCACAACCTCGCGCTGAGTCGATCTTGATCTGTCGTTCCTAATCAGGAGGGCAGTGAAATCTGCAAAGGCCCTTCATCCCCTACTTTTTTCTCGCTTTTTCCAAAAATTTTAGTAGGGCGGAGCCCTGAGAACCCACCGCCCCCAGAAACGATTCCTCTTTTTCGTCAGACAAGGTACTCTCCTTGTTTAGGTCTTCATTGCCGTTATCGTTACTTGATTTATCATAGTCAATACTCATTACGGGTTCGGGTGAGGGGTGAGAGGATGAAACTGACCCCCAATTACCCGACCTGATACTATTATGCCCCACCTGTTCATTAGATCCGCCTCCGTCGTAGTCATCGCTTTGCTCGTCATTGAAATCCAGATTTGGGAGAGCAAAAAGAGCTAGTTGTTCTTGATGTCGGCCGACATGGCGTTGGTATTGTTTGATGGATCCAAACTTTTCCGGGCAAAGGGGGCACAAGAGGCCTGACGAAGAGTCAATTCTCTGTACCCCAAGCCCTACTAAATTATCCATATGGCTTAAGGATGCCATGTCTGGGTGCTCTGAGATTATATGTTTCTTGCAATCGAAGGAAGAAGTAAACGTTGCATCGCAGGAAAATGGACATTTGTAAACCTTCCAATGACTATCTGTCATGTGTTGGATCCATTCATGTTGGCGAGTATATTCTCGGTCTGGCGTTTTACAGTCTTTGGCAAGACAAATGTAGGGCCTCAAGTCTCCGTAAACATGCTTCCTTTGAGTCGCGTCGACGATTAGATTTGAATGCAAAAAGGAGAAAGAGGGTCATAGACGTACTTCCATAGTGACCTGCTCGTTATGGCAACTATCATAAAGCAAAATGGACACTGAAATGGTCCCTTAGAAGCTTCCTTTAGCAACGGCGGAATATGAAGTTGCCCGTCATTGTCCATTGTAGGTGCATACGACGTTTGAGAAAACCCACTTTGCGAACCTCCATCAAGTTTCGTTACAGGGGGGCCAGTAGCTCCATTTTTATCCTTTAAATGATCTGGAATCGATGAGGCGACGGTTTCCGGAGCTAAATCGTGTGTATTATGGTCTTCGAGTCCATAAGATAACTTCCCGTGGTGAGCCTCTCGATATTTAAAGTATTGCCGCCTCCGCGTAATAGCTTTACCGAGTCTCTTGGCAAGATCAGGGTCTACCTTGTCAAATTTGGAGCACACATGTTGAATGTCAAATGGCTCGAAGTGTAACATCTCAGTAGACCGTGAACCACTAAAGCGATCATGTCGCGAGGGGTCCCTTATTGTTATACTCATGCGTAGAAGGCAGTTAATGACATCCGTCACATCCATAGTGAGTTGGCTTATCTCTGTATCTGTGTCGTCATTCTCGATTCCGATTGCTTTGTTATTGTGATCGTCGCTGTCTTCGCTGTCGTCGTCCTCGGGATCTTCGTCTGAGCTGAGCTGATCCCAGGGGACCTTCTCTCCGCTGATGATAGCTATAACGTCTTCGAGCAACGACCTAAGGTCTTGTAAAAGCCGAACCATTTGATCATGAATGTGTGATGAATCGCGGAGCCGATAATCGAGTGAGCTCATCCCTAGGCGATGTGCTCCTATATTACCAGACCATATTTTGAATCTCGTATGCTCATCTCTGATTTTCTGTAAGGACTTTTCTTTTAACGCGTCACCATTTGGGGTCACTGTGACCGTGTCTGTGACCGAAAGACCATCCCGAAATAAGTCGAGGCATTGTGTGACATGGCTGGAGATGGTTTTAGCCATGTTCGAGTAACTGAGCTCAGCATAGCAATTGTAGGCGTCAACTTTAGCTACGCAGAGACAGTCTATTTCTCCTCAAGAATTTCAGGTGGAAATCACAGTTTACATTACAGACAGATGAGGGGCAAGCTGAAATGTACATATCGGCTTAGATTCCGCCCCCCACAAGTACTCGGTAGTGAAGAGCCCCAATCAGGCTAAGGATTACGGCTATCGTAGCATTGAATAGGCAGATTTCCCCGCTTCATCTAGCTCATTAAGCAGTAATAATCGCCGTCAGGAGGTTGCCTTCCATCCTCGTGATGAATGAGTTGATCTCAATTACAGCATTGAGATAAAATGTCAGGCTTCGAAGTAGCAGGCGTTGTTCTTGGGGCTGTGCCTCTTCTGATTTCGGCGCTGGAACACTATAGCGATGGCCTGTCTACCCTCAAAAGATGGCGCAGATACGAACATGAACTGCGAAGTCTCGTGCGGAACCTGGACACAGAGCGCGTCAAACTTCAGAACGTGTGCGAGAAATTACTTGTCGGTATCGTGCCAGAATCGCATATTGAAGCTATGGTTAAAGATCCACAAGGAAATCTTTGGAGGGAAGAGAAAACTCAGAAGAAGATCCGATCGAGGCTGTGGGAAGGCTATGAGTTGTTTGAGGACACCATTGTTGATATTAAGAAGGCGGTTGACGAGATGAAAGAGCGTATCGAGAACCAGAGCGGGAAGAAGGCTTCAACACTGAAACGAATGATGTTTACGTTAAGCCGTAATCAATATGCTGATCTCATCTTGATCGTCAGAGAAGGTGTTGCCAATTTGGAGAACCTGACCGATCGCAACATAGAGCTCGAGCCAGCGCGGAAAGTTCGTTCTCAAGGGAAACTTTTCAAGGTTTTGCGCACCACGTCAAAGGGCCTGTATCACGCTCTAAAGTCTAGTCTCGAATGTCCCTGCAGTCACGACATTAGTCTGAAGCTGGAAAAGCGGTCAAATACTACGCCTATGGACGATAGTGACGCTGTGATGAGCAATCTGACCTTCAAACTTGTTCTCTCTCGTCTTTGCATCAGTGTCACCGAGGGACTCAGAGAAAAGGAATGGGAGGAGATACTGGTCAAGCCGAAATTACCACCGACAGACAACAAACACCTTCTTGAAACCAAGAGTTTACCAATTCAGTCTAAGGGAAAATCTAAAAAGTCTGTGAGCTTCGCCAGCTCATCAAACACTTCTTCAACAATCACAATAACACGAACACAATCTGTTTCCAAGAGCGTGGACATACAAACCTCGATTCAAACGTTATCGATTGGCGTCGCAAGCATTGGACTATACAATCTAGACGCAATAACGAACCTTTGTGAAAAGCTCAAACGAGCTCAGAAACAAGTGCAAGTCAGTACATACGGGATGATCATTGACCGCTCCCCCGAAGGCATCAAGAAATTCACATTACATCCGGTACCGATCTCAAGCACTGAAGATACGCGTTGTTGGTCTGTTATCTCCCTGAAGCAGATCCTTGAGCAAAAAGATACATCAATATACCTAACCTACCAAGACCGCTTACACCTTGCGGTAATCATCTCCTCGAGTATTTTACAGCTGCATGGTAGCCCCTGGCTTTCAGGAACAATAAGCAGCCAAGACGTATTCTTCATTCAAAAAAAGGATTTTCCCTTATATGATCAGCCTTTCGTGATGAAGAGCCTACCTACCAAGAGCTTGGCCACGCAGGATATGTCCCAAGACGCACCATTCCCTCGAAATCCAGTCTTGGTATCTTTGGGCGTGCTTTTAATAGAACTGATTCAAGGTAAACCGATCAATCAATTACGTACGCCACAAGAAGAGTCTCTTGCCCACACCAAACTCCTCCAAGACTACATGACAGTCAAGAGGCTACTTCAAGATGTCAGAATGGCGAGTTCCAATTATGCGACTGCTGTCACGCGTTGTGTCGATGGTGATTTTCACAATGGTGGCCTGACATTGGATAATGAGGAATTATGTGAAGGCGTGTACTCTGGGATTGTAGCCTTGTTAGAACGGGATCTGGAGTTTACTTAAGACTATCAAGAATATCATCCCTGTATGTTCCAAATATTTGCCTCTCACGAGACGAAAACTACAATCTGTCTCACTCTATCTTAGTTACACATGGTGAATACCCTAGAGAATACAAGAACAAAATAGCCCTATCCCACCGTTGGTACAGCTTGTTACGATAACCAGAGGGACCTTTTGTGAAGAGCCATCTTGATCATTTATGGTTGGCGACAACCGTGGTGTCTAGACAACATATTATCACCAAATCAATAGGCTCTCAGGGACATAACGATAGGCGGACTCGTTAGGTCTTAGCTTGAGGTAGTCTAACTAGAGTATGTGTTAACCCCAGGCGAGAAGTAAGTAATCTTCCCGCCCTGTCAGCACCATTCTTCAATAAAGTCATATTTTTATCACCTTCTTAAAAGAGGATTATAGGGGAGCGGGTAAATGTATAATAGTCGGGTGCCTTTGCTTACAGTTTCTAGTATATTTACGAACAATATGGCTGTTGAAGTGTATACACAATATATCGCAAGTTGGGTTTATTAAGTAATACAAATTACAAAGAATGTTAATATCACCTCTGTAAAAAGAATGTTGGTTGTCCTTCCTTAGTTTACTACTGTAGAAGCTATAATAAGCAGTAACCAATAGGAAATAAAATAGAAGCAAAAGGAAATCAATATATCTATAACTATAATATAAAGAATTCTAGTTTCACATACTACAACTTCTAGTTTAAAGGCTTCTAGACTAATACTTTAAAATTTATATAGAAAATGAAAGATATCTACAGCAAATAGAAGGAGGTTTCTCAAGCTTTAAACTGTGATTTGACGGGATAGATATCGAAATGGCATTTAAGAAAACCCGATGCTTCGCTTTAATATATCTATTAATGATAACTTAGTATTTGTAGCGCCTATTTGGCTTTGAACCACGCTAAAGATAGCAATATCTGCTGAAGATACACCCCGCGCTCTTCGGCTGCCCACAACCTTGAACTCTGATCAGCAGGTCCCTCTGAGAGACACCGACAGGATTTTCCCCACTCCTTTTCCCTTCTTAGTTTCCTAAACCCCAGGTTTCAGACTTCATCTCACTATATTTTATGAGAGTAGTCAATCGAAGATTATTCATCTAGTGACGATGAAATCGTTTAATTAACTTCGCCACTACATACAATCAGCTAGCTATTTGGAGAAATTTAAGCACGAAAAGTCCCCTTGTATTGGTGGATAGCTCAAGAGTGTTAATGTTACATTGTAGTTTTCCTGATTGGTCAATTCTGACCGAATTTGGGGGAGCTGATGTTATTAAACCCTAGCAAAACAACACCATCAAGGCCTAGGCCTGACAAACTCCTGACAAAGCGCAGGAGAGAATGGCGCTAGCTTTGCATAGTATTGAGCCCTCGTTCACCTCAAGATGTCCACACCATATATAAATAAGAGCTGCTTTTTGCTCTTGCTTTGGTGTCTCTCTACACTCATTCTACAAATCATGTACCCACAATTTCTATAAAATCTGATAACGGAGCAAGGTCGAAGAAATGACAACTGCTAAAGTGTTGAAGACATTGCAAATGGGCAAGGTACGGCGAACACCGTTCCGATTCTCACGGACGCAAGGTATATAGCTAAACACTTTAAACTGTTTAGGGCATTGAGCTTCGACTCATCGAGAACGAAGATGTGCCCGAGGATTCTATCGATCGCTATGTCACGGAAGCGACCTGCACTGGCGAAGAACCTCTGAATATCCCGCCGCATTGGCACAAGGTACGTTTGACGATGAAAACTTTAACCAATCTTTTCCCTTTTTCTTTTTCCGCCAAAACATCTGCAAACACATAATCTAGGAGCACGCGGAACAATTCACCGTTCTCGAAGGCAGGGTCAAAGCCACCCTCAACGGCAAGACACACATCGTGAACGCCGGCGATCCTCCGGTGCTTGTAGAGCGACGCGTCGTGCACAGCTTCCAGAGCTTCAAGGGGGAGAGGGTGGTGGCGCAGGAGCGGCCGATCCCAGGTGGCAAGTATAAAATGATGTGAGTGATATGACTTTATTTTTCGCGCTCACACCTACACTTCCTCGGAGCTCTACTTTATGTTTGCGCATGACGGGCTGACGGCTATTATGTTAGGTTCTTCAACGACATGTTGAGCAGAGGGCCGTCGCCGGGTTTCTGGTACAACATGAGGGTATTCTACGACGGAGATGGGTACATTGCTCTCCCGCTGTACTTTCGGTTCTTCGACGAATTGGTGGGTCTGTGTATAGTCTTTCACATGCGTCTTGAGCTAATATGAGATGGCCGTCAGTTTATGCAGGCCTTCGGGGGTATCGCCCGCTTGTTCGTGGCGTCGCGGCCGAAAGAGCTGTGACTGGTGGTTTTAATGCTGCCGGGGTGTTATCTCCGGGTCGTATGGTTTCTGATTGTAGACTTGTAGGGTCGCAGCCACTGCATTACCCCAAAGGCGAGGATGTGGCACGGTCGAAGAATGGGACATATGGGAGGTTCTTGAAAGCTGCCAGTACAATGGCATCAGTATTTATTCTCTTCGCGGTTGGAAAATGACGAGAAGATATAAAAGATTACTCGTAGATAGCAGGTATGTGTTACACGCGCTGAACACTAGTGTACTTGGTGTAGCCTGGTTGAAGGCACGCTTCTGTGAACACTTCGGCCGTACGCCCTCGTATTGCGCATGTCTCAAGGCTATTGAAATTGAAGCTATTCAGCCCTTGCTTATCTGTGTAACATACGCGGAGATCGGAGGTTAGGACCCCCGAGGGCACTTGTATATATAGACCCAAGCCAACCTGCAAGGCCAGAAGCGATCCAATCGGACCTTCCAGGACCTAGGCAAGCCATAGTAGATTATTGTAATCTGAAGCTATTTCAAAGCCCTGAATCGTGCCCTTGTTATAGTATGAGCCTCAATTGATGCAACGATGGAGCCCCCGTCACCAAACGAAAGGTATGCATACTCGACAACTTGCCGATCGTCAAAAATGTCTACCATTCCCGCCCGAAATCACACCTGAAGGATAACTGACCGGCTGCCTTAAGCGAAAGCGACGATGACATATTGCAACGCAGCCCCCAAGCTAAAAACCCTCTCTTAGTGGTTATGTAGTTCTTGGTGGATCTGATAAGTAACCGGAGTCCACTATGTTCGCTACACGTTAGCTCGTCATCTTTCGAGAGTTTCGTGCTGCTTCAGCATGTCTTCTGGTGGGACGACTGGATCGCCCTGGTGGCTGCTGTGAGCACGCAAACCCGACCAGTCAAATCACTGATATCAGACCTGATTCGAATTGATGATTAATTGGCTTTCATACTAGAAGTCATAGTCACACTGCTGCCTATCAAGAGTGGCCTAGGTTGCGATATCTGGATCTTGTCCATGCCTCAACTTGCCATCACGTTCAAATACTTGTCTGTGTTTCGCTTCACTTATACCCTCACCGTCCCTCTCAGAAAGGCATCGGCGTCGCTGTTTCTCTCCCAAAATTTCCCCAACTATGAGACGACTGCGTGGTTCAACATGATCGTGTGATTTACAAACGCACTCAACATTGGACGGGCCATTATATTCGTCATCGTATCGGTATTCAACTGTAATCTGATTAAAAAGAATTAGGAACCTTGGACGCCGGGAACGTGTCGACCTACACACGGGCTATACTTGGGAAGCGCGGTGCCAAGTGTGTTTATTGACCTGTTTATCCTTTTACTCCCGATGCCTCAGGTTTCGTGGCTTCGCGCTGGTATTGCCCACAGGTGAGCGATTACAGCTATATTCTTACTACGATACACACGAGTTATCTTAGAACAGTAACGCTGCCTAGATCTCAAATTGTTCCAGCGCAATTGTTATGTCTCTCGGACGTTTAATATCAACTTATACTAAAGCTACGGCCTTAGAGACAGACCTCACGTGGAAGTTCGACCATGCTTCTTGAACTTATCAATCTGTAATTGACGTTGATAATACAGATGAGGGATTATTTGAACAGATGCTGAATCGGCAGTCCTTGTAATCTCCATAACCCTCCTTGCTCTTCCTAGCTTGCTGCATTACTTGGGTAAAGACTCACTTCCAGGCGTAGGAAAAAAACTCTCGGAGATCTCCAATTACGGCTCTCTGCGAAGAAGCCCTTTAATCACCAGAGAAGGCAAGGCATGCCGTGCAGAAACTAATGAAATCTTCGCCTGAAGAAGAAACGAGAAGGCGACCAAAATCTTCATATAATATGATGGAACCAAATGTTGTGCGTCGTTTATTGGCACATCCTCGAGTTTTAATAGACATATACGATAAAACACAGAGAACTTCGATAATTTTCTGGACTGTGTGAAACGGTTACCAATCGATTGAGAGGACTCTCCTGGAAGCTAGGTGGGTGCGGAGCGAGTCAACCAACATGAATTATATAGGACTGGTCGTCAACCTTAAAGTAATACCCGATAATATCCTTCAAGCGCGCTAGCAGGCATATTGGCAGCATGTCAAGACTCCATCGACATTTCCAAGGTGAGCCTCAGCACCTGATGAATCCCATTAGCAAGGAGGTAAGAGAGATCCCCAAGAAGACAGTCGAAAACTAACCAAGGTCGCGCACGATGTTGGCAATGCCATCGCAGGTGCAGATGATATGGGTATATACACCCTCGAGGGAGACATCGAGACGTTGCTCAGTGTAGCAGTTTTTGCAGCGGTCCCCAAAGTTGCTGCCCTGTGCGTGGTTATAGGTTAGACCAGCGCGTTCAGATACGTAGCGAGTTCCCTCTCTTCCGTAAACGAATTGTTTATCTCACATAGACGATTGATTGGCTCGAAGCATCCCATCCCAGACAGGTATCCAAGTCAAAGGTTTGATGAATTGGTTGCCCCTGCTTGTTATTGCAGTCTAACTCAAGCACGTTCGTCGCTGATTCGAACTCGATGTTCGAGCAAGTTTTATCTAGATAATAGGCATAACTCGTCCCAAGGAGGGCAGTGGCAATGAACACGGCGGTCAATTGCATCTTAGTAGTTCTGATTGACGACGTTGTATATACGGCGTTAAATGTGGGTTTGGCGATATCGTAAGATCGGTTAACGTGCTGATGAGAAACCGGGGAAGGGCGATCATGCCACCGTCTTATATAGGCATTTGTCGTCGAGACTCATAGACCACCGGCGGACGAGGCAATACGACAATGCATTACAACGGACTTTGGGCAAGCATCCATTAGGCAGGTGATAGCTATCGACTTGGCATTTAGGCTCTTTAGTCATGACTTGGGTCCGTGGTATCAACTGCATTCTCTCGGCATTCGACATCCTTGGATTGGCGATGGTTAAGTCATCAGATATCTCCATTCCTCTCCTGATGACTCGTGCTTCGGGGCGGGAAAAATGCCGGGTTTGCCCATATCTGTCCGATTCGACGCCCGAAGGCCCAGAGTGGAAGTGCTTCAAGTTTTCAGGTACGCCGATTCCATCGCCAAAGATAGATCTAAACTCGCCATAGCAACTTCGATGAAATAACGGTTGGCAGTGTAACTCCCCAGCTTACATAAATCATGTGCCAACTAAATCGTACCGTAACCAATGGTAAAGTAGCTAGTAATTGCTTACGAGTTACCTCTTCTGGCATTGCCAAGGCCATACGGTCCGAACCCATCAAACCAGATCCGCTTGTACTAACTACCTACCAATTTAAGGTATCTCGAATAATATGCCTAAACGTGGTTCGGGAGCCTGTTTCTGCTGTATACGCTGAAGTCGGTCTCAAGATGACCTCAAAGTTTGTCACTGGATAGAGTCTTCACCTTATGCGCGAAAAGACGGAAGCTCTAATCTGATACATGCGAAGACCATGCCTCGAGCTACACTAGTAGCCCTACCTCAGGGCGCTAGTGTGGGTTGTAACGATATCCTAGTTGACTTTGAACGAAACAATTACTGGTCTTTCCACCGTAAAACAGCCAATCGAGAACGCTTAGAACTTGCGAGCTTTTGAAATCCTCTAGACGGGGCAGGCTTTGATAAGTCTCCTAATAGTCTGGTTTTTGGATCTATGCGCGAGAACCTGCTAGATAACGTGGCCGAGGGGCAGACTCTGGTTGTGCTAGACACCCTGGACAAGGGGTGCTATACTTTTAAGCAACCCATATAGGCCACGGGCCATGCCCTCACAGGTCACTTGGTCTACTACCTACAACTACTCAATTAAAGCCGCCTTTTTAATAAAAACAATCGCGATCGCTGTTTTAAGGCGTTTTCTATTGTAATATAGTCTTCTAACTCCGTTAAATCCTCTGGAAGGTTTAAATCTAGCCTAATTAATACCGTAAGCACCTTATAATTGCTAGCCTTATCCTCGAATAACTTCCGAGACTTTAAGTTCTTTTAGACCTTTTAAATATCTGCTATCTTTACTAACTTTTAATCTAGCACAGCTTTTTATTTTATTTTATTGTTTTATTTTAATTAATTTTCCAACTTTAGCTTTAAAATATTAAACCTTTAATTATAAATTTATAATTTTTCCGGCTTAATAGTTTAAAGCTTTATAAGTTTTATAAGTAAGTAATTATTTATATAATAAAAATCATTTATAAATTTTAACTATAAAGCTATATTTAATTAGCTTATAAAGTTATATAGGATTTTATATAACGTATCTTTTAATTAACCTAATCACTTTAGCTTTTTATATAAAATCCATCTTTAAAAATCTTAATAACTTTGCTAATATTATAATTATTAACATTTAATTTAAAGATTTAAGCTATTAACTAAAAAGAATTTAAATATATTTATAATTATACTATTTACTTTTATTAAATAA
>NPFG01000011.1:0-253248 GCA_002288965.1 Xylaria sp. MSU_SB201401
ATATAAAAAAATATAAGCTTTTATTAATAAAGCTAGCTATATAATTAATATTATAGTTTAAAGCTACTTAATATATATAATACCTTATTAAAATAAAGAGTTTAGTTTATTTAAAAAATAGCTTTAATAGCTATAGCTAACTAGACTATTTTATAATTAGTAAATTAAAGCTTTATAGAAAAGGCTATTATTAAATAAAAAAGAATACTAAGTACTTTAGTAATACTCGTATTTTAATAGTTAAAAAGATAAAAGTTAAGGCCTAGTAACGAGAGGCTAAAAAAGCCGGAGAATAATAGGTCTGGGAAAAAAAACGGGCCTTAAAAGGCAAAGTAGGCTTTGTAAAGCTAGTCTAAAAAGAAATGCCTGTAGCAATTGACCTATTTGATTGATTTAACCGTAATTTTGGTGTTGTGGTGATTTGGTGTTGTATTTGGTGTTGTAGCGGAAATCCGGAAATTAGGTGGCCCAGTCAGGTGGGTGGCCCAGTCAGGGGTGAAATACGTTAGGTCTGTTCGAATATGATCCCGCTAAGCTTCGAAGATGTTCCCGATGAAGACTGCCTTTAGTATGGTATGTGAAGACCCCAGACCATAACCCAGCTGGCCTGCTGTCATTAGCGGCGCTAAAGAATTCTAAGTATGTTCGACATGAAGCATTACACTAGCGAGGCTATCTGAAAAAAACTAGGGACCAATAAACTAACAACCACCTACCCACCCACCTACAAAGGAGGTAAACAAGTGGATTAAAGAGGTGATTATAAAGTTATTAAGCAGTCTAAATAGCTTTAAAAGTAGTTATTTTAGTAGTTATTCTGGCGGCGTGGGTGGGTGTTGGTTTGCTGATTCCTAGTTTTTTTCAGATAGACTCGACTAGATAGGTTTAGGAGAAACATGGTAATCAACCATTTGCTAGCGAACCCTAGTAATGCAGTGGGTTTGCTGAGAGGTCGTTTCTTTGTGCGGATTACCCCTCCAGCCACCAGCAAGCGACTAGATCTAGATCTACGAGCTCTCCTATGCCACGAGAGTTCGTCTACGGACTGGCTTCGATCCAGGTATACTGAGTAGGACGTTAGATGTTGTGTAGGTATGTACATAAGGAGAGTTTAAACTGCAGTACCACGTAAGACCGCTTATCGGTTGCGTCGCCCTATCTTGCCTGAAGGATGATGGAGCAAGTGCGGGATTGTCCTTTTTCTGGTTTCTTTAGGAAGAAGGGTGACAGCGGACTGGGAGAACATCAACAAGCTAATTCGGTCGCGGTTGGCGGACCTCAGCGCCGGACCCTAGTAATGCATACTACTACATACTGTACAATTCGGTATTGTCCAGGTTGCAGTGTTTACGGCACTATCTCAGTCGTGAGGGTTATGTAGAAATCTTAATTCCTAGGTAGTGCTAGAAGCTGCCTAGCCGTTACCTTGCTATTATCGCGTGAATGTATTGTAATGGGCAGCAGATCTACTTAGATACCTACAGTATCTGTGCTACAGGGTATGCCCGCGTCCTCATCGCATAACTAACCCACGATCGTCCTGATGCTGTGTTCAGAGGAGGCGTGGCCCACGACTCATTGATGGTCCCGAGGGAGAGGGTCTCTCGGGCCGAAGGGCCAGGGCATGTCCTGTTTACCCAAGGCTCTTGCACAAGCGCCAACTGACATCAGGGCTACTCTAAGGTCACCGTTTTAAGAATGGATTAGCTGTTAGAGTAATTATCAGCAGAGCCAACCTACGAGCTAGAGTATTTACGTGTAGTGTTTTACTGCAATGTTGGCGCCTCTCCTTAGTCGATGACTATGGGAAATTCCGCCCACACAGACATTCGCGAAGGACGAACGCGCAAGCGTTTCTCATCATGGGGTCCCGGTACGTTCGCAGCAGTGGAGAAAAGACGTGAATATCGTTTGTATCAACGAATCCCCGTCGATTCTCCGTGTCGTCATGAACACGCTGTAATGTTGCCGATGGTTGTCTGTCTCAAAGATTGTGGACCCCCCAAACATAAGTCGACAAAGTGAAGTACCCAAAAGCACATCGGGTTTGAACCCACCCCTGCTGATATGTGCTTGGGCGTTTTGATAGCCTCCTTTGTGGGCTTCAGCATAAGCAACTGATCGCTAAGTTAGGTGATAGGCGCCGTTATGAGCATATTTCTTAGCTGTAGTTGGGAGTTTATGAAGAGATGACAACCAATAACGGTATCTGAACGGATAATGAACACCTAGGCGATACAACTCCCCATCGTTTAAAGTTACATCCGTTCGGGCTTCAAAAGACTACCCAACCGAGCCGCCTCCGACGATAAACGACAAACTGATCCGTCCTGTACGTGACGGGCGCGTTCAACGTGCTTCTATCTTTGCCGTCGGGGCCATTCATGATTGGTCCCATCGCATCACACTGCATCACCTCGGCTATCGGCAACCAATGTTCCGTATTTCTAGGTATACCAGCCTCTACGTCTTTTCAACTCAGCAAGTCTAGTTGCGCTCCGTAGGCTCAGGAACGACTCCAACGCGCCAGCAAGCCTAAGATCTCCTTCGCTAAAACCCCGGTAGTAACCCGCCGGCACAATGAACTTCCCGCCCACACACCTTGAGTCCACTGGTATGACGACGTAAGTGAGTCTCAATTGGTATGAGACCATGTGTTACTGATTATTCGTTAGTGCGGAGAGGGCGCGATGTAACTCTATGACATCTGTGCTCATATCTTTCTCTACGAGTATAATCCATGGTCACCATTACCCACGCGTACTATTCCTCTCAGCAATAGCAAATAGCAATAAGTGAGAAATAGATGGCCTCATGCTGCTGCTGGAGTTTAAGAGACCAAGGATCCGTAGATGGTGCTACACCATACTCTAGTTAAAAAGTACCTTCTACTAGATTTACTTAGTAGTATGAGTCTTCAGAAGGGTTCGAGCGATCTCCAGACACGGAAAGGCGAGCGTCTTGGCGCTAAGTAGCCCCATAACAGAAATCTACCTCGTAGAACAAATAGCTTACACTCTTTAACAAGCAGACACAATGCTTGGGTATATTCCCCTTGATTCCCTTGTCATGTATGGCCCGAGGAAGGCATGGCGCAATCGAAAATTCCCTACTTCCTACTAACTAGTTGAGCTGGTTACAGAATCTTACGATCCGCTTCTTAGCCATTCAATGCTGCAATCCAGTTAGTCCCAGAATTTGGAATCTCTATGTAGGGTATCCACTGCTAACGACACGAGGCGCTAGTGTAAACAAGAGGGCTGACCGCTCCCCGACTGTGGGCGATAACTCAACACCCAATTTTGAGAAGGATGGAGGAGCCAAAGATCAGGTGAACATAAAACCTTTCACCAAGCAGAGACTAGTTGTATACAGGGAACCGCTTGATATCTAAAGAACTGAGCTATCACCACACTAGGCCTAACCGAACAAGATGTCAAGAAGGCAGTTGCAGGAAACGACAGTGGTGGTATACAAGTCTCTTGTTATGCATGTACCACAGATGTGAAGGAGAGGATCGTCCTAGTCTGTGCAACGTGTCACGGCACAATACCTACCTATCCAACTAAGATCTGCGCATACTCCCACTTCCGATCTTAGACCTCACATATATAAACGGATACCTAAGTGAAACATATTACCATCTAGCCTCACCAGGCAGACCATGTAGCTGAGCGCATTCTTCACATTTTGAAGTGAGACAGGATAGATGAGTTAACGTGTAAGATATTGTCTACAAATCTAGTAGAATCCTTGGATCGGTCTTTCGCATCCTATCATTACTCCATCTAGTATCAGCAACCAACAAAAACAGCATACTTGAGGCACTCTTTTTCGCCGCCTTGATCACTACAAAGAGATGCCACTAAGTTTCGTTTTGCTGACTCATATATATGTATTACAATGTATCCCGAGGCTTATTTTAACTGCAAGGTGAAGTAATGCATAGACAATCGAGGCATCAAATCCTTAATTGTTCATATAAACATTATCAATGCGTCTTGGCAGCGTTGGTTTAGGGGTTAAGACAAAGAATGATTAGGTGTTCTGTTTTGGTTTTAATATTCAGACATAACATCAGACATTGACAATAGGATATAGGAATAACTGATCAACGGCATCAATCGCATTACCAGCATAGCCCAACTCTTGTCTAGAGTCAAATAAGCTTACTGTACTACTTCTCGCCCGTCGCCAGAAGTTGACTTAGGCTTACAATAAATATTGACCACTAGCTTTTAAGTTGAAGACCATCGTCTGGGGGCCCCCTGAAGATCAACCTGGTAGAGTCAAAGTCTGCCCTAACTCCTATAGTCATAACTTACACCACCGAGACTTCTTTATAGAATGTCTAGCTAGCTTTCATTGCTCTATTCTTCTTTGCAGTTGCCGCTACCTCTCAGCTATGGCTATTTCTATAGTGTCAAGTACTTAGGGGTATGCACAAGGATAAAAAGGCCTTTGAATGCTGATATGAATTCTGGAGTTTTTTTTTTTGCAAATGTTTGAGTTGGTTAACTAATATTATATAGAGATTACATAGATATAAGAAAAGAAAATATCAATACCTATTTAAATTGAAATCACTATAATCGACCGAACGCAGCACAAGCAGCTCAGACGCGCTACATACTGCAGACATAGCAACCCCTATGTGGCTCATCTCATAGTTATGTCATACTACCGATCAGAAACTACTTCCACAAGTTCTCCCAGAGTAGGTATTTAGGTCGTGGAGCATTGTACTTATGACAATTGGTCTCATGTGAGTGTCTTCGTTCGATGTGGCTTGTAAGCGCATCGCCAAACAGACTGTTGGAATGTGATAGCACAAACGGGCTTGCATTAGCAATGTTCAGTTGTCTCCCATCCTTCTCGAATGTACTTAACACTCACATTGATCATGGGGATGTGTATCAGAGATCGGATACCACCGCGTTTGGTTATGACTGATCATCTCGGGCGTGTTTACCCAATTTTAGGCTCTATGACGGTAACAAAAGTCCAACTAGAGTGTTTTCAGAAATTGAATTCAGGTCACCTGCGAAGTGACGGATGTTTACATGTCCTTTGTCGTATAGTAACATACTCACAGGCTCTAGACAAGTAGTGACCATTAGCGGTAACACGTTCTTGTACCAGCTCCAACGTATTATCACCCCAAAGACTGCACAGACGGCACAGACGGCACAGACGGCTCGCACATCCCAGCGAGAACCAGATGTGGTAGATATCCCGACGGCAGAGCCTCACGTCTGGCTGCCGGAAGACATCCGCGAGGTCGATCATCGCGTCAGGACTGTAATCTCATGCGACGAAAGGCATATGCGACGGCCTACTGAATCGTATAGATCTCCTGAGCACGCACCCAACCCCCTGAGGGTTGCGTATGTTCAACAGTAACTGCATGCCGTGTATCGATCGGTCGCCCCTTGATCATGCTGTTACCTGCTCCCTCCTTTTCCCTTCCCGTTGATAACAAACCCCTACCGCCCATTCGCCAGCGGCACCAATGGAGGTCTCACCCGAGAAGTAAACCCCCGCATCCCAGGGCCGTTTTCATTCAGTATCCCAAATCCCACACCAGGAGATGGTTGATAGCTGCAAGTGTCAGGCCATCATCGGCGCGGTCTCATAGGATCGCTTGTGAGGTTGAGCGGGATGCGTGTGCCTCTTTTGCTTTTTCTTCGGTACAATTATACGCCACCCAGCATTATTTCCGACGGCTAAATCCGGGAAGTGGTTGTCCTTACACTCCCTCAGCTGCAGGCCGGCAGCATCCCGTGGGCTGGGCGATTTCCGTGACCCCATCTCTCTCATCAGTCATTCACTGGGCCGAGGTGCTGCAAGTTTCAGCCGGCGGCGACAAGAGAATCGTCGTCCCGGGATCTGGGGGAGCTCGTGCAGGGTTATCCAAGAAGCGAGCATGCTGCCTCTGGTTTCTCCACGTATCAAAAATCGAGACTAGTTAGATGGCTGGAGCCGATAGGGGTGGTCTCTCGCGAGATATAAAACATGACAATTTTATATATATCTGTGTTGATCAAGCCCCCATGCGACAAAAAGACTGGAGCTGGGCGTTTGACTTTCTGGAACAGGCCATATCACGTCGTTTGCAGCTTTCCTCTTCAGGCTCACATCTTAACCTTGTGAGTGGCACGCCAAGATAGTCGAGCATCGCGAGAGCCCATCTCTTGAGACATTTTAATTGTCTCCTGCTTTGCACAGGCAGCACGGGTATTGCCGGGCACATTGGGCATCTCTACTTACAGCCTCCAACTCAATCGCACGCCTCTCGATCTCGACCTTACATGATCGCATGGATCGATCGCAAACCCCGCCATCGAATCAGATATACGCACGTTGTTTCTCCCATGTTATGCCGCACACAATTACTCCATTACCTGATAAGGCCCCCAATGGTCTTTTCCTTACTGATGTAACGTTGATCACTAAGGCTCATAACATCTTTGGCCAAATTCGTGTGGCACGCAGCAGGGTACCACATATTCTACGCATATGCACCAAGCCGACTTCTTACCAGGTAAACGGTGAGAGAGAGTAAGGTGGGGGGTTAACGCGAACTTAACGGTATCTGAGACCTGGCACATGTGGCGTTGGCGTCCTGTCAGATACCGGTATGCCATAAGCGGAGGAAGCCGAGACGGCTGATGGAACATCCATTGGCTTGAGTATCAAGAACCTAATTGTAGTTCAGATGCCTGATACAGCATACACTAAAATGGCTGCAACGAAGAGTTAGGGGAGTGCGATCAGCCTATGTAAATGCTTGCGAAACACACACAGTTTTATTGCCAATACCGGAGTACCAAGGCCAGTCGCCGTCGAGGGCAGTAACCACAAGACTCTGGCCAAGAAACATCTGAATGGTGGTAGCGGCGCCGATAGCATATTCAGCCGAGATCTACGTTTCTATCAATAGGCATCACGACACCAAGGAAACAGGCCGGTTTCGTCAACTTAGCGAGATTGGATCACAGAAAGATATTACCAAATCATTCGACTACTCTTCAGGGATGTTGTGACCGCCGCTCCGTTGTCTGAGAAGAAAAGCAGGCAAGGTCTATATCCCTGCTCCCATCAAGCGGGATCAGCTCTAGGAATAACAGAAAGAGAATTCAAATTCCTCGTGAAGCCTATGAAAAGCGATTACCATGTGCGCGCCGTCTGTTGAAAACTGGTTCGAGATGTCTCATCATCAGGTCGGAACCAAGTATCCATTCCCTTGCGGTATCAAATTGAAGATCCTAGCTGCCGACTAATACCGATACACGAGCAGAGCAACGACTCGGTTTGACTCACCGCCAACAGACGACATAGCCTTTCTGCAGCATCGACGGTGAAGAGGGATACGGTGAGCCGCGTATGCATGTGAATGAACGGCGTACAGTGCCGGTCTGGGCATAAAAAAGGTGGACGTTTAAGCTTGCTCATCCGTTACCGCGACTCACTTACCTATCTCGTGCCTCAATCTGACTACCGCGCAGGCCAATGGTGGCGTCAATACCCTCGCTCATTTAATGATTAGTGATATTCGAATCGACACGACAGCTTGCACATGTGGGCTACCTCATCCCATACGGCCGAGGCCAGACAAGTAGTCTCTCGCAGCGCGGTGGCGCTTCATGCTCGTGGCAAGGCGTCTCTCGATTGGTAGAAGAGCTAGGACAGAAAAATATGAGGCGGTAAGGAACCGGGTAATCAGTCCCCATCGGATCTACATGGAAACGCCGCCGCATCAGAAGCCGGAGGAATCCTACTCTACTGTAGAAGGGCCTGCAGGGGCTAGGCTGGGTTTGCCGACGTCTCGTCCATGAGAAACCACCACACCTAGGTCTGTCTGCCTTAGAGTACTGTACGTGTAGAGCGCAAGGTAGCATAAGTAGGCAGGTATTGATGCGTGCGGCCTGGGGTGACGCGCTGTGCCACATCGTGCAGCACGCATAGCTACCATACCATGCCCACTGCAACAGACGTACCCGCACCGGTGTGCACGCCAGCTTTCCCAACCGTGGCGGCGCCTTGACCGCGGAACACATTCGCGATGTTGAAGATATGGTATGGTAAGAAGGATAGGTAGATAAAGCTTGAGATGAATGTTACGCTACGTACAGTATCACATCTAGATTCCTTACCTACCCGCACTAGACAAGGCGTACTCCTGGACTCGCTACCGCAACCGCGGGTATATGCGGTAGATACCATCTGCAGACATATTCAGATAGTTACAAATACACACACATACACACTACTTCACACTACACGGGTCCGTGTGTTACGTATGATGCGTCAAACGACGCATGCAGATTCCAGCGGCACGGATGAGGAATGTACAGGCGAAGCGAGGGATATACACTGTTCTCGGTAAAGTAAAAGCGGAATTTTAAAAACAGGCACATAGTCTGTGTTTGTAGTCCAAACACCTTGCAAGTCCATATACAAGTGAAGTCGATCATGGTGGCGTTTCCGATATTCTGCACGGACGTACATACGTAGGATCCATGTGCTGTATGTAATGATCCAAGCTAGCGTCCAAGCCGCGGGCGCGGAGATATACACGCACTAGATTAGCCTCCATCCTAACATCTCCATCGAACGGGCCGAACACCAAACGTGCCGTTCATGTGAACGATTGACGGCTTACATGGTTACACGCGCCCTTTTCTTTCTTTCTTCGAACCTACATACATACAGTAGTGTAGTCTCGTGTGCTATAGATATGCGCCGTACATCTACTTACGGTGTCTTGATACACTATTGAAGAAATAGATCGCTGGCCGCGTACTGTAGCGTATCGGCTTGGGTTCCTACCTAGTAGACCGGATATGGCTACACTACTCTCGCGAACTATCAACGCCCCTAAACTGTGACTAAACTGCAAGAAACCCTTGTCGCGCCAGGGGTGGCAATGCCGCAAGCGTCGGAGCGGAATTCACCAAATCGCACAATACAATGAGTAAACAGCGACAGTTCAAATGTATCCAGTGGGTGAGTTGTGCATTTGACTTGAATTTCTGACATACGATTTTGGACAAGAGCCTATTACGCGCAGATTCAATAGGAATAGAAAGTCTTATATGCCTGAACAGGCCATGCAGTCATCAGCCACAAGGCAGGTGCAAGTGGCAATCAGTCTACGAGTACCACGAGTGTCTATTTGAATATTGCGATAATGATTCGAGCAAATACAGGGGCAACTAGAGGCTGCCTAGGTACAGCGTATCTATGACAAGGGCTGGAAATCAGGGCTTGTAATGGCTTCAGACTACAATAATCTACCATGGCTTGCCTAGGTCCTTGAAGGTTCGACTGGATCGCTTCTGGCCTTACAGCCCAGATTTAGTTGACTCTATATACAAGTGCCCTCGTGGTCTATAACCTCCGGGGTCTGCCAATATATCTCATATAAGCGAGGGCTCAATAGCTTCGTTTCAATAGCCTTGAGACATGCGCAATTCAAGGGCGTACAGGTGTTCAGCGCGTGTAACAGCATCGGCCTGCAAAGTCAAGCTTGTGAACGTCATTATATTATTAACTATGCCTCCTAACATCTACAAGATCCCGTTACCTCATCGCATATTGATACTTTCAATGTCGGGTCAGAACCCAAGCCCAGTCCGGCCAAACTCGGTGGGGTATCTTAAGCTATGTGGTAACACCCTCTTAGAGATTGTGCCATTGAAGCCGACGTATTCATTCACGCTTGGAGGCAAGTCCTTGACAGCCGTACCCCACGAGCTTTCGTTCTTGCCAAGCGTCAGAACAAGCTCCTTGCCCTCGGTGAAGAAGCTGTGATCAATCCAGTTCTTCGTATACGGCTTACCGTCGAGAGTAGCGCTCTGGATATAAATTGCCTCATACGTGGGATCGTAGTTAATAGCCCGCACAGTCGCGGTCTTGCCTGTCACAGGGCTTGTGATATTGACGCTCTCGAAGAACGGGGGGGTGATGAGATAGACGTCCTGCCCTGGGTTTGGGAACAGGCCTAACATGGAGAAAGCAACAAATGATCCCATTGCGCCGCTGTCGTCGTTACCAGGGAGTCCTTCGGGCGTGGTATCGAAGAACCTGGGAATATAGAAGTGGCTGCGCTTGGCGGACAGAGCGGGTCGTCCAGCATAGTGATATTGGAATACGGTCAGGAAAGCGGGCTCATTCCCGATGTAGGTGATGTTGGTATTGTGAAGATAGTCTAGCCTCTTGACGAAATTGCTTGGGCCACCGTACAGGGTGACGAGTGAGGCCTGATCATGAGGTACGTAAAATCCATACTCCCAAATACTGCTCTCAAAGGTTTCGGCGCCTGTATTTTGTAATGAACAGACGGAACCAGTGTTGTCAATATTGCTGCATTTCAGCGGGTTTTGAAAACCCCAAGTCCCATTAAGATATTTTGGCTATCGCAAATGGGTCAGTAATCGCTAATATGAGGTTTACATGACTTTAAGAAAGAGTTCCCTGAAATGGATATGTGCATTGTAATGTAACGACCGCCGAAATAGGAAGACAACCCCAATGATTACTCACTTGGAAGAAGCCAACAAAACCAGTGTCAGCACCTGAAAATAAGCTCGATGTTTGATTATCTTTGTACAGGTTTCGCCAATTGTCGCTTAAGTCGAGATACTTCTCCGCGTCGGTCGTCTTGTTCATTGCCTTGGCCATCTGGGCAATGGTAAAGTCGTTATAGCTATATTCCAGGGTTCGAGAGAGACTGCGTGTCATGGTGCCAAACCCCTTGTAGTCGAAATCTTGGACTGGAATGTACCCAAGAGATTTCCAGCTGTCAATACCACCTCGACCGTGGCAGCACCAGTCGAAGGGTTCAACCTCTGCGTCTTTCACCACTGCCTCATATCCAACATCCCACTGCTTCAGGTAAGTTACCGCCCTTGCGTAAGATGAAGCGTATTACTTACATCAATGCCACCAGCCAAGCCTTTTAGATAGCCGTCGACTATGATGACGTCGGCATTAGATCCGCCCTAGAGATATTTAGTATGTTGGAATAGGTTTCTGATGGGGCTAATTCACCTGTGTGTAGCCCTTCGATAAGCTCATATGGCAATCAGGCAGCCAACCCTCATGCTTATAAGTGTCAATCAAAGAGCGAATCATCTGCTCAACTGAAGAAGGATCGAGGACTGTTAAGAAAGGGATCTGGGACCGGAAACTGTCCCAGAGGCTATTCCACTCCATGTAAGTTATACCATCCTCCACTTGGTACATCTGGACATTACTTACCAGTAAAACGAGTCGAAGTATGGCTCTCCTGTTTTCCAGTTCGGATTTTCACCCGTGTAATTCTGTGGATTCACCATAGTTCTGTAAATTCCGCTATAAAAATTCTTGATCTGATCTGCGTCTACCCCTCCACCAGTAGATACAACGATAGGACTAAGCTTCTCTCTCCAGGCGTCAGTAGCAGCCGCATCCACTGCGTCGAAGTCAAAACTCGGGATTTCTGATTCCGCGTTGGCGCAGGCCTGATCCGAGCTTATAAAGCTCAAACCTACCCGTACGACGACGGGGTCTTCGGGAGATTCGAACCGAACGAATGCGCCACCCGGGAGCGGATACCCATTTATGGACCGTGAAATCGTCAAGTTCTTGACATCCGTGCTTGCTCGACTGTTCACGAAAATACCGTTGTCCAGGATCTTCGACCCAGAGAAATCCGTGCAGAAGTAGGAGAGATACTGTCCTTGGGAAAAACTAGACACAAAGCGAGCCTGTCCCCGTATCCTGCCAGTCTCGGGATCGACAGACACGCTGGCGTTGTCCTGACGGGAATCGTGCAGGTCACTTAGGTCCTGGAAGAGAAGAGGGTGGGAACCATTTGTGGTCGTTGGGAAGGTGAACCGGAACAGAGCAGTGCGCTGGGCAGTTGTCATCTCCGCCTTGATCCCAGTTTTCAGGGTAACCGAGAAGAAACCGGGGCGTGCCGCCACGGCTTTAGGGTCGAAGGCTCCATAAGCTACGCGCGTCTTCTTCGGGTAGACACATAGGTTGATGTCGTCGCCGGGACAAGCAGCATAAGGGAACAAGGGAAAGTTTCCAAGGGATGGCTCGCCGCCTGTACCGGAGTCGTGTAGGGCCGAGAATCCAAGGATCGGAGTGCCATCGAGGGTGAAGCCGCCTTGATTGCTTCCGGAGCTGGTGTCGGCAACGGCCTTGGCGAGGCCGTACGGAAGTGTAGCTCCCGCGAACACATTGCCCCCATTCCGAGTTCCAATTAGCTGATCGACATACTGAAGGGGGTCGAAGTCAGCGGCAGCAGCCGTCAAGATGGCTGGAGCGACCAGGAGGGTCGAAATGAAACGGCAACGGAAGGGATGCATGGTGAGGGCATCCAATCGGCACATGGATGAAGAGAACGAGCGACGAGGGTATCAGCGGCCGGCAGATATACGACCCTATTATATAGAGGGTCTAATTTATCTATAGCGATAACCATGGTTACAGCAGACACATTCCGACTTGCGGTATGTCTCGATCTAGTGGAGACGCGCACTGAGACGAGGATGGCACTATACTGTAAACTGCCGGCCACGGCGTACGGTACGAGGAGACGGACGAGAATATTATGCTATGAACTGAAGCGAGCGAGCGAGTGAGTGTAGTGTAGTGCAGTGCAGTGTAAGTACAGTAGTTCTTTGCTTGTCGGACATGCAGTTAGGTAGCACTGATGCAGGTAAATGACTTAGTGTAGACGACGAGCCCCCGTTGATCGTGATAAGCTGCAGCAGTGAAGTCATGTCGTGCCATCGACGAACTGGCGCGGCACGGCAGGGAATACTCAGAAGAGAGCAGGCGTGTGCCCTCGTCTTGCTTTCCCTCGCGCGACTGACCAGCTCTGCGAGCGCGGTGCCTGGTCACAAGCAGTGTCATGGGCATCCTGAACCGATGAACCTTCCGTTCCTGGCAAACGCCTCTACGCTATCGCTTCTGATTCTGCGAAGTTGGGAAGTCGTTGGCGTGATAAAGAGGACCGAGTGGGAAGATGCGAGGAAGCACCTGGCTCAACGTTGCATTCGGCAATACTCACGCCTAGTCTGTACCCCATGCAATCTACGATTCCTCATCTTGGACGACCCGTAACCTTATCGTGTATACTTACCTACTGTGTACTACCTGCTGTACTCAGTACGCCAGTATACCGAGTAGGTATAGGTAGGTAGTTCTGACTTGTATAAGTACCCAGTTTCTGTTGCGCACTTATCACTTTCTCTCTCTCTCTCTCCTCGAAATAATGATTGAGAAAACACACCGTCTAACTTGGGGCGGCAGCACATTGTTATGGCTTGCTCGACGGCTTTCATTTCCCCATGGGCCCCCAGCTTATTTAGTGTAGCGAAAGGCTTGGGCGCTAGGAGTCCCGGACCTTAAGAGTTTAATCCCCGTCCGATCCAGTAGCGGATTGCAGCGTACGGTAGCACAGCAGCTGGTGATAGAGCTTGGGCAGGGATAAGCTGCGCCAAAAGAGCAGTTCTTAATGAGAATCGCGTCGTCATTGGCTGTGAATTGGCATCCATTGCTCGTGTTCCTGCATAAGTGCGCTCATTAAAAAGGACAAGGACTGAGGTGATGCGCAATTTGACTCAAAGCCAACGAGAGGAGAAGCTTGTCCGTGAAAAGCAGGTCGTTTAATTGATTTATGTTTACGTCAAGATAGCATAGACAGGTTATTACATACAGGGATTCAGATTAACGTTACTATCTGCTCTGCCTCCTTTATCGCACAGATTCTGACGATGCAATGATAAACCAACCGCATCTGAGGCAGGTCGTGGGGTATCTGATAATATATTTGTTGGCGACGGCATGTCAGCCAATATTACCACTGGATGATATCAGTCACTCGATTTCTAGGAATGCTCGAAATGGTCATCATGATAAGATTATTGATATACTCAATTAACAAGGATTGCGGGTTTGTATGACACTGTGGCTACCATGCTACAATATCACTAGGTATAATCAATTCCCATGCCATTCATCCGAAGACAGTTCCTTCTTACTTCTGCGAAACGGTCAGCCATCCACACACACACACACATACACACGACATGCTCTCGCTCTAGCGCTAAAACAAGGCACGCAATAATCACAGCTTCGCACCACGTACCTCATTCGGCGACTTGACCTCGAGAAGCAGCTTGCCCGTGTTCTTGCCCTCAAACAAGTCCCGGATGGCGTACTCGGCCTTCTCGATGCCGCCCCTTACAATCGTCTCCTTGCGCTTGAGCTTGCCTTCGGCCACCCACTCGCTGATGTCCTTGCGGGCGCGCGCGAACTCGTCGAAAAAGTCGAAAACGATGAAGCCCTCCATGTGGATGCGCTGGCTTATGACGTGGAACAGGTTCCGGATGCCCTTGCTCTCCTTGCCGGACTCGTTGTACCCGGAGATAGCGCCGCACATGACGAAGCGCGCGTGCTTGTGGGCGCGGCCGAGCGCCGCCTCGAGGATCTCGCCGCCCACGTTGTCCCAGTACACGTCGACGTAGTCGGGCGTCGCCGCCTCGAATTCCTTCTTAAAGTTCTCGCTCTTGTAGTTCAGCGCCGCGTCGAAGCCGAGATCCTTCTTCAACCACTCGCACTTCTCCTCCGACCCCGCGATACCGACGACTCTGCAGCCGCGCAACTTAGCGATCTGCCCGACGACCGAACCTGTGGCGCCCGCGGCACCTGATACGACGACGGTTTCGCTGGCCTTTGGCTTTCCGATCTTGTCGAGACCAAAGTAAGCGGTCAAGCCGGTCAGTCCTAGAAAAGAGTACCAATCAGTGCCCCCACTCGCCATACTAGTTCATACCATGTAGATAAATCGGCATTATGCATTGTGCATTGTACGGAGCCTCGCGTCTGCAGGAGTGCAGGTTGTATCTCCAGCATCGTATCCTCCGAAGACAATGGGCAATAAGTTAAAGAAAAGAAAAAAACAGACAGGAAACATACCTAAAACGCCGATGAGATCGGTGATCTGACCGCCCTTGGGAACCTCGAGCTTCTCTATCTCCTTGTCGCTCACGATCTTGTACTCGGTCCACCCGATGGCGGCGTTGACGATATCGCCCTCCTTGGCGTTGGGGCTCTTGCTAGCGACGACGCGCGAGAGGGTGCCGCCGCGCATAGTCTCGCCGATCTGGACAGGCGGTAAGTACGACCGTGCATCTAACGACCCGTCGAATTAGTTAGTCGGCTTTCGGATTCGGAATTGCGAGCAGCTTGTCGCTTTCACGAAGTGACTGGGCCAGCCAATCCTCCTATAGAGCAATAGAAATGATAGAACCGGGGAGGTAAAGAAGGCAAGTGGGTAGGTGCACATGTTGACGTTGACGCACCATTTAACCAGCCTCGCATGGCGGGGTCGAGAGATAGATATAAGGTCTCGAGAAGGACTTGGCCATCCTTGAGGTCATCGGCCGTGGGTGCAGGCTCCTTCTCGAGTCTGAAGGTCTCGCCGGGGACGACATGTGTCTTGGGTCGCTGGGCAAGCACGAATTTCTTGTTCTCGCGGGCCATGGTTGAGTTCCCTGTCTGTAGATCGGCCTGTACACAGGGGAAAGTCAGTAAGTAAATGCAAGGGTATATTATATCAAGACTACAGCCAGACAAATATCTTACAATTCAATGTCGAGGAGAGTTGGATATGTTGAAGAAGGCCTGACTAGGTAAGTAAGTATATACAACTTTGATTTTGATCTCTAATAAAACAATGAGGTAGCATCGTTCAAGAAAAGTGAGGACTGAGACGTTATATATGCGTCATGACCGGACCACTCTCCCAGCACCTAAACAAAAAGAGGGTTGCCAATCCACCCACTCAAGCTCCGAGAGGGAATCGTGTCATTCGGCCGTCTAGAGTCTGGCCCCACGAAACGGGCCACCCCCCTGAAACGGGCCACTAATTCATAACATTATAACAAAATAATAAAAATAGCTAAAAATATACAGTTTTAAGTTTTAAATACTATTATATTTATAAATAATAATTATATAAACTTTAATTATAAAATCTTAATATTAGCTTTATTTTTAAGCTTTTATAAATATTAAATTTTATAATTAAAACAAATTATAAAATAATAAATATAATAAAATTAAAACTTTAATATACGGTTTTATATAATTTTAAAGCTTTATATTATTATATTAAAATTTAAAAGAAATTATATTAAACTTATATTATTTATAATTTATAAATATTAAATTATAATATAAAATTAATATATTTTTATATTTTTATATAAATTAATAAATATATAAATTAGTTATTTAATATTTTAATATAATAAAATAAAACTTTAGTATTATAATAAAACTATAAGTTTAATTTATATTTATGTTGTTTTTATTTTTATATTATTTTATTTATATAAAATATATTATTTATTAAAACTTTTAATAATAATATTAATAGTAATACTTTATAATTAAAACTTATATAATAATAATCTATAAATATAATAGTATATAAAACTTTAAACTATATATTTTTAACTATTTTAGTTGTTTTGTTATAATGTTATGAATTAGTGGCCCGTTTCAGGGGGGTGGCCCGTTTCGTGGGGCAAGACTCTATTTGCCGTAGAAGGTAAGCTTTCCCAAAGAGGCAAGACTCAAAGAATACGTAGACTGCTAACAGCTTAACAGGCTGCGTTTTCGGTCTGCCAACAGTCTGCCAGCGGTTACCAGGGTAGAAAATATATGAGCACGGGCCGTACTAAATCGTCTACTCTACAACGTCAATACAACCAAATTGCCAACTCCCAGCTGTATCAGGGTCTATAGAAGCCTTAAATAGCTATAAATCTAATAATGGAATCGCTTTGACCAGGGGCAGGGAAACGCTCGTTAGTACCCTGGTTATCTCCCTCGTGGAGCTTAGAGTCTGCGTAGCTCGTTAATATCACGGTTTGCTTTGCATAGTGCATAGGATTTTTTTCTTAATAAATTATATTACTTTTACGGTGGTTATAATATTATCAGAGTACCACCAACTTAGTCATAACACATAAGAGTGTAAAAACCACCTCTCCCATATGAATCAAGAACATGAAGTACTTCGAATAGAATACATCCAGAGTTAACGAAAATTCCAAGGGTCAAGATTACTATTCTAGAAGTTGTAGACTGGCCTGGAAGGGATCTGTCCGACTAGCTTTTCGCTGGTGCTCGGCTGGAACTTCTTCTTATACCACTCCTGTGCTGTCTCTGCAAGCTTCTCTACCTCGCTCATCTTGAACTGCGGATCCTTCAATAGGTCGTAGACCCCTTGCGCGAGCTTTGGGGATATATTGTATTGCTGCGCCAGATATTTCTTCTGTTTCGGGTGTTAGCATAGCTGCCCACTGTGTATCGTACATCGTGTTAGGTTCGGTGTTAGTTCATACCTGGATCTCTGGGTACTTGCAAATGTTCAAGTACTTGCCGATGTTGCGTATGGTGTTTTGCCTCTCGCCCTCCTTCATCGCTCGAGTAAACAGCTCGCGGGTTTGGTCGGGTCGTATTCGCTCTTCTTCCCTTCATGCCAGTAGTGCGACTTTCGGTTCACGATGTTGTCGTTCACGACGTAAGGCGCCTCGGCTATGTCGGGCCTGAACTTGTGTGCGAAGCTGTTGGGTGCGTACTGCTTGTTGCCAGCATGATTTCGTGTCGACTCTCATTGCGCCATCAAAGTTGAGCGAAGCAAAGGACTGCGCCATGAACGGGCAGTTGACCGGGATCTGGTGGAGGTTAACCCCGATGCGATGATACTGGGCATCCCTGTAGAAGAACATTCGGAACTGTAGTAACGGATCAGGCGAGTCCTCAATTCCGGGGACCATACTTCCAGGGGAGAAAGCCGCTGCTCGACGTCGCAGTGGAAGTTTTCGGGGTTCTTGTTCAACACCAGCCGGCTGAACTCCTTCATGGGGAACCTATCCCTCGGCCAGACTTTCGTAACGTCGAAGGGGTCGAATCCTAGGATGTCGGGATCCGCTTCGTTTGGCTGCATTACTTGTACCTTTGTGACCCATTCGATTTCTTCTCCGTTTTCGATGGCATCCCAGAGGTCGCGCTTGGAATAGTCGAGATCCTCACCGCACATCTGAACAGCTTCGGCATCCGTGAAGACCTTCTGGCCATGTCTGGCAATGAAGTGATACTTGATGGCAAAGCCGCGAGGATTGCGTCCTTGATCTGGGAACTCTCGTCCAAAAGTTACCGTTGAAAAGCGAACAAATGCCGGTGTCTTCTCCCCCTTGGTGGAGAGAAAGCCGGCTTTCGTAAGATCGGTCACATCCTCAGTACATTCGAAGTAACCAAACGCTCCGGAGCCACACGGGTCCAGAATAGGAATTGCTTCGTTGTTGGTGAAGCAGGGCCCGTCATCTGCCCGTTTGCCACCATGAACGGCGCCGCACACTTTAGCAATGATATCGGCTGGGCCTTCATTGGCACTTTGCATATGGCTTTCCCTCGGCGCGTGTCGTTCGCCTTGAGTTCCCGCACTTATAGCGGCGGCAGTGGCTTTGAGAGGGTGCTGGTGCGGGTCCATTGCGTTCGAACTGTTACTCATCTTGAATGTTCAGCTTACAGTATCTCTAAGTCACCTCGAGTGTGTCTGGTCACAGTTGACATTAATCCAGGCGATCTGTTCCATACGATATGATGGCACCGCGAGATAGGTCCCTATATAGCGAGCTGTCAGAAATATCTATGACGACGTCACTGTACACCGTGCTGGATACGCAGCCTTGGCGAGCCAACGCATTCTAAAGCCAGACTAAGTAGTTATTACAGATTTGGGTCGTCATCAACAACATGTGGTAGCAACGACTCGTCATCATGTAATCTTGGTTACCGGCAGATGTTTACCAGAAAAAGCGTTAATCTTTCATATGGATTGTCCGAGGCAGGTGACAAAAAACTAGGCAGACCACCTATACCATTTACACCAACTCTGTATTTTTAAAAGCTATTTAGAAGCCAGTATATTGACCTTCAGTGCTAATTAAATTTAATAGCCGTTCTCGCACTTCATCAATCTAATTATTAATCGTTTTGGTTGTTGTTCTAGGTAGTAAATGGTGTAACTAGTATGGGTAGGTAGTCTGCCTAGTTTTTTGTCACTTGCCTCAGATTGTCAAAACACCAAACCAGCTTCATCACCTATACATTGAAACTTGAAGCTTAATTAATAAGGTCGAAGCTTGGAGAATGAAGCTCAGAGCGACTATACAACAACTTACACTAGTTGACGTTAACAACCAATCAAATCGACAATATTAGTGGTTGTCGTTTTAGATAAGCTCCCGTTGTTAGGCTGAATATCATTGGGCGGCAGATACTTTGCTCTTTTGCTGACGTTACCGAATTCATGAGCTTCTGAATAGATCAAATCATCTTTAACTCGGAGTCGCCTCAGGGACGCGTTTCAATCACCGCAAATGGTCGATGGAATCAATTCTAGTTTGGGTTCTACCACATGCTACATTACGAGTCCAGAGTTGGCTCCGGAGAGGACTAACCTAGGTGAAGCACGTTAAGGTGACTATAACCCTCAAAAGAGGATTAACCTAGGGCGTTAGCTCAAGACCTACCCAAGTGAGGACCTGGCTAAAGTTAGGTGCCGGGTGCATACTGTTAGAATATCGGTGTCATTTCCTTCAAGCGAAGCATAACGTGCGCAGGATAAGCTCCGGGGGGGTTGATGCATCTGTCCAAAGATGGAAACCCTGTCAATCTGCTCAATTAGAAACTGCTGATTAGCTATGCCCATCTCATGATTACTTTTGTGAGGCTCATCACTCGTCGATACCCCAGGAATTCATGCAGATGGCCGATCGCGATTCGAGATCGACGAGCCGTCCAAACAGTTATAGTAGGTCACGATCCAATCTCAGACGCAGGATTACCAACAGTGCTATATACTGACACTACGATGACGGTATTCAATCGTCGTCATTGAAAGCGCCCAATCAGCACTAGGACATTACCAATAGGTGACAATTGGATGGCATAAAAGGGGCATAGGTATGTATAAAGCCGTAACTGTATAGACCGACCAAATAGCATTAAGTGCAGGCAGTCTGGTAGTATTTAACACTGAAAACACATCACACCAGTTCACTCTCCCATCATGGCGCTTCCCATCAGATTCACATCACCCGCATCTAGGCGAATTGCGGGATTGCACAAGACCTTAAACAACCCTCGCTTCTTTTCCGCGACAGCTGTCAGTATGACGAAGATCAGTGAAGCCATAAAGGACGACCACCGTGAGCTTGAACAAGCGTACAACAACATCATAAACGCCAAGTCAGACGATGACAAGCTGAAGTGGCGCAACCAATTCACGTAAGAACTCGCCCGCCACTCCATCGGCGAGGAGCTCGTCGTCTACCCTCAGTTCGAGAAGCTGTTACCATATGGCCACGACATGGCCCAAAAGGACCGCGAAGAGCACTTAGAGGCAAGTTCTTTCATTCTATGAGATGACATATGTCCAAACTGTCATATAGTTAGATTTACTAACTATCATCCAGGTCAAGAAGCAGCTCTACAAATTTCAGGATCTCGACCCCGCTCACGCAGAATTCGAGTTAACTATAAAGAACCTCTGGTTCCATCTCAAGGAGCACATCAACGAAGAAGAGAACCACGATCTGAAAGCGCTAGAGGAAAAGCTGGATCCAGCGGGCTCAGAGGGCTTGGTGAAAAGCTTCAAGAGGACCAAGATGTTCATTCCTACCCGCAGCCACCCAAGTGCCCCTGACAAGCCACCCTTTGAGGCAGTTGCTGGGTTGTTGGCTGCCCCGATCGATCACCTCAGAGACATTTTCCGCAGTTTTCCAGACGATAGCAAGAGTCAAATGCCTCCATGATCGATACGTGGGAGGAATTGATGGCTACACCACGATGTGTTATGTATAGTTAATTATTCGTAACGAATATACCAGAACATGAAGCACATTCTTTGAAATATTCATCTGTTTAAGACGTGATGTCCCTAAGTTTAAGTAACGGTATTTTACACGCATTGAACACTTGAACGCTATTTCGTATGCGTAATCCAGCCTACGCCTTCGGGTGGGGCATATCTCAAAGTTCATATGAGACATATTAGCAGAGCTCGTGGGTTACAATCTCAGAAGGCAGTTGTATATAGAGTCGAGTTACCCTGGAATGCCAGGAACGATCCAATTGGTCCTTCACGGACTCGGGCAGCCATAGAATATTATTGTAATCTGAAGCAATTTCGAGCCCTGATTCCAGGCCTTGTTATACGAAAGCTGAGCTAGTATGCAACATACCGCGATTCATGTTATCCTGAAACGCTTCGATCTCATTGATACCTCAGTAGCGAAGGTGTACATGATATGGGACTGATAGCCAGACTATACCAGATAATCACGAGTGACAGTCTGGAGCAATCCCGACACTGTTCAGACCTCTCATCAGGATCACCAACATATTGGCAGCCAATATACAACACTCCTCAACTACCTAGATCCTTACGCATGCTAAATGATGGACAGATGCCAAAATCTCTTGCTCCTGATTCCCTACCTTACTCCTTGTCAGATGCAGCCCCTTCGCCAAATCCCCCACTTGTACTCCATTCCACATACCCACGCCCAATCGATATCTGATGATTCCCCTCCGCCTTTAAACATCGTACACCACTTACTATACACGAGTCTTGTGAGCTGTTAGATAGCAACGGGCCCTAACCACGCAACTTGAATCGTACGGAAGCCGCCGTGCTCAGCCAGCCGTCACATGACCTTTCCTTGGCACGCAGATGGAGCTGTTCCTGCGGCGTTTCCATCATTTGCCCTGACTAATTGCCACCTGGGAGATTCGTCGCGACGTGTCGGCCCTGAAATCATTCTCCATGTCCCGCAGCTCTAGGACGGCGGCTTCGGCATGGGGTCCCCGGGCTCGTAGAGCGGCACGCTATCCGAGCCCCGCTTTCTCGAGTGCCCCTCAGAGGAGCTGCCCTTGCTCGCGTTGCTGTTCTTCTCATGACTGCGCCCTGGGGATCCATGATCGTATCATCCCTTACGAGCGCCGGCTGTTGCGCTGCCTGCGCTCGCGGTCGAGCACGTCGTTTTTGGAGCTCATCGGGACGGAGGGGCAAAGGGGGTTTCGAGAAGTCTCCCTCCGGAAGTGTGGCTTCGCCAAAAGGTAACTCGGTCTTCAGCACTTCATTGTAATTTAACGGGGGCGGCAGACCCTGGGCCTGGTAATCGGCCATGGGCTGAGCCTGACACTCGGCTAGATGTTGTGCCTCGTGAGATAGCGCAAGCTGGGCTTCGAAATACGCAGTCTGGAGTCTGTAGAATTCAACGGGCAGGTCGTTTGCGCAGCCTAGGGCGCCTGGGCTGGATTCGGGTACGATGGAAAACCTAGAGTCGAACGCCTGCAATGAAATGAATGATTAGCTGTGAACACCATGTCGCGATAGAAGGATTCCCCAACATACGTCATCGAGGTTCAGTCCGTAGTCAAAGGTATCTAGCCCTGCCATGGGTCCGGGCCCTGGTACCATTGATCCGTCGTACCTGGAAACTTGATACTGGTTGTTGCAGGAAACGCTCATGTCGTGACCCGTGAGTAGAAACATCGGTTCATCTTTGAGCACGATTGATTGCTCACGAAAGTTCAAAAAAAAAAACCGGGATATCAATGACATAAATAGCAGCGACATCACGGCGATGTGCATTTGCTATGGCGAGGGCTGTCGATCGCGATCTGCAGGACAACGCGTGAGGTCACACCCACCTCCAATATGGTCCCCTCATAGATTCGTACGTATGCCAAGCAACATGGAGGTAGCGCGGGGACTTAATTCATTCATCTTTCAGAATTGTTTATGCGCGGGGGGGACGCCGACATCAAATCACGAGTCATCAAGATCCATAAGAGGCAGAAGAAAGTTCGAGATACTCCAGCCACTACTTTCAGCATACCTAGTTAGAGAGACATTACGTGTGCGGTGTGTTCGTCAAAATTGATCATTACTCCAGGTTTCATTAGCCAAGGTTTGTTGGTAAGACGTGTGTCTCAATCGGCACCTCTGGTTGGATCAATTGAAACCTAGGGAAGCCGGTGAAGGAAAGAAGACGCGGCGATGACGGAACCCGCCTCTCAAATGTACATAGAAGCTATAAGGCTTGGTAACGGTGGGTTGGACCCTGGAAAACCAGAAAGGAGTACTAACGGGATTGGACGCCGTGTCCAATCACAAATCGTATGTTGCATTATTAGCTCATAGATGATGTGTCATCGCTTCAAGCGACAGGCTATTCAGAGACTGTTATAGACCATTACCATGGGACACAGAGATAAGATGCCTGCCGCAAATCGGTGCTGATGTCGACGTGCGTCGGAGAATGCCGGTGACCCCTAGTCCGACCAGACGTATCAGCATCCCCGTTGTCTTCTAGGTGATGCGGAGGGTATACTCGAGGGTATAATCAGATTCTGATATTAACAAGTAACGAAATCAAAAAAGAGTAAATTTACTATGACGAATGTTTGAAGGTTTCTTTTGTGTTCATTCTTATCTTTCCTTATTTTTCATCGCATTATTTATACGATTGTCTGTATGGTTGGCTTGCTGTTATGGCAAATGAGTCATGACGGAGCGATGATGCCCCTAGTTTGGAGACTCGCGTAGAGTGAATGCGCCTAGAGGTAGGTAGGACCCCTATTATTACAATGCTCAAGATGACGGAATAACAGGGGCCGGATTAGGGGTCCGGCATGCTACGTGGATAACAGTAATCTGTCGTGGCGACCAAGGATCATTCCGACCTCTTCCGAAGCCTTGGGTGGCTGTCCTTCCCTCTCCTTTACCATTGATCCGATCTTTCCTGCCTCCGAAGTCCGCCAATACATAATAATGTCCTATGGCAGTGAGGGCTGGATAGCCTTATTTTCAAAGTAAACTGACAGCGCCCAGAAGTGTCCACTGAAGCCGATATACAAGGTGCTCGGCGCATGGAACAGACGATGTGTCTTCTGACTAATAGCCGGGCAACGGGCGTCTGAGTTGTTTCGAATATGCTCTTTAATAAATTGTGTTCCGAGTGGAGGGTGTGAAGCACAGTGGCAAAGGGTGACGAAAAGCGCGGTACTGATCAGTTAGTAATTCTGAATTTCGGAGGCTTCTGTAATATCAAACTGGCGATGGCTTCACGCGAGACATGCTACCACGAATTTTTGCATCGCATTCTTCACTGCTCTTCGTCTCTCAAAGGCTGACTATTGTCCCTAAATCCTTTTATTGGCTCAACAATTAACTACAAATGTGTAGAACCTATCGTATCCCGGAGGCAATAGACACTTAGTTGCGGTATCCAGAGATATCGTTAAGCCAATCCACTAGTGCATTTGCTTGAATCTGCCATGATTCCTTTCCCAAGCACGCCAGCGTCGGACCAAAATCTTCAAGGACTTCGTCGACATAGGGACTAAGAGATTCAAATAAGTGGGTGAACTGCGCCTCCGTGTCAAAAGTGGCAGCCTTCCAAAACCGCTTCCACATGAGGACAGAATTGATGGCTTCCTTATGCCGTGACTCAATATTGGTAGCTACCATGTAGTACGACGAGGTTTTGGCGTGAGCGCATGCAGGCTTGTAGAGTCTCACATTGGAAAACATGCTGAACCTGCGTAGTACCAGTATGGAGTCCCATGCTTCGATCTTGCGCATGAGCACTAGCATACTGCCTCCGGGCTTAACGTGCTCAAGAGCGAGAGCCAGTTGCGTATACATCAGCCGAACTCGCTCGCGTTCTATCTCCTTCTTGTATGCCTCTGGGGAGTGAGTTCTTGGGATATGCCCATCGCAGATGGCAAGGTCGAAAGTATCATGAGCCAGTAACTTCTTAGGAAGGAACATGTTGGCCTCTGGGTGCGATGGAGGAATTATTTCAACTCCCATGTCCGCAGCGAGCATAGTAACATCAAGAAGTTCGACAGTAGCGGCATTCGGATCTGGTAGGAAGCGGACCTCATGCCCGCCGCTTTCCCTTGGAAGACTGAAAGCACGAGCCGTGGCTCTAGGGTTCTTTTCCATAGCGAATTGCAGGAACCCCCCAGGCGCCATGCACATATCAAGTATCCTCTGCGATGACCCATCGTCTGATTCTGAGATCTTGAAAACGCCAGTAGCCGTGTGAACTTCGTGGGCAATATTCTTCAACATCTTAAAGAACATTTGGAGTTGCCTTTCACTGAAATTGCCCGCATTCTGTCGCCGTTTCTCATAGTACTCATTCCCGGCTGAGTTATTTTGTCCCTAAAAAGTGTTACCACTGCCACGAATATCTCCATAGTAAAATTGCTTCGCGCAACTGAGCTTACCTCTTCTCTCAGGTCCAGCAACTGCCCAAATATCGGGACTGCAGCCTCTAGATACAGACAGATTTTGGAATTTCGAGACTCAAGAATTTGGTCATTGGAATCGACATCCGCCTCACGTGCAATCTGGGAAAGGAAAAACGTAAGGTCGTTGCCTGTACCCTGCCCTGATGAAGACGCCATCTGCCAGGAATTCGAGCAATGCTATTGAACGTGTACAAAAAACAAGCAATAGCTGGTATTGTTGATCGATAGATACGAGTGTATTGCACGTTGTCCTTGATAAAACGCATGTTCAAGGTGTGCAGCGATAGATACTTTATACTACGGCGATATAAATAACGGAGGCTTTTGGTGTGGAGCACCATAACAGTGGAAATGCAGCCATCTGCAACATCATGATTGAAGACTCAAATGGCCTCCTTCAGGTTTGAGCTTCCGCAACGATGGCGACAATAGAAACCGATATGGTGATGAGCAATCGTAGAGAATCGTAATAACAGAATTGCTACACCTAATCTAACAATTAATGAGTCATAATGAGCGGCATGTTGATTGTGAAGAAACCGGTTCATTTGCGCAGCTTTGTTTGCACAACCAGAGTTGAGTAACAAGAAGTTTCCAGGAGATACTTGAAACACTCACATAGTCAATAGCACTATCACAATTTTATAGGCAGAGATTGCTGGATCATATGGTCAGCTGCAAGCGCTGGCGGCAAACGTGAAATAACTAGCAAACAAAGTCTGGCCCACCCTTCGTCCGCCATCTTGGGAGAGTCTGGACGGGTCTTGTGACTGTGCCGAATACCAAAGCGTTCAGCCTGCACCCCGAATCAATCTGCCCTACAGATTGATGGCTGATACTAGAGCGGTAACCTACAGCTGTAGTAAGACGAAAGCAAGCATCACGATGACTGTTTGGCGGGTTTCTTGTACCCCTTTTTCACGTTGTCCCCCTACACAGAATGCTGTACCCTTCCCTCTCTTCCTTCCTCCTTGGATCCGTGTACATGGAAGTGACGCGACATTTTTACAGCTCATTGGCAGTAGCCTTTTTACCGTGAAAGCAGAACATTGTAGCTCTGGTAGGCGAAGATAAATAAGTACTATACGTGTCCACGATAGGTGCTCACGCTTAGGTTCTCCTAGGACACATTTAGCGAACAAGAACTTAAATAATACTGAAGTATGATGAATGCTGAGCTGAAGACAACACGGCCGAAGCGGGAAGACCTCCTTGGTTTCGACCGGTTTTTTCGTTTGCTACTCGGTCAACTGATTCGTCGTGTATTACTCTCTCGCCATTCCGGCGGGAGAAGGGATACAACTTCCCGTATACCCTTCATTGAAACCACACGAGCGCTATGATTGTGACAGAAAGGGCGAGAGAGGGATGTTCCTCGGGCGAAGGCTCCTTCTCCGTATTGTACGGTCATCAAGGAGACAGTGACCCGCGTAGGTACGATCTTTTGAAAAACACATTCCTGTCTCACCCGTTTCCTAAATAATATAGGCTATGCCTCGCTTCAAGATATCCGCGATGTCGTACTTGTACCTCCAGAATAATGCATATCATATGAACGTGGCTCGCCCAGCGTGTTACGGACAGTTCATATTGTTTGGCTTACGAGACAATTCCGAATAACCACGACCTCGGTCTACACCTACTCCATATAGTATACATATAGCATGCTTTTATACCGAATTCAAACAGGTTTTCTGTATATCCATCCTACTCTATTATAGAGACACACTTTACCCTTTGTTCAGAAGGCGTTGCGAGAAAATCGACTTCAACCGTCTTCAATTTGTTCTAGAAATACCTACCCTATCTGTAAATCGCAACATGGACAATACAAGCCAACCTAACGGATACGATCCAAGACGCGGCAGTTTCATAGGTTAGTCTACACATCTTCCTAATTCTAATATTCACACCCATTGGACGTGGCCTCGCGATGAGCTAACTAACCTTGCCTCAGATGGAAAAGGTCAAACTCAAGACCACGGCGATGGGCTACATGCCACATTGGACCTTTGGACGGGGCGATACGTTGCTCCAGAATTAGTTGCGCCTAACTACAGACAATACCGTCCGTCAATCCCATCTCCGCAGGCGCTGTTCCCAGACCAGTTCCGGTCCCGAAGAGGACAGGGTACTCAGCATTCCTCATCGCTTCACGAGCAAGATCAGGCTTCAGCATCGGCGGGAGGCCTTCCAAATATCCCCCCTCTCAACCAACTGCTAGAATCTGTCATAGACCACAGACCTTCCTACGGATATCAGCATACGGCACCGCAGCCCTCCCAAGCTCCTCCGACATTTGAGCCCACCACGTCTCAAGGGATCGTAGCACCGTCCCTAGCCAGCGGAGTTTTAGACTCGACAACGTACACAACGAACCGTCCGGTAGTCTCCGGCTCGTCTTCGAAAGAGGAAGCGCGTACGGGCCGTGGGCCACCAGAGAAATGGGACTGCCCTTATTGCGGGCACAAGGACGCACATGTCGTCGCACCACGATCACAATGTGCATTCTGTGACCATTGCAGAAACATGTGGCTGATGGATGATCATCAATAGGACGGAGGAAGCAAGTAGGCTACTGAGATTGGGCATGGGATTAATTATGTTGCAATTGGAATTGGACGGGTGTTGAAACTTTGGTCTCTCTGTGTTCAGATCATGGCTAAGACATATAAAGACATTGGGTTTCGAGGGGATTTTCTTGCCTATTCATTACAAAACACATCATTATAGTTCAGCCAAAGACACCTCCCCTCCCTTCTATATCCTTGCCTTCAAAAATAGCTATTATGAGGTATGTTTAGTAATTCTAGAGCACGACAACTAGCGTGCTCAACACTCGAGTGGGCCAAGGAAGTCCACCTCCAGGAAGATGCTACTCTTGAAATTGCTAGCGTGATTCTCCCTATCACCAGCCTGTTACAACTGTCAAGGGAGCAAAGAGAGGAATCATGTGCATAGTTACAAGCGTGGCTGAAGGAATATTTGAGAGACTGTCGCGCAGCAAGAAGTGTTATATTATCCCCTTACCTAAGGCTCGTCTTGTGCGCCTGAATTACCCTCTAGGTGGCCGCCTAGCAAAGCACTCACTGACCAATGTGAACAAATCCTCATCCCTGGAACAACCACTTGCTTGCCGGTGTCAGAGGCAAACCAGGCACAACTACTTGTGGGAATAACAGGGAGCCTTTAAGTGGATTTCAGGGCACCCTCCATATAGATGAAGTACCTAAAGTAGCACAATGTCACATCAAAACATAGTTAGATTCGATCATCCTAATAGAAAACTAAGCGTATCGGGTTTCTATTTTTTAAGGGTTTTGGTGATGAAGTTTCCATATAAGCCCCGTGTGTATTCTGCGTAATTATGTGAAGCCATCGCATACATTATATAAATACAGAAAAGTATCTGTGAACCCCGTTCTCCCATATTGCTGACTCATTTTCTTGCCTATTCCCAACCCTATACCCTACACTTCAGCATATCACTAACATCATCAAACGATTGGCTACTTAGCACTTCTAGAATACTCGCATGGCCCCCCTGTATGTCTCTAAAGAAAGAAACCTCCTGGGAGACCAGCCGAATCGCAACATCTGGCTTATGCAGGCAACATGTATCCTTCATTACATCAAGCAATCTCCCATTTTGATAAGGTATGGCCTTTAGTCATGCCTACGGACTCTGGCAAAGTGCTACTTCCCTTTTTTTCTAGATGAGGAAAAAAGGAGAAACGAATTTAGAAAATTATATATATGAGTGAGAAGTAGCATATCATTATTAATATATACTATATACTATTGTAATAAGACGATCTTGAAAAGCAAGGTGGTTATTTCGACTCTCGGAAAACGTTTCGCAGCTTACATCTCCCCCCCCTTCTCCCACTCTTTTCGAAACTAGCAAAGAGACGCATATAAATGTCATTGTCATCGCCCGTGTCGCGGTATAGAATGGCGACGTTGATGTTCATTTGACCAACGTACCCAGTCGTTGAGAGCGGCAAGGGGGAGCGAAACTCTGTAGTTTCTTCTTCTTCTTTTTCTTCTAGCTGAAGCGAAGGGCTCATTCGAGTCAATCCCATGATCTTATTCGAAATCACGAACCTCTCATACGCGCTGGGGAAGACCGTGGTCTAACTCCTGTCGCTTTACGAAGCAGATTTCATCATCGGTGTGTACGTCGTGTACCCCGCCTCGTTGAGCGTAGAGTATGTATCATCGTTGACAGTGGTGGCCACCTTGCTCCTAAGAGATCATTTGCTAGACGGATAGTAACACAGAGTATCCAGCGGATAATACATTATGAACAAAGGTCTAACCAAGAAATAGAATTCGTTAACTCTAATAACATACAATTACACCTGAAACCCACTATCCGTAGAAACAAACACCCAATCCATGCTCTAGTTATATTGTACGCTCGACCGACCTCTATGCATTAGCGCGCGTCGCCAAAACGCTCACGTTGCTCGCGTGCGCAATGAGGAATTTACAACACGTCAGCGCGAATTTGCACGCCTTCGTCCACCCCTCATCATTCGTGATCCCCAACCTGATACTATAATGCCCAATCCTGTCATCTCCTATCTTGTCGCCTTCAATCTTATATGGCAGGACCAGCGGCGTAGATGAATACGCATGCGGTCCAGTGACTTTAGTCTGCTCGTGCACCGAGGCCCCCAGCTGCCGTACCAATTCCAGGAAGGCCACCATGCCCTTGTCGAAGCTCCTATTGAATAACATCTGTAAAGGGAGGTCTCCCGTGCAGTATAGATCGAGCACGCTCTTCTTAGGAGCTAGCGGGGGGCCGCTTCTATGAGCGCCGACCCGGCTCGAGGAGGGCGAGATGTGCTCGTATTTTATGATTTTCGAGGTCGAACCCATTGGTAGGGGTTCGTAGCCTTCGAATTTGTAGCCTAGTTTGTCGGCTACGGTGACAACGAGTAAAAGCGCTTGGCCCCAGGCTGCGTTTATCTCGGGCCAATCAACGGGTTTGGACGATAACTTTCCTAACCTGAGGCCGTTGATTGTAGCGAAGTTTCCGTCGTGATGTATAGAGAAAGTGTCATTGTAGACATTTGCGCGTTGAAGTTTTGTTAGAAGTTGAGTGTCGTGGTCGAACTTGGAGTTGATGCTGTCTCTCTCGTTTTGGAACTCGGTGAGCCTCGAGGCAAAAGCGTTTCGCTCTCGCCAGAACTTCTCCTCTTCAATGTCGAGTTTCCGAGATTCCTCTTCGAGAGCCAGTATTTCTTCATCTAGGGTCGCCTTTTCCTTTTCCAGTTTCAATAGCTCCTTCATCGAGTCTTCCTCCTCTTTCTTCGCCTCGGCTAGGAGACGTTTCGATTCAGCAATATCTTCTTCAGTCGGAACGTCAGCTTGGACTTGTTTTAGAAAGCTAGCATAGGCATCTCTTTCGCGCGCGCTAGATTCGAGCCTCTTCTGCAGACCGTCGACGAGCATCTCCGTGCACTCGACACATATTGGATGGTCAATATCGGATCGCGCAGACAGGATTTCGAACAGCCTGTTTATACGCTCTGCCTCATGGGGCTGGGCAGCCCTACTATCAGCGCGCTGACTACTCGGGAAGGATGGGCGGCGCCGTTGGTTAGAATTCTGATGTTCGTGAGGGGTTGTCAGCCTGGGCGGAGCAACTTGGGACTCTGTCAAGAGCACAAAAGACATGGCAGAGCTGTCGCGAGGGCCGCTGTTCTGTTTCTTGAAGGTTGGCGGCGCGGCGTTCTGGGACACCTTGTCGTAGAGGGCGCGGCGTTCGGCTTCGTGAGGATAAGATGGTCTCGCAGCGTGCGGCCGCTTCGGTTGCTGTTGGGTTGTTGAGCCTGAAGAGGAGAGCATCTAAGTTAGCATAGAATTATGATCATGACGACGAGCGAGATGACGAACCAACTAGGAGGTCAAAGGCAGCTGGATTCAAGTCGACCAAGGATCCGTCGAGCTTTAGAGGGGCTCGACACTTTTGGCAATACATGATGTGCCTAGTTGGGGGATGGCAGCTGGGAGGAATCCCATGCTGCGCATCTAGCTAGGTAGGGTATCGGAGCTTCACAAGGAAAATCCTAATCTAGACGAACTTTGTCGCGCATGACAAGGTTGTCATCTCGGAAGTCAAGCTGTGTAGACTGTAGTAGTACAGATAGGTCTGCGCGATAGTGCTGGAAACCTTATATCGCCCTGTACGTCATGTGCCGTCTAGCTGCTGAGAGGTACATTACCTAGGTATTAGGTATTAGGTACCTGTACTTATACCTGCCCAGTACCTACCCAGGTAGGTGCTCGTACTCCGACCGCCAGCGGTTGATGGTTGTAGGAGTGGGGCCGGATGTCTTCGCGGGGTCTTTGGCTGACGCGCACCTTAACGCGTTCTTCTCTTTAGCACCTAGCTCAGAGTAGTAGTGATCAGATAGCGGGCCCCTGCAGGTTAGGTACAGGGTAAGCCATCTGCACTATCTGCACTAAATTCCCGAGGTCCCCATGCAGCGCAAAGATGCGACGGTTGCCGCGACCACAGGCATTTATAGCGCCCTCTTTGTCAACAAATAACCCCGATTATCTCGAAAGCCCCTCCAACGCCCTTTGACCGTCAACGCCCCGGCATTCAACTCTCAGCGACCCTTGGCGAAATGGCAAGCGGTATGCGACCATAGCCCAATTCAAGATGGAGCCACCCTTGAAACGACTAAGGCTGAACCCGTTCTTGTACGGCGACGATGACGATGAAGACCAAGACGAGCTATCCATGACCCCGGCTCAGTTCGACACCACCCAAGACCCCATGTACCAGCTCGACAAAGGGCGCGCAAAAGCTGCGACGAGGCTCAAATCCACCTTTGAAGACATCTTCGAGAAATATGGCAAGGATTTTGACGGCGACGACGATGTCATCAATTTTTACACCGATGAGATCGAAGTCGACAACGGCCATGTCCAGTCGTTGGAGTACAGGAAAGGTAGTCCTGAAGGTTCGCCGTCAGATGAAGAAGACAGGATTATGAGGGGGAAATCATCTGCTAAAAATAAAAAATCACGGTCAAAGTCGGTCATACCCAGCACATACATCAAATGCTCTCGGGGGTCCCATCCGCCATGGAATGAACCTCCCGGATTCAATGCGCCCGGATTATCTAATTTCGCCTTCTCTTCTTCCTTCGGCTCTGCTCCTTTCGACCTTGGGCGCTTTACGTTTGGGAACACTCACGTGGATCCAGTTTGGCAAGCCCCTGATCTACCCTTTCAGCTCCAACAGCGGCCTTCGTTTGGAATAGGTCAAGGTCAATTCGGTTCCTTTGGTGGGCTATCGAGTTATGCTTCCAAAAGACTCGTGAGCGCCAAGTCCTTTCTACGTGCCGGTTCTGCCCAATCGAAACCAACAAGTATAGCCGTAGAGGATGAAGAAGACAATATCATCCTCGGTAAAAGCCGCCATCCGAAACCGGCTTTATCTGGTTCAGAAGACCGCAAAACGGTTGATACGCCAGCTACCACCACATCTGGTTCGCTTTCGTTCAGTTCAAGTTCCAGTCAACTGCCGTCTTTTTCTGGTATTGGCATTGATGATGATGAGCTGCAGCTTGAGCCTGATGACATTACGGTTAGAGATAAGAACAAACCAGAAGCACCCTTGGCTACAAAGGTTCCCTTGAGATTAACAAGTCAGCAATCAGCAAACAGCGGTGGAACTGCCTCGCACTACCAATCATCAAGCAGTTCGCCGAGTCGCTTGTCCCCTACGCGTCGCAAAAGGAGACGACCAAAGAAGTCTGATACCGAAGAGTCTTTTCAAGTCTCCAATAAAGGTTCAGACAGTGATCTTCGCACTCTTCAACCAAATGAAAGAAGGATTGAAATAGTAATCCCGATTATGAAGCGTCTTTTGCAATCGACGACGGAACAACCCACTGAACAACCCGCCTCGCTGGTAGACAAACGCTCGCAGCATCCAGATGAGGAGCCAAGCGTTACTGGCGATCAAAGTATTGACATCACACCTCTTCAGGATAGTCTCCAATCATCACGATCAGCAGACGACCCTAGGGATGCAGCACAGTGGTCATCCGAGGATGTAATTGAAGAGATACAAGGTGTTGTCGAAAAAGATACCCATCGCTCTTCGGAAGGTCGAGAAATACAGCAAGGGCATTCAAAGCAGACACAGGCCCTCGTGGAACTTCTTGATGCAGAGACCCTGCCGCAAAATAGAGAAATTCTAGAAGGTATATCTCAGGAGATGAGCTCTCTACAAAAAGTGGCGGACAGTCATACGAACGACGCCATGATAGGACTGAATTCGAACCACGACAGGGAAGGGTACAACATCACCGCCGAACAACAGCTCTGCGAGATCATAGGGGTGGATGCAGACCAAGACCTGGCGGCACCGGATACGCATGCGGATAAGAGTAGAGAAGATATGCAAGTGGTCGAGCACGACCAAGAGGTCTTAGTGCACTTGATACCACCGACTGGAGTCTTGGACGGTGATGATTCCATAGAGTCAACTGAAGTAATTGATTCATCCCTAATAGAAGCCGCCGCTCTCGAAACTGCCGAACTTCAAGAACAAAGTCCGCGCTCTGAGAACGAAGAGGTTACTCGACAATTATCAGAATGTTTAATATCCGTTTCGAACGACGAAGAAATACTTTCAACGAGCTCCGTCACTCTAGACAACACAGTAAGTCCTCTTTCAGACGTAGGGGTGGACGGCGTACATGGCGTTTCGGAGGCTGTGAGATCTTGGGAGAACCAGATATCAGCATCCGAAGAGGAAGCCTTGCCCCAGAGTCCCGAACACTCGGGAACACCTGACTTGACGGAATCCGGCCAACATTCAGGTCGAGATTATGTATCCGTGGACCCCTATGCATCAGGAATACAAGACGGCGAAGAGTTTAATCCTGTTGATCAATCACCGTCTCACAATGACCTTGTCGCTGAAATCGATACTCTACAACTAGAGTCAGATGACGCGGAAGTCGAGCGGAGTTTCTCCCCCGAAATTGTAGAGCTACCAGATCAAGACCTTTCAGTCTTCCCAAATGGCGAGTCCACACCAGATATAGCATTACCACTATCCTCAAGTTCGATAGACAACGACGACCAAGACAGTATCAAGATAGGCAGGTCTCCCAGCCCTGAGCTAGGGACCCCCATCCGATCCAAGACAAGTCACGATATCATACCACAAACTGAAACCTCTCCCACCCCTACAACTCCCACCAGAAAACACGGCTCCAAGGGTGGGAATCACACAAGCACCTTCCGCCGCACCCCGTCCAGCAAACGCTTCCCCCTCACCTCACTCTTACCCGAAGGGATAGATGACGAAAGCGACGACGAGTTAAGCATAGCAGGCTCGATCACGAGCACAGGGTCAAGGCTCTTCTCCCCCTTTTTCCGGCCTCCGAAAAACGACAACTACGACTTACCACCTCTCCTTTCCACACCTCGGAACAAAAACAAAAAACATAATCTCTACATCGGAACTCCCAGCTCCTCATCCGCACGACCTCCAGCGACGGATTCCCGCACCGGTCGTAGTCAAACTCGGACCGGACGACGTAGCGCGCAAAACCGCTCAGTGCACAGCTCGCCCCTGAAACGTAGAGTCGCGGAACGTCTACTCAACAGCAGTCCTATAAAAAGACGGGGACACCATGGCACCGCTGCAATAAGAAGTTCGAGTGTAGTACCCTCGCCTAATAGTAGCACCCCACGAAGATGTGGCGAAGACGGCTTCGAGTGCGGGCGGGATTTCTGTTTCACTTGCTGTATATAACCCTCGTCTGGTCGTAACCACGGAGTGTGTCAATCTTTATTATATACCCACGAGCTCACCCCATCGAGCATCGAGGCTTTGCTTAGGTCCTTAGGTAGCTTACAACGTTGGTAAGAATGAGCATCGATACTCCAGTTAGGATGGATGGGTGGGTATTGTTAAGCTAGAAAGCAGCGCGCTTTCTAGCAGGTATAGCAACATGGGTATCATCAGAGCCTTCTAAGTATAGTATAGGTTGTACGGATCATTCTATCATGGGATCAATAAGTTAGGCAGATAGATAGCAAGAATACCTATATGCCTACCTAGGTAGTTTACCTACCAAGTTACCTCTTAGGTACTAAGTAGTATGACAATACCTGAGCTTTAGGACGGAACAAGATAAATCTCAAAAGTCAAAATCAATTACCTTCCCTACAACAAAAAATAGACGAGACCCCTTGCTCGCTTGCTTACCAAAACCAAACCAACCCTTCCGTATCCGCCAATTCCACCCAACACCAAATCAAATCACAAGGATAACCACTACCTAGGTAGGTAATAGTACCGTATCTACTTCACAACCACCACCAATCACTCATCACATCATGCGAGAAACCGAAACCTTCATTCAGATGCCATCACGACGGGACCGACATATAGACGAAACTAAAACATGCTCATACGAAATTCCATCAAAGCACTAGAGGAAACAATAGAGAAGATACAGCCCATTCGTAAAAACCACGCTTGAACTGAGGATCTATTCGTAATACTTATATCCTATCAACTCAACGAAACCCGGTCTGCAATCGCTGAGATGAGAAGTACAACTGGAGTGAGACTAAAGATGACTTGATCCGCTATTGGAGAATATGTTGGACAGAAAGCGCAGCGGGGTTCAAATGCTATTGGCGGCTCGAAGTATCTTTTGCATTATGTACTATATCGGTGTGTTCTCTATATAGGTACCAGAAGATCTAGTCAACGGTACCCGTACAGGCAGTGCGGGTGGCGCAGTGAATTATCTACATCAGCCGAAGACTAACTACCGTAACGATGATCTGGAATGACTTGAGGAGAATTCAAGCACCGAATATTTCTGGTGAGGCGTTAGGCGTTCCGTATGGCGATACGTCGTCGGCTGAATGCAGATGAGCGTTGGGGGGTATCTCAAGCGAAGGTAGAGCGTAGCAGGCAATACAACCTATTATTGCAGGATCGGGACACGGTATTTCAACCTCTCTCAGGTCTCCGAGCTTACAGTCGCCCCGTTCAGGTACTGCTTCAGATTTGCCTCGTCTCGGATGGGCGCAAAGTAAGCGTGTGCCATAGCCTCCTTAGCGGTGAGACGCTCCTAAAAGCCTGATTAGCGCTAGAAATAGTAGTATACTACTAGAGGGTCGAACCTGGTGGTCATATCTCAATAGTTTGTCGAGAAAGTCGATGGCCTCGTTACTGACGAATCGCTGGTTCTCGGTAGTTACAAAGGTATGCCAAGGCTTCTTCTGGAAGCGGCCTAGAATCTCATCATATTGAGGGTCTAGCTCGATCTCGTACTTGTCCAAGTAGTCGAATAAATCGTCGGTACCAAGCACCTTGGCAATTTTGACGAGCTGATCAGAGTTACTGTTGCCATGAAAGAATGGCTCTTTCCTGAAGATCATGGACGCAAACATTGCGCCAAGACTCCACATATCCAGACTGTAATCGTACTCTTGGAAATCGACCAACAATTCTGGACCCTTGAAGTACCGCGAAGCAACCTAATGTACCGATAATCAGTATACCAGATGAATAGTTTAGTGAACACAGATGGTCTCAAAGGCACAATCTCAAGCAAGCATACAGAGGGGAGAGGGGGCTCATGGCTCTCGCAAACAAGAGAAAAAATACGCAATGATGACTTACGCGCACATTGTACTCGGTTCCTGGATGATAAAACTCGGCCAGACCCCAATCAATGAGACGTAACTACGAAACCGTCAGTGAATCGACGCTGTGCTCCACTCCATGGGGGTTGTACTTTTCTATTCTCATGGTCGATCATAACGTTGTGAGGTTTAACGTCTCTGTGCATGATACCCTTGCTATGGCAAAAGTCCAACCCCTTGAGCAGCTCGTAGATGTAGTACCGTACGTCAATGTCGTTAAACTTGGGGTACAAGCTCCTAAAATCTGTATTGTTGACATGCTCGAAGATCAGAGAAGGTGTCTTGCTCTGTACCAGGAGACGTTAGCCCTCTCGCCTTGGCTGAGTATGTGCTTACGCAATTGATGACGTCCAATGGGTGAGGACATGGAATGACGAGTACCTACCTGACTATCCCTGACCACGTCTAACAAGGCGACAATGTTGGGACCACCTGAAAGATTCTGAAGAATCTTGATTTCTCGCTTGATCTTCTTCTTCTTGACGGGCTTGAGCACCTTGATAACGCATTTTTGATAGTTGACAATGTTGATGCCTTCAAAGACTTCGGAGTACTTTCCGCGGCCTGGAGTATGGTAAGCAAGGCAGGTCAATGTCAATGGCGGACCGAGGGCGGTCTTCGTTGTGACGTACCAATCTTGCGTACAACCTCGTAATTCTCCAGAACTCCCCAGCCTAAATCAACGCATTCAGTCAGTACAGTTCATTTCCGTGGATAGGCGGACAGATTGTCGATGGTCGGGTAAGAGCCGTCAATTAGTACAAGACGTGGGTTCGCAGACAGGCTGAGCTGTACAAGAGGTAGGTTCAAGTGGGCAGAGATAGCGCTGCACTTACTGATGTTAACAGAATCATAATCCCAGTAGCTCCTGGGCATGTTCTGGTTGACATCGGCGTAGACCCGCGCCATGATGGCTAATCCCAGTGAGGCGACTGAGGATATCTCGACGCAAATCGGGCAAGGCTGGCTCGGGGTGGGTGGTGGGGACGAAGAGGACGCTGAGGCTGGGTGAAGCCAGTCGAAGACCGAACAGACGGAGCTCTACGCTGGGGTGCGGAGAGGGTTGCGATGGTACGCAGAACAAATACTGGTATGGGATGTTGGACAGCCCCCGAATGGGTGCCGGTGACGGGCTGGCGGTGCAAACCTCGGTGGGACAGAATTGAAGCACGATCGATTGATAGATACGATAGATACCAGAAGCAGGCAAGCAAGCACCGGGGCCGCCTTGCCTTGTCCGCCTGACTCTGCAACCGGGTCTGGCGGCCACAGCGGGGTAGGTAAGCGCCGGCAAAACCACGGCAAGTCAATAAGTAAATACATACCATAGCAGTTAGGCGTGTTACTGTAGGTACGCGTCCAGGTACCCCATCCCTGCAACTTACTGATCTAGGCACAAACCTAGATAAGTACCTTAGGCACTGCTAAATACCAGCTCAAGCTTCAATAGGAGCGCGATACACTTATTTATTTATTTGTTGTTGTTTCGACGAAGTAAGACAGTGCATACTCAAGCCCGCTAATTCAAGCTTATTGTCTGTGAGTATATTGTTCTAGAACATAAGGAATCACAGTTGTAGAAAGCATACCCCGAACTGGGAACCTGTGTCCATCAGTGTAGGGTGTCAAACTAGGCTTTTAACCCATTGAGCTCATGAATATTGCTTAAGCCATCGCGAGTACGGCACAAGTGGTTTTTCTAACATCTTGATTGCCTGGAAGTCTTTTCTCCATCCAATGTCTTGGTTATCATACTAGCCCCCTGTTGATCTCCCATTGAGCACGCGATCGAGTCCCAAGATACCTGAGACCCGGGGTTTAGGTCTCATTCTAAATCTTATCTTCAGATCTTATTCCGAAACCTGATGAGACACTGGTACTAAGGCACACTGCAACGACGTGTTTTTATTGCACATCAAGATTGTATGTGCCCTGGGTCCGACATGTGTGTTAGCGTTAATGTCTTATTGAGATCCCAGATAGAAGTTATTATCCGTGTACCACCTTTTTCAGAGAGAAGATTAAATGTCTCGACATGCATCGGTGATTGAACCCGCAATCCGTTAGCTAGGCCAACTTCAGGCGAGTTCCGCCGACATCCGCCTAAGGATGACGATACAAAGGTTTTCATCATGTGGATAGAAATAGGAACAGAAGGGAAGCTACTAACCTAGATAAGAGGACTCGTCACATGTACATGCCATGCGAGGCCGATTGATGGGAGGAGCTGTTTGTTGTATACGCGCATCCCTGTAGAGACTGTATTCAGTCGTCGTAAGAAATCTGCTTCCGCTGCGCAGAGGACGCAGAGCTCTTGTTCTGAGACATCCCGAGATCGTCGTAATGTAAACCGTCCATACCAGCTTCGACAACATCCCACGTCCTCTTGCGCAAATCTGGTTTCTTCTCCGGCTGGAACTTCTGGTTTTCCCTCTTCCTCTGCCTAGAGCGTAGCTTCTTCTGTCGCCTAATCTCAGCCTTGGTCAGGGCTGGTTTCTCTGCCTCGATCTCTCCATCCTCGCTGCCCTCAGCATCGTCATCAACGGCGTCCGAGTTGGTATGAAAATCGTCAGTTTCAACAGGCGTGCGCACGAGCTCTCCGCCGCTGGGCTCTATTGCAGGCTCCAATCCAGGTGTTATTTCCCGCTTCGAGGCCGCTCTGTCGGCGCGACGTAAAGCTTCCAGTTCGGAATGACGGAAGATGGCGATTTGTTCGTCGGTCAAGGTGCGCTTCACCCCATCAGGGTAATACCCCAGACCGTCATCTTCATCTTCCTCTTCGTAGTAGTATTCCTCTGCATCACCATTTTGCACAGCATCCGGTCTCAGGAACTGGGTATTGAAGAGACTGATGGCGTCGATGGAGAAGTGCGTCGCATGGAACGACTCGATCTCTGCCTTGCAAGCTGTCAGTGTCAGTACCACTAAAGATTAGGGCGAAGGGAAGTCTAGAGACTCACATGCGATACTTCTGGGCTCCGGAATTCCATGGGGACGTATGAGGTGGGCACGAGAAGTGCTCAAACCATGATTGAGTAGGTGTTCAAGGCGGATGAACAAAGAGAATACAGGTAGACAACCTGAAAGAAATATATATCTGAGCGAAAGCTTAAGTGGACCAGGCAGCTGCGGCTAGTAGTAGGTTAGGCAAGTACAGGGGATCCTTCAACTAGGTACTACTCAGTAAGCGCGACGCGCAGCCCCACATCTTATAGAGCATGCAGTATGACGAAGCACTGCTCAACTTCCAAGTTGGTTGGCACCCGACGATAATGGCTTGGGCACGGAGCGGGACTGTACATAGTAGTTGAAATCAATGAATTGAAACTAGATCTCCAGAAAGCACGTATGAGAATAAAAGAATAGTATGTTGTCAAGTTTGAGATAGCACTCATACACGCCTCGGTAAGTACACACACCTTCATAAGTCGTAAGCAATCATAAGTTCATGTTCTCATCCCATCGCCGGATGGTCCTCATACATCCAGTCCCGTCAGATGCAGGTAACGCGCCGAATAGAAATCATTAGAGGTACGTCGGGCGGCTGTAAAATCCCCGTCGTAACCGCAGGATAAAGAAACCGTATGCGCGAAAATCGAACTCCCGACGAAGTCAGCCTAGTTGAAACAATCTTCATCTGAAAGTTCAGGTTGCGCTCAGCAGGGCCAACGCGCTTTGGAAGGCTTTCACAACCTCGGCAACTGACCATGATACAGTCAGCCAGTGTGCTAGATAGGCTTCACGTCAAAATAGAACAGAGGGAGACTTACGGTGTTGTTTCTTTTGCGATAGCGACTGCTCCGAGAGGGTGACATACCGCTCCCGTGTCTGTAACCTACATGACGTGTCTTGTCTTAGAACAAATACTTGACCTAGAAAGTGGTTAGATATGGAAAGTGGACTCACCTTTTTGCCGCTCTCTCATTATCGTGGTTCGATGCTGCGGAAGCCCAGACATTGAAGTACTAGAGGGAAAGTTAATGACCCTGAGTGTCGCTGTAAAGATGCGTGTGTGTGCGTACCTTAACCAATTGTCCAAACTCCTCAAGCAGCTGTTTCTCTTTTTCATCGGCTTCTTGGAGGGCCTTTTCATAGCGGTCCTTAAAGTCTTCCCAGTCGAAGGGCGCGAGATGGCCGGGGCTGGTCAGTTCAGACCTGTCACTCCGTCGCTTCTGTGTCTCAGGGGTCTGAGCCCGATGATGGTGTTGTTGATAACCTCGGCGATGAACTCCATTGGGGATCTCATCGCCTTTTATAACCTGGGTAGGAGGAGGCGAGTCGGATATCACCTGGGGATTTAGTCTCACTGTGGCGTCTTGGGGTGTTTCTGCAGCATCGTCTTCTATCTGGCTAGGCGGTTCAACCATCATCGATTGATCCATCATGGTGCGCTCCGGGGTGCGAGGCATTTGCGAGGGCGATGAAGAACTCGGTGTCCCAGACATTATGGCCGACTGAACTATCTCCGGTGTGGACTTTTTGACTGATTACCTCTGCGACTGGTGAATTTGTAACGGCCTTGCTGTACAGGTCGGTCCTTGGGATGCTGCAGCTATGTTTTACTGATACTGGACGAATTGGGCTTAGCGCGTACACTGCTTTCCCCAGCCCAGACTTAAGTTACTCCATCGTTACCTATCTTGATTCCTATGAGTTCGTAATCTCTGTCAATGAGTTTAGAGCCAATAAGATGGCCTCTGCGACTCGGTTTACCTCTACTTAGGTAATCTTTGATTCGTCCCGACAACGCCTAAGGTACTCCTACTGCCGACAATTAATTGATGAGAAAAGTCCTTTGCATATTCACACAGCTGAAGTCACTAATTATCGGACAGAGTCGAGGTTTAACTCGCCCTTGGCAGTATACAGGAGAAATAAGGCCTTGTATCAGTTCAATAGAACATCAAATGATTTGGGGGGACCAATTTCACATGCGTATAGCTAGCCGAACGCAGAGAAGAACGCCGTGTCGCTGCTAGATGGCTGTTCCGAACCGTCTCGCGCCTGACCCGCCCGGCGTGCTGCAACTGCGTACTCCATGCTGGGTACAAAACTCTTCCGGTCGCATTTCTTGACTGTGCTCACTGCTTTAAGGAACTCGGCTTACTCACTTCCGCCTGACCATGTGCTGCTCATCAGCCGCGTATCTTGAGGGTGGTGCGCGAATGCTTCGCGTTGCGGTATCTCCCTGAGCGGAGAAGCATCGCGTCATCACAACGAGAGTCCAAATTGGGATCCTGGAGGGACTATATTGTATGTAAGTAGTCCCGAGTATTCCCGGCAGCCTTTAGTTCAATACGGGTTATATCCAATACAAGGCATGTCATATTTCTTGGCTATTCCCGTCTTCCCAGCCAGTCATAAACGCACAGAATCCTGGCTGTTCGAGACCCTTTCGCGATGATAAACTTTGTCGCTCGACGCCTGGCTCCTTTAATCTCCATGAAACCCCACACTTGTTCTGTTGTCCAGCCCACTTTCTCATTGACCACGAACACATTAATATGGCCCGGCGAGCTAGGCGTTCCTTCGGGCGACCACCCCTCAAGCAGCCAAGGGTCCATTGGGTTTCCAGCAACATTAATTGGTCTTTCTGATCTGTTTGCGTCCCCCGGGTTGGCAAGACGCAGCCAGCGTGTGCGAATCTTCTGTACTCCGAACTTGCTCCCAGAGCCCTGGGTCATTTCTGAGCCGTCTACGATGTAGACTTCCGTCTCCCCAGGGAGGCCCCCAGTGGCAGTCTGCGCGATCTGTATTACTGTCACGCCGTTGTCATTCTTCCTTTGGGATAATCGATCCGTGAGGGTGGCGAAGGATATGGCTTTGCGGATTAGCCATGGTATACCTCGAAGTTCGAGGGCGACGTCAAGACTATCAGATAGTCCCTTATTCTGGGCAGCCATCAGTTCACCTTCTCATTCCGTACCAGGTCGTAAGGGCACGTACTCACCATACGCCAGGTACCTTCCAGGCTATTGATCGTGACATCTGGCGGTGCAGCCATACTGCAAAACAGATGGCGATACAGGTATCGTTCGAATAAGAACAACTACTACTAAGCGTCGTGGTCAATTATAATAGACATGCAGGCTTATGCATTACCCTTCAGGGGTAAACTAGAGTCCTTGATTACCTAATGGGCCACCCCCCCTAGTGGGCCACCTAAACTAGCGGTCAACACCACTAATACTACCACCTTTACTCAATTAATTAAAGCTATTTAAAGCTGTTTTTTTATATCAAAATAGCTATAGAGTCAGAAAAAGAGACGCTTATTACGCTAACACTTGTAAAGATCCGAAAAGGCAAATTGGTATAAAAAGCTACCAAGCTTTTTAGAGTCCCTAGGACTACTCTCTAATACTAAGCTAATAGCTCCCTTTTACGCCGTAAAGCTAATAAAATTAACTAGTTATTTAGTTCTAAAGTTAAAGCTTAAATTATTAAGTAGATTTACAACTTTAAAAGCGCTAGTCGTATGTTATACTGTTTAGAAGTTATTAAATTTGCTAAGTATATTTTAAAAACCTAAGGGCGTAGCAAAAAGATCGGAAAGCATTAGATTAACTAGCTATTTAAATACTACCCAAATATAAAAACGAAGCCTTAAATAGCCTTTTAAGCCGCTAAGGCTATAATAGACTTACTAACTCAAATTCTTAAAGTTTTTAAGCATTATAAAGCTATTTACCAAAAGTACTAAATTCTACTATATTATATTATAAATATAGATAAATATAAACTCTAAGAAAGCAAATCTTTTTATAAAAAGGTTATAAGGTCTTTATTAATAAAGGTAGGCCTATAATAGTATTTAAATACTACTAATTAGGTAATTATTTTAGAGACTTTTCTAATAGATAGCTACTATTTTACGCTTATGTTATCTTTATAGGTAACTTGTTATAAAGGTAATAGTTTAAAGCTAATTTTCCTTATTAGAAGTATATAACTAATATAAATAGCTAGACTACTAACTAAATAGCCTTTTAGTAGCTTAAAGAAATCTATTTGCTAGAAATTAAACTAGAAGATCTTAAGTAGTAAAAAGTCCTATTTTTAAATACCTATACTTTTTATATAAATAAGACCTTTATATATAAAGCTTAGTCTTATAAAGTAAAATTAATCTATTTACTTATCTATAGATCTTATATTTTTTAACTAGCTAATATAAGCGTTTTTTCGGTTTTAAAACGCTATTTTTATAAAAAGATAGCATCTTATATACACTTACTAGCTTTAGCGCTTATTTATAAATATAGATTTTTAGCAGTATATATAAAAGTATATAAAAGAGCTATATAATCTAAAATAATTAAAGCTGTATTTAAAAAGTCTAAAATCTAGCTATTTAACTAAAAATAACTGCTTAAAAACAAAAAAATGGTTAATATAAGCTATAAACCTATTACTTTAAAAGAGCTTTTATAGTTAAACAAAGGAAAGCGTAAATAAAATATACTAAAAGACTTATAAAATTTTTAATATTAATTTGCTAGCCTAAAGTCTTTTTCTATAAAATTTACTAATATTATAATAGCTTTTATATAAAAAGTAAATAAAAAGATTAATATTTTAGCTTTAGAATTAGCCTAGGTATAGCAGCAGATTAATAAACTAAAAGCTTAAAAGGAAGCCCTAAAGCCAAAAGCCTAGAAACATATAAAAAAGGACTTTTAAAAGACCTTTTATAATATAAAAGAAATTCATTAGGCGTAAATTACAGTAAAAGACTATAAATAAGCTTATAAAGCTAGTTTTTTGCAAAAAGCGCATAAGATTTTAAAGGCTACTTTCTAAAGTATGCTAAATAAATAGCATATAAAGTAGATTAAATAAATCAATTAGGTTGCTAAAAAAACGCGTTTTTTCTAACTGCTATTAGGTTTTATTAAGGCTTTTAGATGTGGCCCATTAGGGGGGGGTGGCCCATTAGGTAATCAAGGACTCTAGGCAACAATCTCTTCAGGCGGTATATTGAGTACGCATACGAGCTGTGTATGTAGAACTACCCCAACCACTAGAATTTACCACCCTAGCTGCCCAGGATAATCCCCCGCGATGCACCACCCTATTCTAGCGTCGAATATAGGTACTTACATCGCTATACAAATTTACGAGTATCCCAATCCGGTCAGCTTAGTCATCTCTAATTGGTTGAAGCGGCAAGGTATCCGAAGGAACGCTTGTGGGTCAAAACCCCTCCGAACATCAGGGCGGCTCTGACCTACATCCGCCTACGTCAACAACTGTTCGGCTATATATTCTGATTTTAAAAGAAGATGTTTTTTTTACACAAGTCTTCGAGGCTATTCGAGTCGCTGAGCTTCGCCTCTAAAACTACGAGACAAGAAGCTAACCTGGAAGCCTACTCCTGTTGAAACATCTCACGTTGTTACATTCGCCTGACAGTGGAATCTGTATACTCTTTAGTGTTTATATGACTAGCGATTATACGGATTTTATTGTCAGGTGACCGTACCGATTCTTGAATAAATTGCCTGAAATTCTTCAGATATTACGCAGGAAACTATGATAGACCCAGACCTAAGCCTCACTTATCCTCTGGAATGCATCAAGGACTAAGAGCTTAGGATGCGGAGCTCTTTGATGGCTCTGACAGCGACGAGTTCTGCTAACAACTACCCTCGTCTCTAGATTATTATCATAGCCACCTTCTTTGCGGCACTCCTCGCTGTACTTGAATCGACTATCACCAACGAGACCTTCAAGCAACAGGTCACAGATGGGTGGGCATATAGGCATACCATTTCGATGCTTCTCAAGACTTTTGATCCTGCGTCTAGACAGCACAGACGATGGCATTCAGGTCTGTCTCACTGTACTCAAGAACCCATACCTAGTTGCCAAGAATAACCTTCTCGCGGACGTCAGAGGTTATCGCACAGAACCGGCGCTTGCTGCCGACATGATCGACGCGGAGATAGCCAAGTTGTCCAACACCCCATGTCTATTGCAAACACAATCTCCCAGCTGTCAAGCATGATATCCAAAACCTACAAGATCAGATCCGCCGATTGAGAAACGACCTACCAGACATCATGCGACAAACTGTCTTCCAGACTGTAGACTCTGGAGTCATCGAGAAACGTCTGCAACACCCTCGCGGCATGGAATAGGAAGGCTTCCCAATGACAGCTGTCGGAGACGCCAACGCTCTTACACCTGACAAGGTATGGAAGAACGCGAAGGAGATATATAGCGCACAAGACACGACCACGCCCCAAGGGACAAAAGAGGGGGTCCAGTCTAGACGAGCTTTTTGACACTATACCTTTGCGCAAGCAACGGAAGCTGTCGGCTAGTTCAAATGATCTCTTTGCTACCACCTCGGATGAATCAGAAGAGTCCCCAAGCATCCGATCATCGTACCGGTTGTCGGAGCGCTGAAAGGAGACTGGCAGGTAGCTACCGCCTTTCCTAGACTTGGCTTCGTATTTGTTAATTTGGAATAAGCAATCAAGCTGCGCCGAATTGAAGATACCAAAGAGCGATGAACATCGCTAGAGGATGACTCTGCTTCGATACCTAGCCTTTCCACATTAATAGAACACGCATTACCGGAGTTGTTTTAATTATATAGTGGGCTGTCCCCGGCTCTACCCCGAATGCATTCCTTCACTTGACATTATCATACACTTATTATAACTGTCGCTGCTCTTCGTTGCATATCAGTCACCCCGCGTCCTCTCACACTGCCCACCCGAGAGACCACCTAGTGCCTGTCCCATACCTAACCCAGGAAAGTTCACACCCACATGTAGAACAAAGCCTATACCAAGGCAGACCACACCAGAACAAGGTATATAATGAACATTAGTTCTTGGAGCTTTTGGCCGGGTTGGAACGGCCTAGCGATAGCGTCTCAGTATCATTACCTAGCGGTACAGCGATATATCCTTACTCTACATCCTTACTCTGCATCGTTAGGCACTGGGGGTTCGATTCCCTCGGTGGCCAGCACAATTCTTTTCATTTCTTTTTCCCTTTTCCCCTACCTACCTTCACTCTAACATTGCTTTCTCTTTTGATACTCACTTCCGACACAACTACCTCACACACCATCCAAATAAGATACTCCATTGTAATGCATGAGCGACAAGAGGAAAAGAAACCAACAAAGCGAGTTCTTCAATGCATTTTGTTCTGGGTATGTACATTAAACTCAAGATGAGAAATATAGAACGAAGATATTTCTTAATTCGCCGTGATGTTACTCTTGAACTTGTATGCCAATCCCTTCGTGAGTTGCAAGACCCTATTGCATCTTGGAAAAATGCCCTTGAATTCGTCCTGTTAAGTAGGATTCCAGTTATGAAAGGGCACCTGTGTCTCTGAACTCTCGTCCAGGCCACTAAACATTACATAAACCATGCGAAAATGCTCGGTAGTACATAAGTTGTGGTCTAAAATACCCATCACCTTAGCACTATATCACTTTGCCCTCGGAGTCCCTATGTTAGTCTTATGCTTATTTCCTTTCTTTTTTTGTTTATTAGGTGCGGGTGTAAGCTGGTTATACTCTGACTATATAACGGTTAACCTGCGATTACACCCTTATTATACTATATGATTATATCGTGATTACCCGGTCGTTATGTGTATTGGGCTAACTTTAATGATCCTAGATAGGTGTAGTAATTATGATAGATATTTTTGACACCAACTTAGGTATGCCTACACGGTATTACCTATCTGGTCAACCGACAGCTTTTATGTCATCTGGCTATGTTGCTGCGATGAATCTACTTCACGTGGCGATGACACAACTCGATTGTGTACCCAAGCAGTTGGGCGAGCCATTCCGCCAGCCTCCAATCAAATCCAAAATCTGCCCAGCAACTTGTAAGGGGCCGGTCGAAAGGCATAGATATTGCCTACATATTTAGCATACAGTGGACTACTCCCAATTTCAATTGCTATCTTTGAGAATGCCTATATATCTAAAGCCATTATGAGTAAAGCCATTCAAGTTACCTTGTCGCTTGTGGATAATAAAGATCTGGGGAGACAGTAACAAAATCAAAGCAACCTTACATGCTAGGGTCAATAATGTATTTTAGTTTGAACTGTGATACGTCTTTGCGTTCGATATCCTCGGTGATTTCATCTGATCTTTCCGGTTACACAACCTGCAGACGAACCTTAATCCTACCGTCTCTTACATATTCGCCAACTCTCCCGAACAAACCCCGACCGCAGTGGTGCACTATGACCATAACCTTTTTAGAGGGCGAGTTCGGTCATTGTCATGCGGATGCTGAGGATCCGGCTTGCTTTGGCTGTCTTTCTAACCGATACGGGTCGATTCACGATTCAAAGCCGGCATGGTGGCCTTCGGTGCGCCCAGTGAGTGCATGGCGAGCTTCAATGACCTCGCCCAGTAATAGTATCTATACAATTCATTAGCTTACAGCTAGTATAAGCTCGAATAATTCTGGACACATCACGGGCCTTGTAGATTTTCTTTTCTCTGGCTCGGAGACCCAGTCGTGCACCGTCCCAGTTTAACTGAGGTGCTAAGACTGTGTCATCCGAGTAGAAGTTAAGGGGATCGAATTGACTAATGAGATTCAGGAACGCATAGACGATACCTGCCTATGAGATGGCTCTGTTGAACAAGCCGATGTCATAGCTACCTACCTTATCTACTGTACAACTACCATGCATCCCGGATGCGACCTAACGATTAGTGATAGGTTGTAGCCTACGGATAAAGCCGATACAACAGTCTGATAGTGGAAAATGGATATACATAGTAAAAGAGCTAAGGGCTAGAAGTCGGGATTACGCTAAGCCGTATGAAGATAGAAAATTTACCTAAATGTACGTACCTCTCTGCCCTATCGGGATGCACTAACCCGCGTAGGTACTAGCCCAGCATCCGCCCGCCATCAGCAGCCCACCTACCCACGTCACAAGACGAACCCTGGCTGTCTGCCTGTGACTTCGCTTCTTCTTAGGTAATCACATCTCGAACAATTCCACTCTACACCCTCGTGTTTCTGCCTCGTGCCATACCGTATCGCCTCATTATACATCCTACTTGACAGGGCCTTTCGCCGACGAAAGTTATTTACTAATATTCAAATCCGTGTCTCCGTAGATATGCAGCTTGCTACTGGCTCTCAGCTCTCGCCTCACACTGTCAGCGAGGAGACAGGTTGCCCCCCTTAGAGTCAACATCATCCATTGCTTCTATCTTCGCCTTTCAGTCGCCATCGCCGCTCATCGCCTGATTGCCCATCATGAAATGCGATATCTGCGAACGAGCCCACCATCTGAAGCGCCTACCCTTCCTCTGTGTGGTCGATGCTAGAAACGCACTCTACGAAGGACGTGTCGAGAATGCGAAGATCCTCATGGAGATAGAGGCCATTGAATCCAAGGTGAACAAGATCTTGTCCGATAACGATGCCAGCTCTGCGTCTTCAGAACCGCAGCGGCCTTCGCGCGCCTACATCGAGAGTTGCGCTTCCGAAGAATATAAAATCAGGGAGAGGACTGAGCGCATCATGGTAGCGGCTGACAAATTACGGGAGGAGGTTGCTGCGGCTAAGAAAGAGATTGAGGACAGGCGGGCCGCAATTGCGAAGAAGAGGTCCGACATCTCTACCACGTCTCAAGCTGTGTCTGCGCGCCGGAATAGGGAGATAGACGAAGCCCGGAAGGCCATCAAGATGACGAAATATACCTGGGATAGGGAATATGAGGCAATGACTCAGTACAAAGCCGCCCTCTGTATGGAAGTCGCCAAGCTCTATAGACTACAAAAAGTTCGACGAGTGAATCCATCGCGGTTCGAGTATAAGATAGGGGGAGTTGATATCATCGACCTACAGAATATGAATAGTACGAAATTCTCTCTTACTCATACCTTATACACAAGCAAAGCTAACCATCTAGAAGGTGTTCAGCCAGAACTTATATCGGCATCTCTCAGTCATATAACTCATCTACTGTTCCTCGCTTCACATTACCTAGCGATTCGTCTTCCGGCAGAGATTACGTTACCACATAACGATTATCCCCGGCCGACTATATTCTCGCTGAACTCTTCGTATCAACATGGCGAAGTTGCTTTTCCTGGTTCATCACCCATACCTCCTGACCCTAGGGACCGGCAGTTCGCGAACGTCCCTTTCCCGAGGCCACTTTTCATCGACAAGCCCCTTACAACACTGGCCAAAGATGACCCCGCCACGTACAATGCCTTCCTTGAAGCCGTTTGTCTCCTCGCTTACGACATCGTTTGGCTGTGCCGTACACAGGGTGTCCCAGTGGGCGATAACAACAACCACTTTGATACCTTTACCAGCATTGGTCGAAACATGTACAACCTCCTCATCAACTCGTCTCTCCAGCGCAATCCACAGCAGATAGCCGACGACGTCCGCAGTCCAGTCGTGGCCAACGAAGGCAATGAGCCCACGGACCTCGGCAAGGGCGCACCCCGGATGGGCCTATATTCTCACGGGAGTGGGCATACGTTTCTAGGTAGCGCTGCAGGCAACGACTTAACGCGAAACTTCAAGCTGCCAAACCCAATTAAACTCATGGACAAGCTGAAGTCTAAGCTCACCCAAGAGACCCCTATTCCGGAATGGGAGGTCCTTGATGACGATGCCTGGGCCCCGGACGACGGAGACGACGGGGTCTTCGTCGGCGGGGTGCCACCTAACACCAAGTTCGGCGACCGCGCACGGTTCGGCTTCGAGAGCTACATGAGCGTCAACACGGTTAAGAGCGGTGGAAATGGCGAGACTCATCCAGCTGCTTTCACTGGCCCAGGCGCGACTGGCAGAGATCGCGAAAGGGGAGAGAAGAACACGAACGGATGGACGAAAGTCAAGCCGAGATAAGCGGTGGTCTTGTATATTAGGAAACATACAGATTAGACCTAGTAGGGGTTGTATAGCAGGGTATATAGCAGCGGGTTGCACGCCGTTGTCAAATGGTGTGTTGTCCTCTCTGAAAGGCGCGCGCACACCCGGTCTTATGTATGAGTTCATAGGTGTCACATGTGCATACATATCATATACACTAGCAGGCACATGATTAAAGCAACAACAAATCAATCCGGTAGTTGAGAGTTCATTTTCATTTTCATTTTTATTTTTATTTTTCATTTCTATTAAGTATTTGATCTGTACCCCGTCATTCCAACATGCATGTGACGTTATTTCATATACCACTGTTTTATACACCCTATTCCAACGACATGTCGCTGCCTCCTTGCCTTGTCCCTTGTCCTGATCACCCAACAATATCCTCCAGAGTTTCTTGTTCTCATTCTCTCCTCTTCGCTGCGAATTCGGCACACAGCCGTGCAAATTCCTTGTCAAGCTTCCAAACAGAACGCCAGTGGCAGGTCTACATCAGTAGGTGCAAGCGCAGCAAACCCGTAGATGACGAGGTTATCCGCCGAAGGAGCAAACGTGACTATGCAACCGAAGCCTCCGCAGCCGTAGCAGGAACCAACGCGCATTGAAATTGAACCCTGAGCTCTGCGTAACGACCGAAGTGGTAGAACTGGAGGCGGGCTGCTGAGGAGGAGGCAGAGTAGACTCGGAGCGGGAAAGACGGACGTCGAAGTAAAGCAGCTCGTCTCGCGCTGCGAAAACCAATAAATCAAGACCCAAGCAGGGGGTCAAGATATGGTATCTGTCAGCGCGTTGGGGGGGCACACGACGTGGGTTCGGGACGATAGAAGCCGGTGACGTGCTGTGGGCGACGATTGATCCTCAGATTTTCGTACGAGTTTGTGTGTCGATCAACAGGCGGTGTGATCGATATTCGTAGATACCTTCCCACTTCCCTTGTTGCTGAGACGATCCGACGTCCTACTTCCGTGTATGCTCTGGGCGGGACAGGTTGCAGACACTCGTTGGAGCTGTGCAGCAAAATGGTCAGTGGCGACTGCATTGAGGATGGAAGTAGCGCATGAGGAGTTCTTACCTGAAATTTTACCCAAGCAGGGCCCCATGGGCAGCCGCGAGCCGACAAAGGCAGTGGCTTTCCATCAGTCGGCAGGAGCGAAGATGCCTAACCACAGTTGTCACATCCCACACACACTCACACCTAATCTTGCACAACATCCAAAGCCTCAGTCGCGACAGAGCAGTAACGAGCCCCAAAAATCAGATCCCTCACCAAACACCGCCAACAACCCACCTCCGGTCCAGATAAATGCACCCTCATCACGAGGGAAAAAACTAACTGACCACCAGCTATCAGCCTGACACAGGGAGCAAATTAGGACATCAAGCACATGACGGGCGAGGCCATCAGGTCTCAAGCCTTAGGCACGGCGAGTCCAGGTCTGCATCCATTCTGATAACGGCATCTGTTCCATTTCGCGGGAAAGGCAGGGGAAAAAGCAACGCTCAACCAACAAGCAGTCAGTCAAGCAAAGCCACTCCTCCACCCTGTTTCCCCAGCGAAATCCAACACGCAGGCGCTCACCACTGTCGGCGCGCTCAATGCCCTGTGTCGACAGGACATTATTGCCCTCGCGATACGGCCGGGGCCGCGTAAACGGAAGCAAAACTGCGGTCTTCCACCCACAAAACTCCATGAAGCACATGAGAACGTGAGTAGGGTTTTTTCTGGGTTCGCTGCAAAAAAGGTTTATTAAAGATCAAGCAGATACTTTGATAAGCTTTTTCCTTTTCAGAGAGGCTGACTCCTAACGGAGAACGATGGCGGCGGCGCGGACGGAGTCTTAGGATTAACCAACACTAACCCGCTCTTTGGGCACATCTGACCTCCCTGGCGCGATGATAGCTGGTGGAGTTGTTTGGTTTCTTCGTGAATCAGCGGACGCGGTCCGGACCTTTGGTGAACTGTAGCAGGTTAGCAAGGGTTCGTCTTCGTTTTATTTGGGGGGCTAGGTCGTTTAAAGGGTTTTTATCTTGATGTCGCGACGCTTGGTTTTTTATTGTTTGTGAGACTCGTTTGCCGGGGAAGTAGGCATCAGTTAAGCAGGTTGTTGTTGCATTTGTGGATTGGTGCGACGTGGCTGGATTGTGTGGTGGGAGTGCGACGTGGCGAGGTGCTCAGATGTGCATGATGATTTGTTGCATCGGCCACTGTGAAGTCGAGCTGCAAGCAGGAGATCGAAGCCCTTGAGGTCGACTTGGCAAAACGGAATGTCAGGATGATGTGTTTTCGACGCGGTATGCATTTGTGGTTGATTCTTCTCCGTGTAAAAACACTCGGAAGCTCTCGTTGTGTTCGGCAGTTGCCTTGCAGAACGAGGTGTGATTTTGGAAGTGGCACGTGTCGTGGAACCGCGGGTCTGTCATGATGGCCAAACAGACTATGGAGATGGCGAAGTTCGACGCACGCATTCGAAAGGTTTCCTACGTCTCGACGGCGAGGGAAAGGAAACCCGTTTTCAACATCTGGAACAAGGTGGTCAGCTCAGGAAAAGACAAGATTATACTTTGAGCACATGACTTACTTATGATCAATTTGTTGTTGCGCCTTTCTCAGCACCCATCGATATATCATCGTTCAACTTCAAAGAGAAAGAACGGTACTCATACAATTGAACTCTCGCAAGAGCCACACAGACGTATAATAATACTCGTATAAACGGTTGAATACTCGGACAGACAAAAGCGAAATCGGAGAGCAGGACTCGAAGGCCGATGCAAGGCAGCTGGACGAGTATTGACGAATTTTTTGTGTGTTTGTGTTTACATACTGGTGTGAACGGGACCAGAAGAAAGGGATGAGTCGGAAGATGTGATGATGGCGGGGGCCAGGCCGCAGATGAGGCATAGTTGATATGACGGTTATGGGCGGGCACGAAGCACTCTCACCCCAAATAGCTAACAGCGAACCTCTCGTTGCAAGATCGTATATGATGATGAGGATGATATGTGGGCGAGGATATAGACCTACTAACCCGTGGAAAGAAGAAATCTCAGAAGCAGTTGGTTCAGAGGTCTGATCACGCCATAGAACTTGCCGGCCAGCCATTCCCAGACACCCAGCGAGCGTTCGCACAAAGCGCTACTAATCACGCTAGGGCCGAGTCAAAACTGGACGCGACGAAGAACTAGAGGGCTGATATGTATGTGGACATGTGTGCAACTGGGTCGTCGAATGAGGTTTTTGAGAAATCGTTAGGAGATCGAGAACGTTGTGTATGAGGTATCAGACTGCCGAGAGCCAGGTCGTAAAAGAGATAGGTGACTGGAAGAAATTCGAAAAGGTTGCGAGTGATTCGAGGAGATCGACGCTCAACCGGAACGCTTCGCAGCGCGCGGGTTGGGGTCACGGGCTTTTCTCTTGGCCCGGGCGACGTCTTTAGGATCGTCGGCGTAGATGGGTTCTGGTCCCGGTCTGTGTCCAATCCCCAGCATCCGGTCATCTAGGACGAGATTCTGTCCCGGCGCCGCGTTGGACCAGTTTTGTGGGCGACTTGCCGGTTCCGGCGCGTCAAGCACCTCCTGGTCCTCGGCAGCGCTGGGCGTGCTTTGGCTCTGTTCAGCTTCCATTGCCGCCGTATTCTCCGCTGGCTCTGCAGGTGGTGAAGCGGGCCGCACCTCGGAACTCGGTTCCCCGAAGATACTATTGGCTTCTCTGTCGTTCAACAGGTTGTGATCTAGCACTATAGGTTGCCCATTAACATCTAGAATAGGTCTGTTCAGGAATTCTAGGTCAACACCACCATCCTCTTGCTCCATATTCTCATTTTCAGGTTGCAGTCCAGGGTTAGAGCGATTGAATGCTTCTATCACCGCAAGCATATGTCTTGTTACCTGGTCGGCTTCATCCCGAGTGGGAGCAGAATCGGGAGGAGCAACGTCGGTGGGCGAGGATGAGTGAGCCAAAGGAGCAGTCTGCGTCGCAGGTACAACCGAAGCCTCTGCAGCTGTAGAAGGGACCAACGGCGCATTGAAATTGAACCCCGAGCTCTGCGTAACGACCGGAGCGGCAGAGCTGGGGGCGGGCTGCTGAGGAGTCGTATTCTGACCAACCTCCGAAGACGATGACACAGACTGCTCTCCCTGGTTAGGGGTGCCGATTGCCAGAAATTCTGTAAGCAACTGCGATTCAAAAGCTTCGTTATTGGTCTGAGCGGGAGCAGGCTCGGGAGCAGTGACCCCGGTAAAAGAAAATATAGGAGGAGCCTGCGATGCCGGTGCAGCCGATGCTCCTGTGGCTGAGGCAGGAACAGACGGTGCGGAGAAATTGAACGCCGAACTTTGAGGTGCGGAGACCCCGAAGTTAAACGTGGGTTGCTGCGGAAGAGGTAGACTCAGAGCAGGCAAGACAGACGCAGACTGTTGAGGGGTGGGTAGATTGGGGATAGAGAAATTGAAGTTCGAGTTCTGTGGAACTACTGGAGCTGCGAAGTTGAAAGTAGACTGCCGAGGAGGAGGCAGACTTGGGGCCGGGAAAACGGATACAGATAGCTGAGAAGCTGGGACAACAGGTGCAGCAAAGTTAAACGTCGAACAAGAAGGAGCTGGTGGTGAGGGGCGAGAAGGCGGATCAGCAAAGTTGAGCAATGGCTTCACCGGCTTTTGCACTGGAGGTGCGACCCAGGGTTGGCTTGGAGGAGCAAAGTCCTCACCAGAACGCTTTCGAGAAGGTCGTAAGGACGGAAGCGATGGCGGAGAGGATGTAACAGTGGTAATCGCAGAGCTAGCCGGAGAAGTTCGTACAGCTGAAGGCGCCTCGATAGGAGTTGAGGATGGCGATGCAGAGACGCTCGGAGCAGTAACTACAGTTACAGGCGGAGCTACTGGTGCAGTCGGTGGTGCCACGGGAGAGATGACGGGGGCTACTATAGGCGTAGGAGCAGGAGCCGGTTGAGGAGCAGAGATAGGCGGAGCAGAAACCATGGGGATATCAACAGTAGGGGCTGAAACTGCAGGTACGGATGGAGCTACTAGCGCAGTTGGAGGTACCGCAAAAGAGACCGTTGGGACTGTATGCATGGGCGCAGAAACCGGTTGAGGAGCAGAGGCGGGAGGACCAGAAACCATAGTGACATCAGTAGGGACCGGTACCACGGGCGCGGTAGACTGAGGCGTGCCAGATGGACTAACGACAGTGGCGACAGAATTGGCAAGTTGTGCAAGAGAGACCAGCGAGTAGGCAAATTGCATGAACGGCTTGCCAATTATCCAAGAGAGCGCGGGCTCTCGGCCATCGACTGCCATTTCCACATCGCCATCTTCAGCCCTGATAGCACATCTCTCGATGAAGCTAGTGAGAATATTGACTGCATCATCTCTTTCGGGTGGGCAGATGCCGGTCTCTCTGACATAGTTGGAATGGTCACCCTTCAGCATATACTTGATTTCAGCAACCGTTGGCAGAGGTTCGATTGGTACATCCATGTCCATGTCATCAGATCGGTCTTCCGCCAGTCTGCCCTGGGTTTGCTCATCCATTTGCATATCCTCGTAGCGGGCTTCCATGCTCTGGTTCACGCGGTCTATCGCAAAATGAACCTTCTTGGTCTTGACGGCCTTGTTCCGAGGTTGAGCTACCGGTTTGGTGACGATGTATGCTGGACCGGGGAGCGGTGCCGACTTTGTCTTCTTCTCCTTGTTCGAATTGCTGTGAGTGAATGCAACCGGGGGCGGAGATGGCGGCGAAGCTGGAGATGAAGCTGGAGACGGAATGAGGGGAGGCGGAGACCTGTAAGACTGATCGAATGCAGAGACAACCATGGAAGTCTCTTCCTGAGTCTTTGAAGGAGGCGAGGCTTCATGGACAGGCGCAGCAACCGGAAGAAGAAAACGGTCTTCGGTGGGAGTCGCCGGGGGTGAGACAGGAGGCGTGAGAGGAGCTTGAATTGGAGAAGGCGATGGCGGTTCCCAATGCACATGCTTCTGAACCTTTTCCTGAGCTTCAGCCTGTCGTTCGGCTTGTCGCCGAGCTGTCTCTAGAGCTTCTGACTCAACCGACCGCGTCACAGTGTTGGCAAATTTTTTGATTGCTTCCAATTCCTGTTTTGACTGGCAACTGACGACATTTTGGGTAAAGGGGTTCAAGCTGCTGATGAAGAGCGGTGGGTTGCGATACCCTGGACTACGAGAACGAATCAGGTGCCCTTCCTAAGAGGCATCACTAATCGCCTCCAACTTCCGTTCGTATCGTTCTACCGCAGGGTCCTTCGCCCAGGGGTCTGGCATCCGTTGACCAGAGGGAAACCTTCGCTGAGCATCTTCCCGTTGTTGACGCGCAGCGTCGCGAGATGGACGTTGCTTTGATCTCTTAGCCGCGAGCTCGGCGCGCAGTCGCGCATATTCTGCACGCTTCTTGTCTGGGCACCAGCGATACGTCTGGTTGAAGGGGAAGACAACGTGTTTGACAAACTGATCAGTGGTGTATACCATCTTGTCGACGACCCGACACATGGATCCTGAGAGGAGTTGAATCGCCGGGTGAATGTCGACATAGTAGGCATGCAAACAGGAAGTCATAAAGTCTAGGTCGACGTTCAAATGCCGCAAGATGGAAGTCCAGGTTTCCACGTGATTTCCAGGGAACCAACAAATGGCTATGAGTGATACAAGGAGACAGTACTGCGAGACGACGTAAGGGATGCCCCACAGCCCGTTCATCCAGGTGTGACAAACAATTTGACCCAACCAGAAACACAGCCAGGGGTTGCCGGCGTATGCGGCAACAAGCGACGGCAGAAAGACGGAGATAACAAAAATACGAGAACAGGTGACCAGGAACAGAACAGCGATGAGAATTGTAGTGAAGGTGGCTTGGGCGATTACAAGGGGAAACACGTCATATTGGGACCCTACGAGGAGGGCGAACGGTACTCCGCAGAGATACGAAGGGAGTTCTGTTTCAGTCATTGTCAGCATCTTGTTCGTCTCGAGTCCAGAGAGCCCCGAATTGTGGAAAGTCTGAGATTTGCGCGCAGTAAAGACTCGTGCAAATGGCATGCTTCATAGGATCAAGGATGCATCAAGTGCCAGTGAGCATATCCCAGCGATGCAATACATGATGACAGAGCTACAGGCCGTTGTTTACAGGATGGCAGAGATCATGAAGGCAAAGGGGGAGAAAGAGGAGAACACTTACGATCAGCCCAACGCACGCAGAGGCTGATAGCAACTGCGAGCGCCACGAGGGCGACGGAGCGGTCCATCATGGTGACGACAAAATGGCGAACAAGATAGTGTACACCGAGGTCGGAACACGACGAGAAGAACACGACGAAAGAAGTGAAGATTGTCGATGAAGAACAGTATGAGTACTGGAAGGTGGTTTATGAAGAACAAGATGAGTATGGAAAGATGGTTTAAGAACAAGATATGGTAATCTGTCAGAGTGTGTGTGTATGTGGTTTCGTATACGTGTGCGTTGCTTGGAAGCGTGCGTTCACGTATGAGGAGGGGAAGGAAGAGAAGAGGAGTAAGAAGAGGTGGGAACTGAGAGATAGTAAAATGGAAAAAAAAAACTGTGTGTGCGTATGGCGAAATTCGCTTGTGGTAGGACGCGTGGTGGTGGTTGTTGTTGTGGTTACGAAGGTACATACATCCTCATTCAATGGGTTGGTGGGTGGATGGCGACGAGCTCTGATTGACAAGTACATTGAGTAAGTACCTACACATTGAGCACATTGAGTACATTACTACATCCTACCTATATCCTACCTATCTATTGCTAGTATTAATCAGGAGCTAGGCAGCACAATATCAATTGCCTGGAGGTCGAGGTACCCTATCTACCTGTGTGTTAGGGACTCCCATTGTGTCTGTCAATGGGGGTTTTCATTGACTGTGGCAGCTCGAGCCCATTGATGGCTGGTTAGCGTCAAGGACATATGACCCCTATCTATGCAATGTGCAGGTAGACAGACACACAATCGAAATATTATCGAAAAATGTTGGACTCGTCCCCTGTTCCATTAGATGAATGACATTTTGAACTCGACTGCTAAGTGTGGTTGACAATGGACGAGTGTATAATTCAATGATGTCGTGTCTGTCTTGTGGCAAGTTGGGAGTATTAATGGTGTTGCCGCAGCGGCAATTGAGCTATGTTTGCCACACTATGCCAATGTGCCGGAGTACGAGGCAAAATACACCGTCTCAATGCCACACTACTGTTTATACGGACGGTAAGCAAACCACTGGCGATGGGATCAGAAACCTCGATTAAACCGCACGCGTTAGATATGCGTTGGTACAAGGCGTAGAAGATGAGATGTGGTGGTTATACCCTCAGAGTCTTGGTTTAGGAGTAAGATGTCTATAGTTCAGCAGTTCGAAATAATAAAAACAACCTAGCACTTAGATATACAGGGCATATTGCAGTAAAATAAGTTTCGAGTATTATTCGAGACCAGGCAAGGCAGAACATCATCATCTAGCAGAAAGTCATTTCCACGAGATATTGTATCTCATCTACCACGACACGACGAGAGCATTCAGTTAGTCCACGCGTACAGATGATTTGATAAGACAGCATATTCAGAAGTGTATCATAATGTAATAAGTGAAAATCAATTTAGTTCGTCAACCTAGTCAAATAGCAAGACTCCTGCCCAGGGGTATGAAGCTTAAGAATACATCCAACACCCACCGAATGATCCCCTTCCCAGCCACTGCTAACCAAGCAAAATGAATAACCTTCGTAACTCATAACGGCATATCATTAGAGAGCAAGGTGGAGGACAGACCAAACGCGCTTTACTTCCGCCCCCGAGCCAACAATCTCTCATGCAACTCGACAATAACATCGCTCCAGGACTCAGTTGCGCCCTGCTCGCCCCCAGCAATCACCGAGGTTCCGATACGGGTAGCGAGGTACTCGGCAACATTGTCAGTCTTGAAATTCTCGCCGTAGACAACTCGCGCCTGGGGTGCGATAGACACCTGCAGGCCATCCCGCGTATGCTGCCCATGCAGCGCGAGTATAATCTCGACTTTCGTCTCCAGCGGGGTGAGTAGAAGCGTCGACCGGACCGCGATCGACGAGTCGGAAGTCGAGGTGACGTTGGTGGGAAAGGTGCAATTCAAGAGCCGCACATTTGCCGCGACGTGATTGGCTTTCTTCCACGCAGCACTAATAATGCTCAGCATGGTGTGGATCTTGGTCTTTGATTGGGCGAGCCCGCGCAGGTGGTCCCGGATACACCGCACAAAGAACTCCTTCTCGGGCGAGATGGGAAGCTGGTTGCCGTCGGGGTTGGTGGCCATGTACTCGAGGCCGATGCCCGAATTGGGAGAGCTGCCCCCGTAGAATGCCGAGACATCGAATACGAGCGAGAGCTCCCGCTCGTAGGTCATCGATATGGTAGTGCTGGCGAGACCCGTGATAGCCCAGCCATGCCGTCTCTCCAGTTCATCAACTTTCGCTGTTATTGAATTAGTAACGACCCTAGACACGAAGAAGATTTGATAGTAAATCAATGCAAACTGACCTTTGAGGGCATTGACTTCGTTAGATGTCCACCCTCGACATTCCTCCCGCTCCTTTTCGGCTTCCCCGATATCAGCGAGGCAGCTTTGCTTTCTCTGAGACATCGCGTCCACATTCGATTCCGTTTCCGACAGTTGCCTTCGTAACTCTTCTATTTTCCGCTTCTTAGCCTCGATTTCGGTGTCAATGTTCGTTAGCTCCGAGCGCGCGGACTCTAAGTCTTCAGGATCGCAATCTGCGAGCTCTCGTGCTACAGCCTCGAGGTCTTCGCGTTCCGTTGTCAGAGACTCAGCTTGCTGGATAAGTTGGGGAAGGCTGGTGTTCAGAAGCGCTTGTTGTTTTTGCAAAAGTTTTTCGTCTGCCACCATACCCTCGGCGATTTTCTCGAGTCCTTCCTTCAGTCCATCTTGAAGTTTCATGCGCCATTCGTACCACATAGCCTTGCTGAGCAAGCGTGCGTGAGTTTTCACATTCTTGAATTGATTGTCCATTAAAGCCTTGAACTCGGGCGTTGCCGTCTGATACTCCTTGAAAAGAGGAGGGTTTTCCTCAAATGTCTCAGTCTCGATTTCTCGCACAATTCTTCGACCTTCTGAGATGTACTTCTTCAGCTCTCGACAAGACTAATCATAGAAGTTAGCAGGCATGGTAAGACTGGCAGTTGGTTATATAGCAGTAAACTTACGTGTTGGTAAAGTTCCAGCATTGGGACGGTACAAGCACCAGCTATGACACACCGCTCCAGGGATAAATCCTCTTCTCTTCGAAGAATGTCCTTCTGCGTGCTAGGCGCTTGAGTGTGTCTCCGTTTTGTGGTGGTCAATTCCATGAATCTAATGCTGGTCATGTTCAAAAAGTCCTGGAGATGAATATGGTCTCCATCATCATTCCCGCCCTCCAGAGCTGGCAATGGAGCCATATCGTGAAAGGTAAATGTGCTGGTGGGTTGATCAGCTGGGACATCATGGAGGTAGCCGTTGCGTTGAGGCGAGGATGCTAGGTTGAGCCCCTTATTGGGCGACTGTGTCAAGGCAGGCGTAGTGATACTGCTATTCCTAAAATCAAACATCTTGTCACCAGATCGAACAGCGCGACCGGTGGTTTCCTCCTTTGAGGGCGGTGCACGTAGTCGGATGTTCTTGACGGGACTGCTTTGGTGATTCTTAAGCCGTTTAACCCCATCCCGATCACACTCGTCATCTTCTTCGTCGAGCTCAACGGGTCTTTTGCCGAGAAGTCCACTAGCACTACCAACATGCAAGCTCTTCCGGCCTTTCAGAGGGTTCTTCTTTGGAGTCATGCTTGATATCATGTCCTTTAGCGTGGCAGTACCGTTGTCTTCGTCGCCTTCAGCTTCTCCATTGGGAGTGTCATGCCTACTCTCACCACCCTGCTCCTGTTGACCTTCCCAATCGATTTCCCTCTCCATAACTTGTGGCGATGTGAAACTAACTGCTCGGAGGTCTTCTCGATGCACAAATGGACCAGCAGTGTCGCCAATGGAACCCCGCCGGTCAAGGAGAGCTGTGACTTTGGGTGATCCAAGCCCAGAGCGATCAGCACCAATTCCGGAAAGCTGGCGCTTCTGAGGGGTGAGAACAAATTGAGGAGTTGCGATACCAGTAGCGGAGTTTTGTTGGAATATTGATGATCTCAATCCGCGTCTTGTGGCTGACCCAGGTGTCACATTGACCATAGGCGATGTTATTCGAATAGGGGAGAGAGATCGTCGCTGCGATAGTACTGATGTTGGTGTTTTCACTGGACTTGAAAGCTGAGGAGTGCTAGGTGACTCCAAGATGCCTGGGCTTGTAGTATTGGTAGTGAGCCCATTACGCCTAGGGGACTTCCCCTTTGGAGTTTCTGACGCCCGTCGATCGGTGCTCCGGCGAAGTCCCTTCCCCCTAAATGGAAGAAGACCTGGGCTCTCAGCTTCTAGGTTATCTCTGGCAGCGCTTATATCGTGTAGGATGTCCTTTGAAGGCGGTCTCGCCACATCGTCTCCGTCTGGCACATTGACTTCTTCTTCCATGATCTGTCTAGCTTCGGTGTGACTCCTAGCTGGAGAAGATGCCTGATAGATTCTTCCAACTGCGGTGGTCATATCCATACCCATCGTCATATCCATTCCATCTTCTTCATCGGCATCGGCGGGTAAGATGCGGCCGAACCCAACAGTCATGTCCATCGTGGCTTCATCGTCTTTCGCCAATGTGTGACGGCGAGCAAGTGACGCTCTCCGCTTCGCAAGGTTTGACTTGGCAGCCGACACAACACCGCCCATTACTGTTGTAAGTTCCATTGACAAATCTTCGTCCCCAGCATCTTCAAGTAGATCACTGGTCTGCAGGCCACTCCTTATACCACCAATTGCTGTAGTAAATTCCATTTCCATAGTGGCATCTTCTATGGCGTCGTCACCCGTTGCATTTTCCTCGACACCCGCTTGGCCAGCCCTGGCTGTACCTTGCGAAGGGAGTATACCACCCAAGGCTCGTGTGACGTCCATAGACATCTCTTCTTCCGGAGGATCATTCTCCCGCGATGTTATGATACCACCAACAGCCCTTGTGATTTCCATACCCATCGTTGTTTCCATATCCATGGCTGCCGTGCTTTCATTATCATCCCCACCATGCGCTGCACTCTGCGAGTTACCTGGCTGATGAGATGGACCCGCTGGCCGTTGTCCGGGCTTCTTGACCCATCCGAAAGATGGAATGACCTCTTCTTCGTCATCAATCCTCTGCGTTTCAGCCCTTCGCGTAGCTAATCTGAGCGCATCGTCGAGGCTGTCGTCGTCTCCATCCATGAAACCTGACCGAGCCGACATACCAGATGCTACTGATATACCAGTCATTTCGAGATCCATAGTAACTCCATCAGCTTCTGATTCGCTATCAGAATCTGTTCCCATCTCCTCGTGCACCTCGGTGACTCCTTCGGTCGCTTCAGAATCTGAGCTATAGATACTAGAAGCTAGCGTTAGATCATCCTGATGGCTATTGTAGTCTACCGTGGACATCCCGGAGCTTCTTCGCTGGCTCTTTCGGTGCAAATTCCGCTGGTCTTCGGGGGAATCTGGGATCAAGTCTTCATTATGTTCCGGAGGCGTAGACGGCGGGTCCGTAGCCTCTTCGGATGACGTCTGCCGTCCGGCCAGAGAGGAAGCCCCCCTCGTGGAGTCGGACGAGGTAGTGGAGTCCTGCATGTATTCGATGTCGTGGAAGGTGTGAAGAGTAGCCTCAGCGGCAAAGGATACGCGGCGATTGGCAAGAGACTTCCGCCGGGCCTCGCGTCGATCCTTAATCTCCTTTTCGAGCTCAGCTCTTTCCCTCTCTTCACGCTCCCTCGCAGCGGCCTGTTGCTCCTCTTCGGTGCGCAAGGCGACCTTGGTCCCAGACGAAGACGAGTCGTCATTCTGGAAAGGATTAGGCAGCTTCTCGAGGCCTTGAACAGAACCAGATGGTGGAGACTTCCGAGATGGACCCTTCGACTTATGAGGTGGAATTTCTTGGAGTTGCGGCATCGTAGGCTTGAGAATGGATCTAGGTGGCGGCCTGGAGGGCGCGGCCAACGACTGCATGGATAACAATGAGTACAAGTCTTGTGGGTAGAGATGCAGTGTCCCAGTAACATACCACGCGTCTATTGCCAGACCCTGACTTCAAGACATCAAGTCCACCAGGACCAATACTTTTACTACGCGACTTCTTTCGACTAGTATTACCAGCCAAAGAGCTCGCTAGGTCGACTGTGATATTCTCTTTCTCCATCCTCTTCCGGACTGGTGAATGACCTGTCGACTTTCGTGGTCGCCGTGTCGCCGGCATAGTCGCATCGGAACGGCCAGACATAATGGCAATATTCGGAAAATGGGAGCGTAGGAACTGGCGATTATGGTTGCGATTCACATGTACCCGTTTGAAGTTAAGAAGAAACGCGTCGCATTATTATGATTATGAGGCCCAAGGCATGTATCGGCTGGTTGAAAACAGTGGACCGAAAAGAATAAAAAGGAGCCGTATATGTCGAAGTGATTGCAACTGTGCGCCTACCGAGCAGGCTGCAGGCAAAGTTGGGTGCGTGCCAACTCGTGCTCTGGTTGGTGATCGCGTCTAAATTGGACTTGTTTGTAAACATGGATGCCGGTGAGGGAGCTACCGCTGGTAGACCAGGCACATTACCGCCCGTAAGGCCTATTCCGGTAGGTGGGGTTTCTATCCCTCTATCCACCACTTCCGCTCCAGTCGCGCTATACCTGTCGAGGCGGTTAGCAAAAAACTTGTCAGTCTCACCCACACCAGCCACACTAGCTATACCAAGCCTTTTAATATCCTAAAACTTTTTATAGCCAGAAGTTTAGTTCTTTTAAGCGTTTATAATTTTATTTAAATAGCGCTGCAGATAGACAGGCGTGCTATTATATCAGAAATAGCTTTAAACTTGTGGTAGTTGTTTTAATAGTTATTTTAATAGTTGTTCTGGTGGTTGATCTGGTGGTGTGGCTAGGACTGACAAGTTTTCTGCTCATCGCCTCGCCTGTCTAGGCAACGTAAATTAAATTGATGCAATAATTCAACTAACTCTACCATCATATCGAGTTGGTGCCCAAACGACCAATTTAATTTCGGTTTTCGTACAAAAGCTTAAGGATTTAATTAGATGGACTGTAATTTGATAGCGGGTTTTTGGGTCGTTTTTCAACGACCGAGATCGCAATATGCCGGGAGCCCTCGCGTGGCTTTTCTGCCGTATTTCGCTTTCGGTCTGCATCGCGAGATGCAGTAGACAGTGATTGTTTGCCGATCAACAAAGTTGACAGTATCATCACTTTATTATTGCTGTGCGTATATGTAGCTCAGCTTAACAGGTTGACATAAGTGGTGTATTTAGTAGCCTTAGAGACAAAGTAAACCTAGAATTGTTTAACATCGTGTAACAAAGCCATGACTGACTCGCTACTCTTGTTGACTGTTGCATTAACCATGATTAATGCTTTTGGCGAAATAACAATTCCAAGTTCAATTAAATTCTCAAAAACATAGGCAGGGAGAACACAGATATTCGTCTGGCCGATTTCGCCAATATCACAGTGCTCTCTACCAATACTTAGAGTAACTCATCCCCGTAGGTGTATCAGGTCCGGGTTGCACAGTAAGGTTCATCATAGAATGTTAACCTTGGAAATCTCCATTTCCCTAGCTTCACCCAGCTACCAAGTTCTTACTAACCCTCGACATTAGAAATCATAACAGTTCCATGAATTCGTTTCAGGTTCGAAAAGAGGCGCAGGTGCGTCATCCAACCTCATAATGCGGCCTTTTCACCTTTGATACCACCACCTCGTGTGTTCCTGCTTTCACCATGTAGGTCAAAGTTATCCTATTCGTCCCTCTGTCCTAGCTGGTTGCCGACAATCTCCAGCTCTTCTGCCGCAGATCCTTCGCGAGTTTCCCTCTGTGTTCCGGACATTTTGTGATGCAAAGGGGCATCCATGAGTGAAACAAATCGAGCTTGACATATTTTAGTCTCAGTAACGTTGCCCTCTTCATCTTTATCGAATATCCAAATGTAGGTATTCGGGAAGCAATTGCACACTCCTTCACGAATAGGGATAAACAATCGGCCGGGCCTGCGAAGTTGTCTTACAAGCTCGCACGGGAGATGGACTGCAGCGGCACCAACGTGTATGGCGTCCCAACCGTCACCACCGTTAAGCAAAGGGTCTTCTATCCTGTCAGGCCAGCCTTTTCGTCCGGCACCCAGAGAAAACCTAACACGTTTCGAATCAAGAAATGCAGCGCCGCTAGGGGACTTGCGGAGGTTGGTTTCACCGAGTTGTCGTAGCTCTTCGACGTGTTCAACGCCAACAACAATACCCCTCTCATCGACAAGCTCAGCAAAGACTTGAACCAGAAAGCCACTGCCGCTGCCTATATTTTTGTATTGCCCGCTATGTCAGCAAGGTCACTCCAATGTGCCAATCAAGAAGCTGCCGTTCTTACCGATATCCAGGATCCTTCGTGGGCGACCTTCAACGCCGATAACAGTTTCCGTACCGTTTCTACGCCTTTCATCGGTGCAAGGAAGTATATATGGCAGTAGTAACTCGACAGCTTTGGCATGCATGTGAGGAGCACTTATAGTAGATTGGTAACTCAGTACTTGTGGGCGATTCTCGTACGCATTTCTCGGTGCAAAGTTGCCGCGGTCAACCTTGAGAAACACCTCCCGCTAACAGCACCAAGGTTGGCTTTCGTTGATTCTAACACGATTGTTGAATGGGGGGGGGGGCATAATGATCGGGAGGAACATACCACAACGGGTCGAGTGATGGACTTCTGACTACACAGATAATTAACAAGTGACTCATTGGAGTCGAACCTGTCAACTTGGGCCGTTGGCGACGTGTCATTCGTCTCTGCTACGGTAGGAGCCATCTGTTGAGTAGATGCAAACGGTAATTATCCTGTAGGTTATCGCTTGGCAAATTGTAGTAGAGAATGAATATGAAAAGCTGATTGAGACTATATCTAAGTCAAATACATCCATTGCCACTATTAGCGCTCAATTGTGTTATCCGTTTACGAGATATGTTGATAGCAAACAGAGCATGGCATGAAGAATAGCTCCCTATTCACTATCTATACGGCTTCCAACTCCTTCTACCTTGACCAACGAATCTCGCTTGAGCTGATGAACAAAACCTATGCTAAAACAAAGGAGCATATAACATCAGGCTGAGGTAATATCCCTTGATGATTCTCGGCGCAGTGGCAGCCAATCCCTCCACCACGGCGTCTACTTATGATGTTCGGAGTGGTGCGGTAACAAAGCTCACCGACATAGCAGTCGGCAAAGTTTGCATTCCAGACCGTACTAATTCCTGGAGGCGGCAGCAATGGCCACAATCCAGTCACCAGTCAAGATTTTCTCTTCAGTAGCACGAGATACACACAAAGCGCAAGAATACCTCATTGCAACGTGCTCAGTGGCAGGTTTGTTTGCAAGCCTATATCGGCAACATTGTTTGGCGATGAAGTCAGACTATCGCCTTACTTCGTCGCAAGCAACTCGTTCACTAGGCCTCCAGGCCACAGGAAGAGTATAAGAGCGCCGCTACTAACCGGGTCAGCCTGGTTTTCATTTCTCATTAACATTAACCCTATAACGACAAATCCCAATTTTCATTTATTATTCACCTCCCAGTTTACCTCGAAGTAGTATAGTCCTTACTATAGCAAATTTTATCACCATTTCGCTACGAGGCCTGAGCATCTAAACTCATTACTTTGATCTCCGCTATCCCCTTGATCACGTCACCAGACGGTAGGCACTGCACAACACCAACCCCGGGATACTAGATCTGTGCTAATCCTCACGAACAAGAAAATGTGCGAGCGGAAGATCCGTATATGCCAGATTTGCCCTAAGCAGATCCTCGCACCCAATAATCCGGAGCTGAAAACTTGCGACAAGGCACCTAAGTGTGGAGGCATAGTTGATAAGACATTCCGCGATGGAACCGTGTGCGATATATGCTTTCTCACTTCTAATTGAGGAAGCCGGAGGTTTGCGTGTTGGCGGATAAAAACTTGCACTCCTAGATCTTGGATCGGCTCCCGTCTGTGCGTTGTACAGACTTGCAAGCCCTTCATGTGTGTACTTCAGTTGTAGTATATGCAGTGTTGGTGGTTTCAGTTGAGACTGGCCATTGATCTATCACTCGTGGTGTACCACAATATCGAATAAGGATTGAAATTTGAGTAACCCAAACGTTCAAGGGGCTGCATATAGCTTGAGCTTCGAGTGTGTCGCATGGGCTTAGACATCTGTTGTATTCCTAGGTAGGTGACCAGCCTATAGCTGAAAGAGGATCTGTCCGATATGGGCCGAACAACATCTATCATTCAAAATACCTATTTGGCATATATGAAGCCTCGTGTAGTTAAGGAGAATGTGATATAAATCTGCATGATAGTTGCTGTTAAGCGCCCAAATCTAACATCTTACCACGTTATTATCTCTGCGCACTACCATGTATAGTACTTGCTCTACCGCGGTCGCATGAAACGTATTCGATATACCGATTCCTATTTACTCTATTCAACTCAAAAGGCAAGGTAGTCTACATGCGGTTTGGCATACATAATGAAGAACAAAAGTCCTATGCACCTAGGTAGTTATAATCATGACCATAATGATGTCGAGTAACGTTCCCAAGTTGTGTAGTAGCCATTTTTATCAACTATGGCTGACCTAATCATAGGCTGACAGCTATGGTGCACGTGTATATTCAGAGACTTCTACCATCAAACTGTTGAAAAAGTATGTGTATCATTGGAATAAGGGGGAAAGGATAGTATTATCTCAACTTGTTACCGCTCCTAGCTGCGGTATGGGCTGCAGTACAAACCTGTTACCAATGTAAAGGCTAGTGTAGCCCCGTAACACTGAAACATTGACCCACAACTCAATTTCTGGACATGCGCTTATCAGCAAGCACAAGCCACAGCTTATCGAGACCCTAGCGGGATTAGGTACAGCTGTAGCGCCACAAGGCATGGTTCAGCACAGCCGAATTTCTGCCCACACAATCCTGAGATTTTACACTCCCCCATTTTCCGATTGCGACCTGTTGTCCCGCGATTCTCACGCCCAATCCCCAACTCACCACACGACCACGGCCAACCTCCTTGCGACCTCGACAAAAATTCGCAAACATGGCGACCGAATTGACTGTCCAGTCCGAAAGGTGAGAACCGAGCGATCGCCAGGCCTTGCTGGAATTGCCTTGTCGTGCATATGTTCCCGAAATTCGAGCCATCCGGCTAACCTCATGGTGTTCCTCCGCAGGGCTTTCCAGAAGCAGCCCATCTTCCTCAACTCCAAGACTAAGGCCAAGTCTGCTCGCCCAGGTAATTTCAATGACGCCGTCTAGGATTTGATCTGGTACTGACTTCTATAACAGGAAAGCAGGGAAAGAGGTCCGTCTACTTGCGCAACAATCGATAGGGCAACAAACTTACATAGGAACATAGATGGTACAAGGACGTTGGTCTTGGATTCCGCACACCCAAGACTGCCATTGAGGGCACATACATCGGTATGTCCAATCATGATTCTCTCGAAAGTTCCCGAACCACCGTATGCGAGCAAACGTTCTTGCGCCGCCTTCTTTGGGGTAACCTGATGGAGTATCGCTGGATCGTCAATCATTTGGATTGTTTCGCACTTACGAGAAGAATCGTTCGATATTGTGCACACGGTGCTAACTTTTGGTTTCAGACAAGAAGTGCCCCTTCACTGGACTGGTATCCATTCGTGGCAGAATCCTTACCGGCACTGTCCGTATACTGTCATTCATCTATCGACGACCAGGGTAACTAAACATTCTACAGGTTGTCTCCACGAAGATGCACCGAACAATCATCATAAGACGCGAGTACTTGCACTTCATCCGCAAGTACGCCCGATACGAGAAGCGCCACAAGAACATCGCCGTCCACTGCTCGCCCGCTTTCCGTGTTGAGGAAGGTGACCACGTTACCGTTGGCCAGTGCCGCCCTCTCAGCAAGACCGTACGATTCAACGTTCTCCGCGTGCTTCCCCGAACTGGCAAGGCGGTTAAGAAGTTCAGCAAGTTCTAAACGGAGGGACTTTACGGGCATCAATGGCGTTGTTACTTCACGGTTCTTCATGACACGGAATTTCGGAACGGGCAGTTCATAGCTAAAAACGGCGGCACGGAATGCACGCTGATAGTTCTGAATGCAAAAAAAGAGAATACCACACCACGAGAGACTTGATGTCTTGGCGAAGCATTCGGGTGAAAACGATAGAGCCAAGGTGGGATCAGGTGTATGTGAGGTTTGGTGCGCTTTTGATGTTAAAATGATGCCGTTTGAAGTATCATGTTCCTAATTGTCAACACGAATACACAAAGGCGACCTCGTGCATACATACTTCTTGCTCCCTCTTATGCTGCTATAGGCTGTTGTGTGTAAGTGCTCAGCGCTCGTGGCCGGGTAGCCCAGCCTATTCGAAGTATAGACATTATGAATATACGTGAAAATGAATTCGTACCATTATTGTTATACATATAGTAATAATTGGGGAAAAGCTGAGTAGGTGAGGTTTGTGCATTCAAGGTAGAGTGAACCGTTATTATACTCGTAGAGCGGATTCTTGGCTAGATACCTAAAATCGAATTACTATGGATCGGAATTTGCGTTGTTAGAAATCAGCTGTAACAAAGTATTGCGTGGTGCCACGATTAGTGATGAATGTAATCTGTACACGGGGAGGAATTGATGAGCTCTTGGATGGCGTTGAAAATGCACCCCAAGCAACCCCACCAAATCCCAAGCCAAGCGCGCGTCGCGATAGCTGAATACTACCATCTAACGTCTATCGATAAGCGAAAAGCCCGTACTTTCATGAATTCTGGACATTCGAGGTTGCACATGCAATTCTAAGAGATCGGCCAAGAGTGAATTCATTGTGCAAGCAGGGAAGCAGAGAAGTAGGGAAGAGAAAACCAGACATATATACCGGCACCAATGGGCTGGTGGGACAGCCTCTGGGCCTCGAGCACGAGCGCCGACGATCCGCTGCGGAAGCTAGACCCCAAGCTCCGCGAGTTCCTCGAGAAAGAATCCCCCGTCAAATACAACAACCACAGCGGCGGCAATGCGCAAGCGTCACGGAAACCCGGCGATGCCGCCACGAACACCACGACAGCATTAATACCAAGCGCCGACGAGGGCGAGAGGGATAGTAGTAGTAGTAGCAAACCCATAGTACCAAAGGAGAGCCAGTTCCAGGATGGTCGCTACGCGCACCTGTGGAAATCGTACCGGCCGCTGGGGGAGATCGAGGCCGAGACCAAGAGCGACCATGAGAAGCTGATGGATGTGCTCGAGGGCTACAAGGAGCGCAAGGCGCAGATCGGTCGGGCGGCGCTCGAGAACTGCGCGCTGGAGCAGGTGGATTGGCGCACCTGCATGACGAATCCGTCCTGGAGCGAGCGCATGACGCTGTGTCGGGATCAAGTCAAGAAGTTCGAGCGGTGCTATATGACACAGACGGTGCGTTTTGCTTAAATACCTTTTTTTTTCCTTTTTCTTTTCTAGAGGATCAGTCACTAACGCACAATTCTCCAGAGGTTACTCAAAGCCCTCGGGTATCTCTCGACCCTCGACCAGAACCCGCAGATCGAAGAGGACATCCAGATGCACGCTGACGCGCTCTACCACCGCATGTTGAAGCAAGAAGCCGAGATCGAGGCGGCGCGGAAGGAAGGGCGGGAGATACCGAAATTCGCGCCCCTCGTCATGAAGCCGATGGTCAACACTACTACCCCTGACCTAGAGCTGACGCCCGAGCAACAAGAGACGCTCAAGGCGAGGCTGGAGAAGGTCGCGGAGGAAGACCGCGCCGCGGAAGAGGAGGCTATCAAGGGCGAGCTGCGCGCCAAGGCCGAAGTCGCGGCGAAGGTCGAGGGCTTGTGGAAACAGCAGGAGCTAGAGAGGCAGATACGCAAGCAGAAGGGCGAGGAGACTTGGTGGGATAGGGCTGCGGGGGTATTTGGGAGTGGCAGTGGCAGGGGCAGCAGCGGTAGTGATAACCAGGAGAAGAAGTAAGGACTCTAGGTCGAAGGACGTCAAAGCGTATCAAGGCGCACCAAAGCGTCTACGTTGTAATTTGACTGCGCCAACGGGATGAAGAACGCCATGTACATGTTCTCGTTGGGGGTATCAGGAGGCTTGCTAGCCGTATTTACACTTCATGATCAACGGCTGAATGAATGTATAACATTGTATATAGGGTATGTCCCAAATCACGATACCAAAAATGCCAAAGCGAACGAATCAGCTATTCAGTTCCAAGATTCTCCGCAGGATGACACTCTTTAACTCAAATCGTAAAGGTTCGCTCAAGGTATCAGGACACATATAGATAGGCAAGACAACCATTCACACACGAAGTCACCATGCTCTATGCCTCCTTACAAATTATAGCCTACGCAGCCAGTACTTGACGATCGGGGGTTTAATACGACAGTCAAATCCACGATGGCATCTTCTCTACCGTCTCCGACTTTACCCCCGTGGTTTCGGTGCCGCTTATGTATACTGGCTTCCGAGATTGAGGCCAGCGAACTATAAGATCTCAGCAACTATTTTATTTACGTCGCGATGGCGGTGGAGGAAGGGAAGGCCGGCATCGTTGGGACGATTGAGGATGGCGGAGCCAAGGTATTACGCTCGGTTGTCCTACCTTTTGGTTTGAGACTTGTTGCAACCGAAACCATTGAGCCCTCGCTTATTTGAGACACATTGGTCGCCCTGGGGAGGTTCGAAGCCCCGACCCAGTTGTATATAGAGTCAACTTATCCTACAGAGCCGGAAGCGATCCAGTTGAACCTCAGGGATCTAGGCAGCCATAGAAATATTATTACTAATACTAAATCACCTTCCAAGTTCTAAATCCTAGTCCTTGTTATACAAGGGGTCATGAGTTGGCGTGGGTCGAGGCAGCGTCCGTGGTGGAAGTGCTCACATTCAACCTAGGAGTACCTAATTAGGTTTGACATCGAAGTCTGGTAGATCGAAATATGACCAATAGGCCAACTCCGAAAGGTCGATCGGGGGGTCGCGAGCTGGGCCTATGGTTCCCGGAGCCTGTACCCTAGAGTCTGTAGCTGGAGTCACGTACCTCACCTTGCGATGCAAAGCGTGGTCTAGTCCCAATGGTGTTTCCAAAGCGCCTGGCGTTCCAACAAGCGTGATAGAACCCAGAAAAGCCCGTGGCACCTTAGTGCCGGCTAATGTGATAGAACACTTCGAGATACCAATTGCGCAAGAGTGGCTGCATATGTTCGTGATGATGTAAAGAGGATGGCGTAATTGAAAAAAAAGGGAGGCAGGGTAAAAAGAGTTTGCGCTATAGCTACAGCAGAGGGGATGGTTTGTTGCTATAACATTAATAAGGTACCAATAATGAATTGATTCATCATCATTACATCCATCCTATAAAGCGCCTCAAACAAGAACTATAGCGCCCTGATTCGGAAATACCCTCTATCAGAGTCCTCTAAGGTGCAGCTGGTGACACTTCGGCAGAGGTTCATATACCTACAGCTTCATCTTAGTTACGTCGTGGGTTCTATTTACTCTAGCAATACCCTAAACAGGTATGCCTTGGCTAGATCTCACCTACTGATCAACTTATCGTAACTCGCTCGTGGAGGACCGTACAAGGTGGACACAGTCATATCCGATGTTTCTTTGAGAATTGCTGAACCCTTGACAGGCAAACACCCTCGGGAGGTGCATATCCGTAACTTGAAGCCGTATTTTTTTTTTGGGTCATTTGCCAACGACTAGTGTGGATCATCGAGGTCCGTCTATTGTGGGATTAATGCAGATTGCATCGTCTTCAGATGATTTCCCGCAGCTAATACAGATGTCTGAGGATTAGATGCGTGTTAACTCTCATGTTGATTCAATGCCAATAATGACGTGACTGAGGATATATAGTATCTGAGGGATAGAACCATTCATCAGAAACAAAGTACGCGTCCAACTATATCGTATCTCAATGCTCATAACCAAAGTATAATAGATCTATAACTACTTATTCAATAGAAAAACCAGAGTATAATCGGTCTATAGCCTAAGTTAGCAGAGTATCAAGCTGACACTGAAAACCCCAGAGGAAATGCCTACTAGGCTAAGGTGAGACAACATCGTCAATTGACAAAAAGTGCCAAAACGCCGAGCTCGCCAAGCGTCGGCCAAGAGATCGCCAAGAGATGGGGCGAATGCTTGTTTCACCCGATTTCAACGACATGTCGTCTATCATCTAGTTATCATCTTCCTCAATACACATATATCAAGCCTACAAACTATCACATTCAAGAAAACACCGCTACGCCGCCATATTCCTAGAAGCCAAAGCCACTTATCTTTGAATACTGCCTCGGTATACAAATTCTATGGCTAAGCGCTCTATGCCTAAAAAGGTACTAACCGCTAATAACAAACCGCTGTAGAATGAAAATGAAAGTATACGAGTCCGGGGCCCTCTCTTTATCCTTCATCGGGAGACTCTAGGATTGTGGAAAGACTGACATAATTGCTATGAGGCATCGCACGGCCCGGAGAACCATGCTCTTTACTAATATTTAAGGGAGGTGTGTCATTATGACCTTGTTCGACTTCACCGTCTATGCTTAGACCCTCTTCCATTGCCCTTGCGATTCCCATGAATTCACCCTCGTCCTCCTCCTCTTCTTCGTCCTCTTCGTTGTCCTCTTCATCTTCCTCTTCCTCGTCGCTGTGTGTATCAGGCTCTATTACTACCTTCCCCTTTCCCTTGTTGTCTTTAGTTGTCGACGGTCCCGAGATGTCCTGGTCTTCCTCCGGTGTCAACGGCCGCCATATCAACTCTTCCTCTTCTTCGATCAGCTCGTCCTCGTCGACTCTGATGCATAAATCAAAGTATTTACACAGCCGGACGGAATGATATGCGAGCCTTCTACAGCTATGGCGAAAGCTCGAGGATGCTGTCTTCAACGCGCGGCGACAAGGTCCTGGAGGCCGATAGGGTGGTGGTAGGTAGTTGGGGGGTGGCGGGGGAGGCGGCGGAGAGGGCGACGAAGGGGGCGACAGAAGAGGTTGTGAACTCGGGGCTTTCTGGACGGCGTGTCTAGCAGCAGCCCTCTTGGCAGGCGCATAGCCCACAGCAGAGCTCACATCCTGCTTCCTCGCCGCCTCGGAGAGACATGTCGGGCTGTGGCTCGGCGGTCTGTCACGTATTAGCTTAAACGCTAGACACACACAAGTTCTTGTCGCATCGCCTATGCTCAGACGATAAAGGCTACCTAGTCGATGTAGCAGAGGACAGGCGTCTACGATATAGGGAATAGGACGGGGTTTGAATCAAGGTGAAACGAAACAGAATAACAACAAATAAAAGGGGGGAAGGATTGACATACGGGCTGTTGAGTGACGATGCCAGGAGCCGAGTTCGAGGTCATCTCCATCGGGGCCTGTTGCTGGGGTTCTTGAGGAGAAGGCATGATTGCTATTACTGGTTGTGAGATGCAGGTAGGAGAAGAAAGAGTACGTGGCGCTTAGGTGCGTGTCTAGCGGATGTTGATGTCGGGCTTGACGATGTTTTATAATAGTTTCTCTAGCTGTCTATGGGGAAATGAGGGGGATGAACTTGCAAGCGCTGAAACAACATCCCCTTTATACACGAGAGCAGGAAGCAGTTACGACGGCACCGTGAGGTAGATAGTAAGTACCTAGGTAGGCAGGAAGGTAGGTAGCGCTCCACCGTCACTTCCCCCCTGTTCAGCATTGACTGATCTGGCATTTGAGCCTTCTCTGCCTGCTCCCTGGCACTGGGCGGTGCACAAGTAGCGCCGTGACTACATACGCAGTTAGGTAGTCGATGCCCGAGCTACCACACCAACTACACCAACTATAGGGCCAATTGCCAGGTGATTGGGTGTACACATTAAAATATGATACTTACTAGTAGGTAGTTTCAAATAGCGATGTCAGACAATGTGTATAGAAGGGCAATCATATAAAACCTTCTTTGGATGGCACATAAGTAGTACTAGAATCATCTACAGGTCTCTGTCAATGTACCTATCTGAAGCATCGTGTAAAGTACCCAAAGCAGCTGTATCTAGTCCTACCATGCTCCTCCACATCCGACCGGCCGCGAAACCCACTTTTATGGCCTGACCAGCACCTCAACCACAAGCAGCAATTGGTTTGCGAGGGACAAGCACCTTCAGTTAGTGAGGTAGCATTGCAGCGACGGTCAGGGCAAACTTGAAAGTCAGGGTTGGTATGAGTGGATACAATAATCGGCGCAGACAAGACAAGCCACAAAGCTTGACACTAGACTACCTAGAAGTACTTACTTACACTACCTACTAACCTAGACCGCTTCGACCTTCGTCATCTCTTCCCCCACAAAGGAGCGCTGACTTGTGTACATGGAGGCGGCGTCCAGTAACCAGAGAGGACGGAGCTCGTCGTGTCCAATCATCTACGACCCGTATTATGGCACCGGGGTTACCAAAAGCAGCTTACGTCTATCGCCCATATTCCCGGGTCCTCTCGCTACCATGCACTTATGTATACACCCAGGATGATGAAGGAAGGAAGCGCTGTTTGATAGGTAGTGTAAAACCGCGCAGGCCTCCTACATACTTACTTACCCAGGTAAGCATACCTACGACATCCCTGACCAGCTGATCATGCATGGATCCAACCAGCCAACTCTGCATGCCGATTGCTGTCGTCAGTGGCGGGCGGTCAAAATGCATCCAGGGTCGGCAGAAAACGAGGAGTGATAGGCTACCTGACACTAAAGACCCTAACTTTGAGGAGGCGCAGGTAGATTCGCATCTCGCTCTAATCAGTAGGTTGGTTGGCTAGCTGGGTTCACCTCCCTTAACTTCCCTAGGGGAGGAAGAACATGTCGTGAGCGATGTTTGCTACCTGCCTCACATCTGAGGTGTAACGAAATGCCAGTGTAGAATTGACCAAACCAGGAAACACTGCGCTACGAGTAGTCGTCAGTCTGGCTTTTCCACGTATGAATGCGACAAACATCACCGCAAACTTCTACTATTTTGCAGTCATTAATGAGCGCTTATTTTACTGTAATAGTTTTACAGGAGAGTCAAGAACAAACAGGTTAACCCCTTAAAAGGGTCTATACCGTCTATCATATATACCAGTCTCACCGAGAGGTCCGCGTTATTCTCAGTATCGCAGTCGACTCTTATCTAACGCGCCCAATAATACGGACAGCAACAATCTCACACGCCTGCTAACTCCGAATCAAAGCATCAGTAATAATATACCATACCAAGGTAATTAGACAAAAGTACACCAGCTCACCAGGGGGGTATAACAGCCCATACGACCAAACCAACATTATCATAATCTCATCTCATCGTATCTAAGCCTTCGCACACCAAGTGATGACTTCAAAAACACACAAAATGTTTGTTTGTTCTAATCACCTGCCCTCGAGCGCGACGGCAGCCCGTTCAAGAAACATATTGAAGTCCTTGATCTGTCGCAGGGTCCCGCCGCCATCGCCCGCCGCGCTGACTTGGTTCGTGATCTGCGAGATCAGTATGTCTAGATTCGCCAGTTCGGCTTGTCGCTGTTCCTTGGGATCCAGCTTGGGTGCCATTTTCCCGTTCTCGACGGCTAGCTCGATATCGTCCATGGCGGAGGATAACCCCAGTTGATGCTGAAAAGTGTTAGTATATGCCACTATCTTAAGAGAGATAGGTAGTAGACGCTCACCAATAAGTCTTCGTTTGCGGTTTCATGCCGCATTCTGACGGCGTCCATCTTGAGAGCTACTTGCTCCCTTTCTGCGCGAATCCTGAGTATCTCGTTACGGAGTGAGACCTTCTCCTTTTGCGCAGCCCGCACTCGTTTTCTAAGCGTGCGCAGGTTGTCGAGGGCGATGGTCTACGGCATTTAGTAAACATATGATAGTTAGGAAAAGGTGGTAGACTCACTTGTGCCTGTAGTCGCGTCCGTAATTCTTCTTGGAATGCTTCTACTACTCGCAACTTTGTCCTGAACATTTTTCTACTCGCTGAGCCATCTGCTTGATTGGCTTCTTCGTGTAAGGCCGAAATGTATTTGTCCAATGACTCCTCACACATCTGTAGCACCACATCGACGATATTCGGAGACTTGTGATCAGTAAAAGGGATGTCGGCATCAAGAATATCCTCAGCTGAATCACGATCATTAGGTCGTAGTGGTTTCGTGTATCTCTGTACAGTGACGGGAATGGAATCTCCATTGCTTTTCCGCCTCACAGAAGACTTTTTCCTCTGCTTGACAACCTTTGGCTGTGCTTGCTTAACAGGACTGACTTTCTCTCGTTTCGATCGGCTTTTCTTGGCAGGCCGTTGAACCTCCGCTACCGGTGAATCACCGTCATCGGCATCATCGGATACTTGCTTCCGGCGAGGACTGACTCTCGGACGTTTGCGACCAATTTGCTGAGCAGCTTCCACGTCGTTGATTTCCTCCGCTTCATCATTGTCAACCTCAATGTTGGGCTCAGCATCAGGCTCAACATCGAGCTCAGCGTCAGCTTCGACCTCAACCTGTTGATTCTCATCCTCACTCTCACCGATCTCATACGGAGATTCATGTATAGTATTCGGTATGCTATGCCTCAGCTGAGGCTTCCTAGGGCTGACAGTACCTGCAGCATCTGGAGGCGAAGAGAGTCTGGCCGAATCGACAAAGTTAGGAGTACCTTGCGGACGTTGGCTCCGAGTAGACCGAACAGAACTTGCCGCTGCCGTACTGCTACTTTTGCGAGAATGACGCGCAAGCGGCGATGATCCATGAAGTGCCTCGATTGGCGATGATGGCGTTTTCCTCGTGCTTGCTCTCGTAGTCCTTGTAGACAGAGTGCCTACTGTCGCCATGCTCTGCCTGGCTTTCCGTACTAAGGGAGAGGATGTTGCGATTTCGCCCGTAAGTCCTGCTTCTTCTTCTTGCATAACTACCCTTTGCAGTCTTGTGCTCTGAGACACGGCATCTGTCCGTTCGACGCGACGGCGACGGCCACTGCCAGGAGCTGCGACCGGGCTTTCCGTAACTTCTTCCACATAATCTGCCATGGATAGATCTGAAAGTCTTGATGCCGCCGAGCCCCGTGATTGCCCCGAAGTCCGTCGCGGGGTGGGTTGCGGTAAGGTCTCCAAGTCTTCTGCCTCCTGGGGCTCTTCCATGGTTATGTCGGAAGCCAAGCCTCCTTGTTCTTGGGCCTCTCCCATAGTTATATCCGAAGGTGGCACAGCATCATCCCGCGGTCTGGTGTGGCTGTTCAGAAGTAGTGTGTTCAAACGCGCCGAAATCTTTCTCGTTGTTGTGGGCGGAGAGTCCACCTGCGGTGAACTATTTCCTCGTGGTGCATCTTGCATAATCACACTGGCTGCGGCAGATTTCTGCCCACTGCTGAGCCTTGCCGACGATCTTGTCGCTGCCGAGGCGCTCGAAGGTTGCGATTCTGCTGATGCATGGTCGTTGTTCAGTCGCTGTCGCTTCGCAGAAGTGTTAGGCTCCGAGCGTATCTGAGGCAAGGAGGGAGATGGATCAGGAGAGGTCTCGGCGACGGGCAAGACGAAGCCAAAGGAGTCATCGGCGACTTCATGACGTCTGTGATGAAATACATTAGAACCGATCACGTATTATTAAAGTATTGCAGAAAAGCACGGGGTATTGTACCCAGCCCCTCGCATGCGCTGTTGCATGCGCTCCTCTCGGCCTAATGATCACGGACGGGTTAGTGTTAGGTTCCGTTCCGTGGCACTATTAGTAGACACTTACTGGTCGCCATGACGATCACGAAGGTGGTCGGCTATTTTCTCTGTAAAATGAAAGCATTGCTGACTGACGTATGCAGTATATCCTATCCAAATGCTTCTCATTAATGAGACGCGTCTTGGATACCGCGCCGAGCTCCCCCCACCAACACTGTGGCTTGTTCTCCACTTTATTTATTACGTAATACATAGGTTGAGGTCAAAAACATTCATCATAATTACCACACCTATCTAAGGCCTTTAATATTAGGCCAATACGATATAGTAAGGTATAATAAGGGTATAATTGCAGCCCAACTACTAGGTATATAGTCAGAGTATAATCAGCTTATAACTACATCTAATAACGTAAAAAAGAGAATACTCAGTAAGCATGTATGTATCTTCCCCAGCCACAGTATTATCGCAGCAAGTGTGGCTGAACCAGTTGACATACGTAATGCAGCCCGAATATGTTATGCGTAGCTACTACTGTAGCCACCCCCTACGTAGAGGTGGGTGCGAGCTGAGACAAGAGACATCGTCCGTCACCTGCCACTCGGAACAGGCAGCCCAATTATCGCGATACCTTCACCCACATCTTCCCCACGTTCCTTTTCGTTGCGCATCTCCTGATATGTGAGCCCGGACATCTCGATACGCCATTCATCACAGGCCACCTCTCTCACACCATCGAAACGCGGTAGTCGCCACAGGTCGTATTAATCGGCAAGATGGGCTGGAACGTGCGTTGTCCATAGCATAGCGCAAAGCTCCCTCTTTTAGCTGGTGTGCTAACTTGGTGGCCAGATCTTCCGTATCTTGGGAGACGTCTCTCATCTCCTCTCAAAGATCATTATCATATATGCCATCCATCGCAACCGGAGTGCGGAAGGTACTTGCGCCCCGGAATGATCGCGCGCAACCATGTCCATCAGCTAATCGTTGGCCTTAGGCGTCTCATGGATCACCCAAGTCCTCTACGCAGTCGTGTTCTGCTCCAGGTACACCGATATATTCACCGAGACGTCGTCATGGAACTACTTCTTTAAGTTGTTCTATATACTCTCCTCCATTTACATTATCGCTATTATGCGCTGGCTATTTCCACGAACGAGGGAGAAGGAAGTAGCTTGGAAGCTGGGAGCTGCAATCCTCGCCGGCTCATTGCTTCTAGCTCCCTTCGTGATGCTTATCTTCGAGGGCAAGGAGCAGTGGTCTTTCTTCACGGTTCGACCCCCTCTTTACATTCATTGCTCGGACTTATGACTAACTATCCCTGTAGTGGGTTTGGGATTTCTCTCAGATTCTCGAATCGATCTGTGTCCTACCTCAGCTTCTTCTCCTCCGACAGACCAACGTCCCAACCGTCATCGACTCATTTTACCTCATTTCCCTGGGATCCTATCGCGCTCTGTACTGCCTCAACTGGATATGGAGAGAGCTCGACCCGAACGACCGGAAGCCAAATGCTGTATCTATCATCTTCGGTATCATTCAAACGGCCTTCTACTTTGACTTCTTTTGGGTCTATTACACGCGACAAAGGGTCAAGCTCCGATATGGCGGCATCGTCGATGCTGATGACATCAGGCGAGGTTGGCTCCTTAACCGCATCTTCGGTAACAAGCACTTTGAGAACGATCAAGAAGATGAGGAGAGTGCCCCAGCTCTAGGCGGAGATGAAAACGGCAACGCCTCGTCTCAACGGAGATCAAAGTGGGGAGCCAGGGGTATTTCAATTAGTGCCGACGACACGACGATCGATCACGAGCAACGTCACGACCCAGATGATGAAATTGCGGGAAGAGTCGATCCAGATGCCAAAATGAAGGACCCAGATGAGTTTGCGCGAGCCCTCGAGGATGACGACGATGATGATGACGCGGCAGCCCCGTCAGGGTCAAACACGAACTCGGCCAAGAATGTACCTCCTGGTGTGAACAATGAGAACGAGTGGCGGAATAATTGAAGGCTCTGATACATCATTCTTTCTGGAGTTGCAGCAACCAATTTCAATTTCTTTAAGCTATCACGGTGATTCGTCTATTAAGAACATCGGCAGGATTCATCTGTAATATGAATATTCATGCATTCTCCAATATCCATGTGGGAAGGGGCGCACTGGAGTCAAAAGTGGCAACAGGAACATACGCGAACAAGAGGTCGCTATTTGTATGATAAATCATAGGATCGCAAAGTGTATTGAGCATCATTGATGATGCATCCAGCTCGTGTGAACTCGCCAAACCAGTGTGGGTATGGAATGCTTGCACTATTGTCTGTTCTATTTTAGGTCTGAAGGCATCGCCAGGATGTGGATGAGAATCGACACCGTATTGATAAACACAATGAGAAAGATGCTCCGAATCCAAGTTAACCCACCTAGCTATTCTCGCCCATATGAACTAGTAGACTGTCTAACTCCTATGTCAGGATGACAGCCAGCAATTCACAACTACGCGTAAAGCAGACTTTTCCACCGTAGAATTCTGTGCGTATATTTAATAGGGAAGAATCTGAGACTCGATTGAAATACCAAACTGCTCTCTGTGAAAATACATAGTCGTAGCCCCTCGCACACGAACCCCCGAAAACCGTCCTACGGTATCCGAGCGATGCTCCAGTACGCGCGGAGAAGGCCCAGCCCACCGCTCTGCGTCTCGACCGTCCTGCCACGACCCTGGTCATTCGGGTCTTTCTTTTTCGCATCTTGTTGTCGTTGTTGGCCCTGTCTTTGCCCCCGATTCATGCTCATATCAATATCCATATCTACAAGGGGTGCTTGTGTTTGTATTGATTCCACCTCTCCACCGAGAGGAACCTGCTCTCGATCTTGACCATATTTCGAAGCATACCTATACGATGATGCCCCCTTCGTGTCAGTAGAAGTACCCTTAACCCCCGACGCTGCTCCAGCGCGCCACAACGGGTCCTCAGGAACTCCGTGGTTGCGGTAATCAGTAGCGTTCGCGATATCCGGTATCCCATCATCCGCGCGCGTCGGCCATAACTCCATCCCCTTCCCCATCAGCAAGCCAGCAGTCCACCACCCTCCAAAGCGACCCGAGGCATCGCGCGTCGCGAGCGCAGCGCGGACGTTATGCCGCAGCCAGCCGCCGTACGCCTTACACGCTTCAGCATGAGATTTACTAATCGATATAAAGGCATGGTCGTGCGCAACGTCTAATTTGAGATTTGCCGGTGGGGGTTTCAGGGGCGCGCAGAACGCCGTGAAATGGTGGAAGAATATCCCCTTGAAAGTCTGTCCGTCTTGGCTACACGTCGCGCTCGCGTCGCATGCTTCTTCCATGATGCCCAGACGTCCTAGGCCATGCCAGGTGGGGAGAACAGCAACTTTCCCCTTCTGCCCCTTCTCCTTCTCCTCCTTCTGCTTTTCGTGCTTTAGATCGCCTATGTCATCCATAGGACCATCCCACGCGAGATCGTACCCAGTAGCTCTAATGACATTCTGAATAAGCCGGTGTCCGTCCGCGAGGAACGAGAGTGCGCCAGTAGCATCCCACAGTCCCCTCTGCCCAGTCAGTATAACGCCCTGGTTATACGTATACACCATCTCATCGCGCGCGTCGCAGCGGGTGTTATTATTCCCCGCCTCGCCGTACCCGCTGATATGGAACCCGTCCACGAACAATCCCGCCGCGTTCGTCATGTTCGAGTTGCGCAGCCATTTATAGCCCTCCACGGCGGCCTTCAGATACCGCGCGTCGCCGGCCCCACTAGAAAGATTCGCGTCCGGGTCCGTCGGGTTGAAGTTATCCGGGTACTCGGCCCAGAACGGCGAGGTGTTGTCGTCGCCGGGGAAATGCAGGTACATGGCCACGGAGGCGGCGACGAACAGCTCGTTGGTTATCGCGTTCTTGTACGGCAGGAGTCGCGGGTTCCAGATCATGCCCCCATTACATAGTGTCGTGTCCCAGCCCCGCGAGGCGAGATCCCAGAATATACGTGCCCGGTGAGAAAAGGTGGCAAGCCAGGTGGTCCCGTGATATGGCTGGTTGGTTATTCCTGAGGATTTACTGAGTAACCCATCTGTGACACCCGGTGCTGCTTCGGACTGATCTGTACTAGCGGGCGTGAAATATAAGTCGTTGTGCGTGTTGACGAGTTTGATCGTTTCAATCCAGCCAAGAACCACCCAAAGCATATCATCGTAAGCTTCGTTTCTGATGGCGAAGGCATCTTGTCCGAAGTAGTACGCAACGAGCTGGGTGAAGTATTTATCGATCAAATTAGACGTCTCCCGCCAATCTATGACATTGCGTTCTTTCGAATCTAAGAAGACTAGATCCTCAGAGATGCTGCGCGTCACTCCTGATATGTGTGTGCCTATCACGGCAGCTGTCCAGTCTATGGCCTCGGGCCAAGTGCCCAACCAAGGCGCAAAGAACTCAGATTGCGTGACGTTCAGCGCCTCCACAAGGTCCGCGAACACGTTACTATCGCCGGTATGTGCTGATCTGGCCTTGTTCTTAGATGCAATACGTATGGAAGTAGGCAAGAAGCTTGCTGGCGCGACTGGATCGCACTTCGTTAGCGTATCGGAAAAGATCGTACATCTATCAGGGAGAATGAATCCAACTGCCACCGATCCCCAAAGGATACATCCGAGCACGACCAAGAACATCTTGAAGACCAACTAAAGATTTCAGATCATAGGTAGTTGAGCGAAGGTAGATAAGAGACCAAGCTATGTTGAATCTTATGTTCAAACACAGACTGTTTAATGGATCTCTCACAAGAACATGTCAACATGTCCAGATCAACTTAAAGCCACGAGTTTAAGTTAAGACTCGAGGTCGAGAATATTATACCACGATCATCTGGGAACAATGATATGTAGAAAAGGCACAATCGTGCACGGACTCGAGTATCCGATCAACGGATTAACAAGGAAAAGGAAATTCCAAGAGATACCACCCAATACTTAGGCACGCGACACCAGAAGACGATCATGTGGGTGAAGAAGAGACTCGGAAGAGTTGTATATACAACCCTTCGATGTCACTCTAAGCTGACAAGTGAAGGATAGAGTCGCCTGACCTCCTTACAAGGATTGGTGACGTCGTACTTCGTAAGCCCCATTTGCTCAGCTGAGGCGCCCGAGCGCCCTTACATTCCCCCATATTTCGGATCGCATCTCCAGTGGGGTAACTCACGCCAATCTTAACCAGGTTAGTCTTTTTACTACGATAGATCACAAAGCAACCAGCCGCGGAACCGGGGGATGCGATAGTATTGATCAGTTTGCTACTTGTTGATAGAATATTGATATGAAGCATAGAAAGAGTCGCAATGTTGAATAGGAACCTCTGTTCCTCTAATGTATTGGCATAACCCAGCGTTTCCATGATATCCAGCTGCCGATCGGCGAGTCTCTGTTCCATCCTGTTTGTACACCGACAAGATATTCATCTATATACAATGCCATGAGCTGTGCTTCGCCAGGGTTCCGGGTGGAGTGTTGAGCATTCAATCACCCGTCGGCATCTCGTAAAGCTATACACTTTACACCATAATATACATAGCCTCCGCTCCTAGAGTTTATCGCCCACATATGGTTCACACCATCCGATGCGAAAAGCTTTTGTAGCTTGCATACTAGTTCCGTTATAGGAACCGTTTCTCGAATTCCTGAAATAATTGAGGGCTGATCTCGTCACTGCTGAGGCCATGGACTTCCCACAATACACCTTTCTTGGCATAATGCTCCAGTAGAGGTTCACTAGTCTCCTGGAACTTCTGGAACCGCGCTCGGTAGACCTCCTCGCTATCGTCAGCGCGCTGCACAAGAGGTTCACCCGTGATGTCATCACGGCCCGGTAGTTTTGGCGCATTAAATGTAGTGTTGTATACACGGCCAGACGGCTCGTGCACCCACCGAGACGATATGCGCTTCATAACTTCCTCGAACGGTGTCTGGAGGGATACTACCCAATTGATAGGGACGATGTCGTCCAGTCGCTTAGCCTGGACTGCAGTGCGTGGGAATCCGTCAAGCAGGAAAGACGCCGACGGATCCTCGGAAGCCTGGCGTGAAAGACTTGCGCCTAGACTCGGGTCCGTATCCAACCCGGGAATAGGTGAGTCTGTAGTGACATCAACGGCGGAAGCGGCATCCCCAGAGGCAGCGGAAGTACAGGACATGAAGCTAGGCTGAGCGCCCGAGATCCAGCCGCGCTGGGAAAGTTCATTGGTGATCAAGCGAAGGATCATATCATCGGGAACAAGGCCACCTGTTCTCATGGTCTTCTCGACCTTGATACCGAGGGGTGTGCGGTTCTTGACATTGTGGCGAAGAAGATCCCCGGACGAGATGGCCGACAGCTGAGGGAAGCGCGAGAGTAGGCGTTCGGACTGAGTTCCTTTCCCAACCCCGGGCGCGCCGACGAGGATTACACGAGCTGCTCGGCGAAGGCGCATAGTATGCGGAACCGGGCAGATCTATCGATGTTTCGGACTTGCGGGGAACGAGTATTGTGGAGGTCTCGGGGAGCGACGGAGTTTGTCGAAGTCGGTTGAATGCGACGTCGAAGGGAGCAAAATCAAATCTTGGTAATCCGCCACCACACTGATGCGATTCAAAATGATCAGATGAAGCAATGGGCGACAGCACTGCGCCGGATAGTCCGAACCCAGATGCCCAGCGACCGGAGTGCGGTTACGTCAAAGACTCGACGTGACGATAGCGGGACAGGCCCAAGGCGGATCTCGAGCAACGGATTAAACCATGTTCATTGTATCGCGAGCCTTTTGATGTCCAAATAGAAAAACGAGAGGGCCTAATGGCGCAGTAGATTGAGGAAGCGAAACGAGAGTATCAATAGCAGTAGCGGGGATCTTTAGTAACTCGATGGAGTTCCACCAAGACGAATCCCGACTCTCGGTCTTGCTTGTTGAGGAGCTCTGCAAGGGGTTCGTTCTCCAGCCTGTCCAGTGGCGGGTAACTGATAGCACGCAGGGCCCAATGGCAGGCGTGCTCTAGGCCCAATAAGGGAAAAGCTGTCCCGCTACTATGCACCCCACTGCTACTAGAAAATAGTGTACCGTAGTGGCTATTTAGTGAATGAGGTGCGGTTGCGGATGGCCTCGAGTGTACTTCTCTGCGCAGACCCGAGCTACATACGAATTCGCTCCATATATCGTTTGAGCATGATACGCATGTTGAACTAATTAAAGTAACACCTCTCTTTCCGTAATTGAATGTATCCTATCAATCGTCAGTCCCGCCAACGTGTAAGCCAAACCCATGGAGTTCGAAGATAATTCGACGGCTAGATGGAGCATCAGCTGTCAATGGTATGAGAACTGGAGTATAGAGTTCGCCACACGTAGAGTCGAACTCAAGGTTAAAGGAGTGATTCAAGTAGATAATTGCCGAGATCTTAGACAGCCATAACAGAGTATCGCGTTCCGGATACCCATAGTGCGCTTCATTCGGGTACCAACGAATATGATATTTATCCCACGTGGCTCCTGGCTGTTCAATAAGATGGTTCCATCCTGAAGAGAACTGAAGGTTCTCCTAGCAGCCAAAAAAGAAACGCCGCGTTAGGTAATGGCCAACTATTATGGGGTCTGCAATGGAATAGTAGAGAACTGAGATTTGTGAATATGCTTTTTAAGTGGTGATATGATTATCAATGCTATCAAGAATATCATCTAATCCAGGTCCTTGTAACCGACGCCAGCCCACGTTGGGTGGCATGGCTTGCGAAAGGACAAGATGTGGGAATCATGGGATATATGTGATAATCCGTATCTTCACCAGAGGTGGTTATTGGGCCCAGCCATCGTCTCAAGTACATCTATCTTTTCCAAGTTGCGCCGATGGCCTGCCGATAACCTTCGGCTTGAGACAAGAGAAATTGCTGATTTAGCGCGTACTTCCGGACTGTGCCGTGCGAGGAACAGAATGAATTCTGGTCTAGCTAGCGTCCACGTATCGAGAGAGGAATTGTACATGGCCATGAAATTAGAGCTCAGCCATACTTCCCCGGAGGGCTGGCTAGATTCGATGAAAGTGGGTTGTAGATTGAACATGTAGCCTCATGTGCTTGTATGTGTATAGTCTCATGTTGTAGGAGCTAAGTATTTCTTAAAGAGTATATTCCTCTGGGCTGCCCGCCCGCTGATGATGATGATGATGAAGAGAGCTTTCTTCGGATGAGGATTCGTCATGAAACTGGCCCCAGAGTGTATTGTTCCGCACCAACATTCATAGTCCGAGACGGGACAGGTCTGGCAATGTCTGTCGAAGGGTGATGTTTTGACCCTTTTAATTGACATAAACATCTTTTCGTCACCTTGATGGTCGTCATCGCCGGCGAAATAGTGATCGGCTACTTTGTGAAGTTGTTCGTCGGTGCAATAGCACGCGAAAAAGTTCTTCCTTTTTACAGCCCGAATACCAGCGGCCGCTGGCTGTTCCACGTTGTTTGTATTTTCGTCAGACTGATTGGGAGCCATGGCGAACCTGTAGATTGTCGTGGCAGTTAGCTTAGGTGGATGCCAAGAGTAAGAATGCGTGGCTTACCAGTACGAGCTGAGTGACTATTCTAGGCGATGAGATTTGAAATATGTTGAGAGAAAGGCAACGTGTTGGAAGAATCGACCCTTGGGAAAGTATTTCGTATATATATGATGTGCGTAAGTCAGTGTAGGTAGAGAATGGTTTGGTTGGGGTCGCTCAAGAGAAGTTGAGGCGGGGAGGTTGGATGGCAAGGTGTAGGAACATTGGAAGTAAGAGGTACCTATGTACCTCATGTTTCGTTTCCATACCTATATGCAGCGATCAAAAAGGCAGGTACGGTCACAGGCATATAGTTTAAGTGCCCTGTGAAAGAGCAAGTGCGAGCCAGTGCATGGTGCCTTCTTCAAAAGGTACAGAATGGGTACGGAATACCAATCTAGTAGGTACCGAGGGAGGTCATCACCGCTCCTCTGTACGTCTTAAAGAAGCCCATGATGAAATACTTGATTTCGAAAATCAACTCACCGATTGTAGATGTATGCGCCATCAGATGCACATTACGTGACCGAGCGGGACCGTCAAAGGAAACCCCATCCGTCCCATTGCTCGGACTCTAGTACATGGATAGTATTCTTATCAAGTCCTTGAACAAGCCGAAAACATTCTAATATATAGGCATTTGGTCAGCACTCAAGTCTTGAGGCCTTTCATACAAGTTAGCCTCGATGGGTTGTAAGTCATATGCGACTGGTACATATCTGGCTGCAGGTTTACTATAGGTACAGAAGGAAACGGAGCTGACTCTCGGTGATAACAATGTACACAGACGACATACAGACACGTTGGAGTTCTATGTTGGCAGCCTCATGGGTCGTGGTTCTTACGGTTGGTCATGTCCGCACGCCGTGCGGCCTCGTTGCAACGTAATGTGTCTTGCTGGGTTACCAATCGTTTCACTCTTAATCGTGGGAGAATCATGGGAGAATCGCGAAGCCGTAGGGGATTGCTATCGAAAGGACACCACGTTCAGTTTGAAAACAGGAATACGTAAGCATTATTTTCTGAATCGTAGATGCCATTTAGGTAGCCCGCTTTATGCTTAAGCCTAGAGAAAACTCTTCCAACTTCATGATTAAGTTAGACGCAAGTATTCATGAGGGGAATCGTTCCATTATCCTTCCTTTTCCGGGTAACCCAAGTCCAAGTATAAAATACAGAATGCGCCCGCATAATACGAAGCCCGCTTTCTAGTCCCACGAAGCTCAGGGGTATCAGATATACCAATCTATCATGGCATGCCCTAGCGTCGCTTGATAAGTGTACAGTCCTGGCAGCATCGGACATTCCGCCGAAAAGTCCAGTTCCAGGTGTGCGCCAGTTGTCGGCACGGCATGGTTCCAATCCGTCATCATTATTCGTCAAGTAGCTTAACCACCAAAGCCAAAACCGCCACCGCCACCCCTGTTTTGCGACTCCTGCTGAAGCTGTTCTGACACTTTCATGTGGACATCGAAGAATTTGGCAGCACACCGATCGAGGCAGACGCTCTCGCCCTTGTTGAGTTCGGCTTCGCGGTAATCGTTGGGAACGCACTTCTGCTGGCAGGCTTTTGTGAGGCTAACATCGAATCTGTGTCAGCGCTTCTTATCTCAGTTCGAGATGGTGCTGTCTTGAGTAGAGCAAAGCCCCGTAATCAGACTTACCGGTTGGCCATTTCGGTGAGGAGCTTCATTTCAGCCTCAACAGCAGCGATTTTCTCCGCTGATGACGGCTGGGGCCGTCCGAGTCCTAAGAATGACATTTTGTGATGTGCAATAGTTGTGAAGAATTGGACTGGTGATTTTACGTTGGACGATGTATGCTTTCTCAGGCGTATGTTTCACCAATCTTCTCACGACTTTCCGTCAATTCAGAGCCCCAAAAGGCTGTAATGGGAAGGCGGTGTCCCGGATAATGGTTATGCCACTGGTCGCTGAGCTAGCAGAAAAAGTAGCGCACATCTACGGGCGGTCGGCCGGTCTCGTAGCGTCTCAGGCCATTGGTCGCTTATTGCCTACAACGCCCATTTCTTTCACTTTCTTCCTCTACTGTCCCTAGGAAGACTGCCTCTCATAAAAGAGAGGGTTTGGCGTGATAGCTATGCCATAGTCTCACAAATACAACTTCTTAGAAGTTAGAAGAAGAATTGCATCCTCCTGTGTGCATCTCACCTACTGTGTCTTTGAGTAGTAAGTCGGAACCTTTCTTATTTTTATTTTTCTATTCTTATTCTGTCCTTGTACTCAAAATCAAAATGATGATATTGCTTTTTTTAAGAACCGTTGCGACTGACACCGCGTTTGTGGTGCTTGATCTCACTGTGCCAGCCTATCTGATCTCTCCAATCATAAGACAATATGTTACCATGCTACATACGCAATCTGAAAACTGAGCTAATTTATATAGAAGGCGCCCAAATGGAGAATACTCAATGTCTGCGGTTTCTGCGCCCGTATTTATTCGGGCTGCCACCTGCCAATAGGGCGGCATATTCGCGACTCTTCGCTTCGTCCACAAGGGCTCATTACAAGTCCATCACATGTGTCGCACAACGAAACAGTGTTGTTCACGTTTCCGGGACAAGGCGGTTTATGAGCAGCGAATCTAGCAATGCTGCGGATGAACTAGAAACTGCAGCTGCTCGTGCGGATACGGTTCGACGCCGTGTCCAGAAATTACGGGAGTATGATGTTCTCCAGTTTCCCCGTTTAGAAGCCAAGGCCGACCGCATGACCATACCCGCCTTTCGGCAGAAGTTCGAAGATGAAGCTTCAACGCCATCCTCGGAGAGTATCACTCTTGAAGGTAGAATCATGTCCGTAAGACGGGCTGGGTCCAAGCTATGTTTTGTACATATCCTAGGCGGGTACCAACAAGTTCAAGTCATGTTCCACCTGGGTAGCCTTGCGGAGCCACCGTTGGACCCTGACTATTTCAGAGACGCGCTTCATCCGTTACGCCGTGGCGATGTAATATCAGTTACAGGCACAGCCATTCGGACGAAAACAGGTGAATTGACATTGAGCGCACACGATGTCCCAACTATCCTAAGTCCAGCTCTCGCACCACTGCCAGAGAAGCTGACCAATGAGGAGACCAAAGTCTTGAATAGACATGTTGACTCCCTTGTGAATCGACGGACTTCTGACATCCTCCGACTTCGCTCCCAAGTCATCAAGTCCATGCGGGATTTCTTGCATGAACACGACTTCCTCGAAGTCCAAACTCCTATCCTCGCCGATTCCGCCGGTGGCGCTATTGCGCGGCCATTTCTAACTGCCGCGACAGCGTTTTCCGAAAAGCAATTGGCAATGCGAATTGCTCCGGAGCTCTGGCTTAAACGATTGGTTGTTGGCGGCCATGACAAGGTCTTTGAGATAGGTCCGTCCTTCCGAAATGAAGGCCTCGACACAACACACAATCCAGAATTTACCACTTGCGAATTTTACTCGGCGCATTTCAACCTAACAGAGTTGATTCAGATGACTGAAAATCTCATCCGTCGCCTTCATGATGACGTTAACAAAGCTATAGCGACGCGTCTTACCTCTCTTCAGAAACCAGAATTCCCGCTGCCAAACAGCCAGTGGAAGCAAGTCGAGTTTATCCCTGGTCTTGAAGAAGTTCTCGGTTTCCCATTTCCGGACTTGTCGAAACCTGATGCTCTGGACAAGCTTAACAGTTTACTTGCAGAGCTCTACCCCACATTAGAGTTTTCAGGAATGACGCTCAACAAACTCCTAGACCATCTCGCTTCAAACTTTCTCGAGGATGCATCGTCAAATCAGCCATTGTTCATCACACATCATCCTGCCTGCATGTCACCTCTATCGAAGTCGTTCACCTGCCCCAAGACTGGCCAGCTTGTATCCGCACGGGCTGAACTGTTCATCAATGGTCGCGAGATAGCCAACATGTATGAGGAAGAGAACGACCCCTTTGAGCAACGTCTGAAATTCGCACTTCAGATTGGATCCAAAGCTCAAGGTGTAGCAGCTGATGAGGAAGGACCTGGTGAAATTGATGAGAGCTATGTACAAGCTCTGCAACATGGTCTTCCTCCTACTGGTGGATGGGGCTGTGGCGTTGATAGGCTCGTGATGCTCTTTTCTGGCGCGCCGAGGATTGGCGATACCCTTTCGTTCGGCAATTTGAAGAACGTCGTCTCGCTTTCTCAAGCTGCGAAGGGCTCGTAAATTTTGCTACGCACTGTACACTATCAGTTCGAATGTACATTAGAGATGATACCCCCAATAGATCTGAAATGACCATCCAGAACACTCCTACTACTGCTTAGCAATAACACATCCATCCCCGCTGTCGTTATCTCCTAGCCAATCGAATGCATGTGATGGTCTTCCATTATTTATCGTTGGGCGCTATAGTGTCCATCGTAACGGCGATTCAGCCGTCACGCCTATCCTACAGTCCCCATGACCCTCCTGTGGAAGGGAGCTGGGTGCCCCGAAGCTTGAATAATGATAGGTTTATCTCGGTAGCTTTAAAGTAGTAGCGAATCTTGCTCAGAGAAGCCATCGTGTTGGTAATCACTAATATCAAGCACGACACATATCACAAGAAAAGAAAACATCAAGATTGTAGAGAGAGAGACTTTGATTCTCTAGCCTAACCTAGCCCAACGCAACGCAACCTTCAACCCATACCCTGGCGCCAGATCCCTTACTATGACTTCCCGTCAATATCCATAGTCTTCCGCGATGATTCCCTCAGAAAGTGGAACCAGGTAGGAACCAAATGCCAATATCATCATAGAAAATCATCACGTAAAACCTATCACTTGCCCATATTCCCGACGCCTTTGTCCATGCATCCCTATCCTGCCCTGCCCTGATATAACCTCGGGTACTCGTCATGTACTCCTTCTGAAATCCCATGTGCTTCCTGTGTACCCCTTGATAAAAAGTCCATGCACATCCGTCCATCTGTCCATCTGTCCGGTGTATCCATAGTCATCAACATCGTGACCCATCTGCAAATTCAACGCATGAATGCTGCATAGTAAACGCCTTCCCCCATGATTCATCGAATGCCAGGGCAGTACTGGTAAGATCATCAAACCATGCGCTTCCCATTCCGTAAATTCCTGATTGTCTCGCTTCATGTCTCCTGTTTCGTCTCCCGCACCCGCCTTCAAGTTGGAAAGTGTTGGAAGGATCGTCGTAAGAAAAAGAAAAGGGTAAAAAAAAGAAGAAAAGCTCTGCCATTGAACGCGCGTGATATGATGCGTCTAATGTAAATGTTTTGTGGTTCTGAAAAAATTTCGCGTTTTCTCTGTATATCGCCGTTGATGCTGCTTGTTGATGGCAGTCGAAAGTGAAAGTCGGAGTATAAAGCACCGTGATAGAGATCGTTGAGAACCGAATCGCTTAGGTCCCCTGAGTTGGTAGATCGAATCTTAGTTGTGTAAGATATGCCCGCGCTTCTTTGGTGTGTTTATAGACAGCGAAGAGGAAAACTTGGCAGAGCTTATGAAGAAAGGGAAACATCATCGTGATGATAGTATGCCGGGTATATTTCGTAGATAGCTTCGTAGCTGCGTGAGTATCGTGATGGAAAAGTGCGAGGACGATGACTGGTGTTTTGGTGAGATTGTGTATCGTGGATCGTGTACAGGGCATCTATGTGCAGGTATGCCCATTTGGTCCTCGAACGGCGTCTTTCGTAAAGACCTGCGCCGAAGCCGACCAGAAACTAAGTACGTCTCTGAGAAGGAGTGCTGTTTCTAGACAGCGGTGTGGTGGACTGAGTAGGCATTACCACGCAAAGGATTCTGTTTCGCGGCCGGGGCCCGGCAGGGCATGGGGTAGGGGGAGGTAATTGCTCCTGTAGTTCGGGAGCAGCAGGCTTAGGTGGCGCCGTTTCTGCTGCTTTGTTGGAATGTCTGTTTTGTGATGTTGCGACGGCCGCATAGCTAAATGGCTTTGGTTGATCGATGGTCTGTGTTTGCTTGGGGGCTTGTCGTCCTCGCCGCTGATGAGGCAGGAGACGTGGGGTGGCCGGTTGTCTTGTCCATTCATCAGGGGAGGGACTTCGTAAGTGCTTCATGGGCCTGTTAGGTGTCCTGGCCTCAAGAGATGGGCCCTCATTCGATCCTTCGCGAGTAGGACTCAATGGCGGTATTTGAGTCGGTTTCAGGTCTTCTATACTGCGCGGTAGTTTTAAGGCCGCCGCTTTTGGAGTCGTGTCTTCAGTCGGGAACGATGGTCTCTTTTGAATGGCATCTTTTTGGGTGTGATCGAGCGACATAGTCGATATGGAGCTACTGGGGCTAATTCCCTCATCCACGGGGCTGCCTTCATCGCTGTCAACGCTTTTGAGGCTCGAGCTGTCAGATTGCTGAGTTTCTTCCTTGGCTGTAGTGTCATCCGAAGTAGTAGTATTCCAATACTCGGGTAAGCTACCCAAGCTGCCCAGCATTGTGGCAACATTGCTATCGAAGTTGAAGATAGGTATTGGGGCACGGTTGATGAATTTTCCTTTCTCGAGAGCTAGTTCAGCTCGGCGATCGCGTATATCAAGTTCCCAGCTGCGACAAGGGCGGAACAGAGTTCCGCTCTGTCCCGTTGGGTTGCGTTGATTAAGGCCCAATGTAAACTCTAGCTGTAATGCGTCCCGCTCGAGTACCTCCCTCTTGGCCGCTTTTTGAAGACGCTCATCATATGATAGCGAGTCGTATTCCTCGTCTATGTAAGCGATAGCCGCCTTGATCGTTTCTAGTTGTTCAGGCAGCTCAACAGTGAGAGCTTTCCACAGTCTCGCGGCCTTGATGTGAAATTTCACGTCGAACGTGCCCGGTCTGCAAGAGATTGCGTCTCCGGTTTCATCTTGCCTGCTCTTCCTTCCGATGTTCTTGAGCACTTTAACCAGAGAGAGCGCATAGAAACGTTTGCTGAAAAAAATGTCTCTGGCGAGATTCCTCCGTTCCGAATATAAACGGAAGTTGTGGGTTGATAGATAACGCCCTAATTGGCAGCCGTGACAAAGGACTTGGCACTCCTGGCGCGCCAGGACTTTTGACATGAAATAGCAGGCGGGCATAGTTTGGTCACATTCGACACAACGCGTGAGCTTGAATGTCCCGCGCAATACCATCGCATCCCAGAGCTCTTCTTTTAACATAGCCCGACCATTGCAGGCGAGAATGAGGTCTATCCACAGTGTGATCTCCATCGCGATTTTCATTTCCTCTGAGATCAGAGGGAGCTTATCGTTGCCGTCCGGATAGTGGGTGCCAGTTGGGCACCAGCGAGGAAGATCCTTGTAAGCAACTCTTGAATGATATTTGTTGGTGTTGAACTTGTGAAGTGCCTCGATGCATTTCAAGACGCTTGGCATTGTGCGAAAGGGGAGACGGTCAAGGTATGCTCGAAATGCTGTTCCCCGGGTAAAGAAATCCTGGTCACCCTTGTGACAGAGGGCCCGGATGCCCAACAACTGGGCTGCGATGGCCTTTCTGGAGTCCAGCCAATCTTTTTCCTCCGGAACTATTCCATATTCGCCAACGTGTCCAGTTCCGTCGGACTTGTAAGGCGGGCCTCTATAGTAATAAGGGGTAAAGTCGACGTTGATATGTGGTTGATCCTTTTCTGCGCGAAATGCATTGGTTTCATTAATCCCTCGCAGTAATGTCTGGGTATCACCCAGCGTAAGCAAGAAGCACTGGTGAACGCCAAGTGCTTTTAATTTGACCATTCTTGGCACGATGCCCTGAATAGTCTCGACGTTCACCCATGGCAGGCCATGGAGCATCAGATGTTTGATATAATGGCCGTTGAGGAAAGCCATGTGTACTAACAAGTGAGCCGTCAGCAAATCCTCTCTAGAACGGTATTACCGAGGAGTATAAGACTCTAGAGCGTAGACTTACAGAGCTTGTAGTGAGCCGCCATGCTGATCGCAAGGTCTCCTGCCTTGTACTCCTCCACGCTCGAGTTTACGGGGAATCCAGCCTCGTTAATAACCACGTCTCGTGGCGGTCCCTGTTCATCTAGACGAACGGGAGAGACTATGACACTATGTGAGAAGAATTGTCTGGGAACAGCCTTGATGACATTCTGGTCGCCGTTTACTGATTCTTCGGTTTGGAGCTTGTGCTGCTCCTCTTTCTCTGCTTCGGCGTTACGCACATCCGCCAGGTTCTTCTGGTCCCAGCCAAGAAAGTCGTTATCTGTTGCATTAAGATGCATCTATATGACGATTAGTCTTCAAAGGGCGAAACGAACTTGGTAAAGGTTGCTTACGAAACAGGTGTGTATCTTGTTTGCCATGAATTGGGACGTCCGAAATAAGTTGGTCAAGTCCTCACGCCGGGGCATGATGTGACTGATGATGTTTTCAAGGAGCTCATGTGTCCCAAGGACTTGACATATCAAGTCCGGTTGCTTTGCCCGGGGTAGAGCGAAGGTTGTCGTACGGAAATATAATGGGGCCTAATAGATTAGCGTCAGTAACAGCGTGCGACAGATTTCAAAACGCGACGTAGTTCCGTACCTTCATGATGCCGTTCTGGATATTCGGGTAGTGGACGGCCATTTCTAGATATTTCCTTTCTTGAGTCGTGAGCTGATCAAATCTCCGCCCTTCGAAGTCGTAGTAGGCTTTGAAGCCGGGGTGCTTCAATGCGTCGTTTATGACGGGCTTCCCGTCAATATCAACCCGACGAGTGTCGGGCTTGGTTGGTGCATCAGATTTCTCTCTAATCGAGACAAAGTTGTGTACTCCATCACGGGGCGTTGGCCCCCGAGGCTTCTTGTGAACCACTGCTAAGGGCCCAAAACCACGAGGTGGCTCCAAACTCTCGGGGAACATGCCGCGAGAGGTCTCCAGGGGAGCCGCTGAGGGAGCAGGCTTCCCTAAGCGACACGAGATAGCACTGTCGTTGACATTGTCTCGGAACCTCTTAGGAGCCGGAGCCATTGTGATAGATCGAGCCATGATGATAGACCACGGAGATCGGTTGTAAGTTATTTGGTAAGGAGTGTTATGTCGATCTATATCAAAGAATTAACAAAAGCGCGATTTGAGGGTGGCGGGAACGTCAACAGCAGAAACGGCTATGGAATGGGCATCACATGTAGTGTAAAGAGGGGGGAATTTCCCACGACGAACTATATTTCATCAGATACTTACTTCGTTAAGCTGATTAAGTGTAAGTCTTGCCGTAATTCAGTGTTCTGGAAGCTGCGCGAGCTGGATGCGAAGGCTGGGTGCGAGCTGGCGAAATTGTTATTGAGTTGTAAAGGGGGAATAGGGAATATGTGAGATCGATGAGAAGCCGGAATAAACAGCAATGTTATTTGTGCGGCAGGGCGTTTTAGGTTCGTACCAACAGGCGTGGATACTGATAGAAACTCGAAGACGTGGCCAGTACGAAAATCAAAAGCTAGAATGCATTTGTGAACTCTGTTGTCGATATAGAAGAGGTATGGGCCGAAAAGGACGCACGCAGAGAGAACGGGCGTAAGCAGGTGCTCAAGAGAAGTTGGAAAGAGAAGAAGAGCGAAATATCGGATTGGCGCAAGAGGGTTGATATACTGTAGCGAAACTAGGACGGAACTCGAAGATGCTGGCTGAGATAATGGAAGAGATCTTAATGTGCTATTCGAATGGACATGAAGGTAGTGTTCAATGAAAGCGCGGTCCGATCTATGGTCGAACGTGACCCGTGATGTGGGAAGGCACTTTGGAAGGGGAGGCAGCAAAGATGAAAGTCACATTCACAGATCTCGAGAGGAGATAGCTATTACAGATGATCTAAGGCGCGTCATTCGGTTATCAGACATGGGTGATGGGCCGTGTCCCGAGTGAACGGGACGAGGTGAAAAAACGGTTAGTAGATTATGTGCTTTTTCATTCACTTACCAGGGCTGTGGGCCAAGAGCGTGAATGGGCCTCCTTAGAGTGCAAGTCCAGGCCCAATCTGCATTGAACTACCATTGAGACCTCTTACTGTGCGGCAGACAGGCTTGATAATGATGATGAGGATATGAGGCAGGTCCGTGAGACAGCACGGGACGGTATCGAGGTAAGACTAAAAGGAGACTCATGGGCTGACTGCAAGACCATTAGCAGAGAATGCAGGAGGAAACAGTATCTTTCTCAGTTTCAGTAAACTGTAGTTGCTAGGCAATATTACAAGAAGATAGTAACTTCTTGTTGATATCTTAGGCAGTGCACCTTATATTCATACTTGAGGATGAGAGAGTTCCAGTGAAGCAAGAACGTGGGCATTTCGCCCTGCCGGTTGACTTACCTTGACTCCTTGAACAAGTTGGCCGTAAGGACGTCTTAAGTAGTGATAAGTTGCTAAGGGATGAGCTGAAGCAAGTCATGTGCATATAGTACGTTGAGTGCGAATATCATATGATAGTTTCACGCCGCTTCTCACTTAAGAACAAATGGTAGCACAAAGCAATTATCGTGTCACAAGTGGCCATGGGCCTCGCCGTTGACGAGGAAGGTGCCACAGAACCCAGAATGCAAATACCATAAGTGAAGTGTAGTTGGGTGTTAGCGTTGAGAGTGAAATATCGATGAGTGTGTTATGGGAGCTGATGATTAATATCTTTCACTTAGCCTGTAGTACGATGAGGATTTAGTCTTCTCCGTTCAGACCGACATTGCAGTGATGATCCGTGTTAGAGCGTGATATGAAAATGGACTGACTCGCAGAAAGATCACGTCGAAGTAGCTATCAAGAACTTACCAAACGTTGTGGCTTTTCGGGATAGAGTATCCAGTCAAGTTACAAATACTTCCCCAAAGGTGGTCGGCAACGTGAACCTACACCTCATGAAAAGCGGGAAATGGCCAAACCGAAATACAGCAATCTGTACTCGATGCTGTGAGATATGGTATTAGCACTGCGAGGAACCGCAGACATGAATAACACCCGAACCTCTCCTTACAACTATAGGATCCCAGCTTCGAAGAAGACCTTAATAATGAGTATGAGTATGCTGCTGATTTAAGGCTTCTACGCAGTCCTCAGCTCGCAACGATGTCGGCGTAAGGTGTGATAGATAATGCTCGTGAGTCTTCGGTAGCTGCTTTCTTACTCATTCTCGGCTGGCGTAGACGAGGTGATACCATAGAGTACCCCAAGAGGAGGCTGGGTAGAAGCAATCCATGGCGTTGTAGTCCCCAGATGTCATTCCTAGGGGCCGCGAAGATGCATCAGTCCCAACGGCACGCCATAAACACAATATAAATCTAGCGAAAACAAATCAATGTAATAAGATCTTCTAGGGTGATCGAGTGAAAGAGAGAGAGAGACGGAGTGCCCCTTGCGAGTAGGATCAGGTATCTCGTCTCAGACTTGGTTTTGCCCTCAAATTAGATCTGGTGAGTATTACAGAGAACAGGGCTCCAGATTCTGATCATCCTGCCGTGGTAGTTCGGCGTAGTTGAAGAGCTGACCTAAGCTGCCGTTGTAGCGCCGTCGCTGCTCTCCGCCAAAGTAATTATGTTCTTAGCTGAGATTGGAGAAGGAGCGTATCCTACCGTGCCTCGAAGATATCGATGTAGACTGCACTGCTCTGCGGAAAGATAGCACGTCATTTCCTCCCACTCCTTCGCAAAATCACATCACGACATGTGATGCCACGATCCGAGAGGTCATTTATCCGTCTACACAACAAGGTTCAGTATCTTACCTTACCTACCTACCTGCCTAACACACATACCAAAGCGCATTCGAAGCCGAGTCACATGTAGGTGTACAACTAGCTCCTAGGAACCTTCCGCTAGCTAGCCTTTATCTCCCCTCACATAGAGTGAGTGAGTGAGCAAGTGAGAGGTCAAAACTGGAGCTATTGATCACATAACTCAGCTGCTAACCACGTACACTACCTAGGTACCTACCTACCTACCTACCTAAGCAATGTCGCTAGTAATTAGCATGAGGACACATGGGTTCAGGGACGGAGGCAGGACTAAAGGTGGAGCGTATGCGAACTGCCGTAATCGTGCAGTTGTTATGTTGTGTCATACCTGTACAGCACTTCTGTCTCTGTCTCTGTACAGGGAGCGAGCTAGCCAAGTCGGTTAACAATGCCGTTGTTGCACACGATATCTGTCTACAGTGTCACTTCTATCATGAGAAGGATAGGATAGGATAGGATAAGGACGATGACTAATTTTCAAATTCATCCTGCAGTCAGCTATCCCTAGGCAGGTACGGTAACATGCTGTTAGGGTAGGCGAGGTAGGTAGTGCGCGGGCGAGTAAGCACGCTCCTACAGTACTTAGATAGATAGCTAGGCTTTCTGCCAAACCTGTCTTGTCGAACGGTTTCGTGTGGAACCGCGGAGCCATCCGATCCTCTTTAACGAGCGTGAGAGACACAAACAGGCCTTGCTGAAGCGATACCTACTGTATCTACTACTATCTGTGGATGGATGAATGATGGGGGTGACCCGAACTGACAACCGCGCAGACCCCGGCCAATAGGTCGTAATGATATACATATCTCCGTGCCTTAGCTGCGACTTACCGCCTTTTGCGTCGGACTTTATATCTATCTATCCCATCCCCACGAGAAGAATATGAGAAGGATAATTCGTACCTACTGAGTGTGGTGTGGTTGGTGGTGATGGAGTACGGTCCCTACCTACCTACCTACCTACCTACCTATTCGCCTGCTCTCTTTCTCTGCCTCTCTCCATTGCCTTTTGGGGCCTGAAAGGGAAAATATTCCCTAAACCCATGACCCCATGACGCCACCCTGGAGGGCTGCTTGATCTATCTAGCCAGCCGAGCCCAGCATACCTACATATGTAATCATGTAGATAGGTAGGCATAAATGGATTCGGTACCACAACGTCGCAAGTGTGCCTATCTATGGTAAAACCTATGAGCGGGTCAATAGGGGGCAAGAGTACTTACTCCGTATTAACAGCATAACTCATGCGTGACCATTGACGATTATGCGAGAAGCACACCCCATTCGAAACCGTCGTAGCAGAGAGTAAGAGGGCTTTGGGACTTGGTAGACTGCACTGCACATACGGCATGGTACTTGCTTGGTAGAGAGGGGTAGCGAATGACAAAGAGAAGTCTTCCCATGTATCAATAGACACTTATGATCTGCAGGGCGCGCGAGCTGCCGCGGGCCTTCTTCGACTTGACTCGAATTGACTTTGCCTAGCTGCGATAGGATCATACTTGCGTCGCAGAGGAAAACGGCCATTCCTAAAACCACAATGTTCCGTACCTACAAGAGATTGGTCGGGACGAGAATAGTGGCGTTTGGGTGTGGGAGGGAAAGAATGGTGGGATTCTGGTCGCGTGCTCCCAGCTGCACATTATCGTAAACGAGTCATGGTAGGTTTAGGTAGTAGGGTGATGTGCCGACTACTACAGTACACATACATCCTCTGAGATGGGCGATGATAAACTGGATACTGAGGGGTAGTTTTGTGGAGGTTTGACGTCGTTTATCAGCTTGGCTTATTGACATTTCCTACTAGAACTGTCAATAAATAAATATATAGCCATAGTGCCAAATGCTTGCGTATGCGAACAGCCTGCAACTCGGATACGGCAGGACTCGTACTGAGGACTGGAAAGTGCTGTATGAACAATGCAGGTATGGTTACTCTGTATGTCGAAAACGGCCTAGCTATGGAGGATGGGCCTTTCTAGCATCTCGAAGAACTCGGAAATATGAGGATGACGCAAAGCAAGCAGCAGCAGCACGAGCAGACCTTGGCGGCAACAAAACGCCTAAAACGCTTTCGAGGCTAGATAGCTAGGTAGCGATGGGATGGAAAGAAAGGGTTTGTGATGGACCTACCGTAGTGAGTTACTTACGCATACGACTACTCAGTACTGTAGGGTTAGGTAGGCAGGTACCTGCGCCTCCGGAAGGGGCTCCGTGGGTCATTCGGACTTGGAGATAGTTGCCTTGTGTGCGTCGACGGCAGGCAGATGCTGTAGGTAGCTGGGATACTAGGGAGGTACATCATGTATGTACAACTAGGCGTATTGCTGCACTGCTGCACCGGGTCCTGATAACGGTTTGAGGGAGGGGAGGGGAGGGGCCATGTCACGGCGCATGTGACACGCGTGAAATGCCAAAAGACATGCTGCCGGCGCAGATCTCGTGAGACATGCTTTTGGTGGTGCATCACACTACATACATGATGGCTGTTCCCTTGGCTAACGGTCTGGAAACTAAACCTAGCTCCCTCTAGGCTCTCGAAGGAGGAGTACCTAGGAGAAGCGAAAAGAGATCCTTCGTGCCGACTGGATGGTGTGTGTAAGTATCTACACATACAGTAGAGGAGGGGGGGAAAGCCGTGTGACACATGCTGTTGCGGATGGGATGAAGGGGCAATTTTCTGCGCACTTTGCGATAGGTACAATGCGTAACACTGCCCTTATAGTAGGTAGGTAGGTGCTGGTAGCAGGCTTCAATAGCTTAGAAAACGTGGTGAGCTGTAGGTATATCCCATTCACATGTAGTGTGCAGTTAATTGTACGGTAGCCGATGACGAATCATAGTTTGAATGCAGTCCGACGTGCGTGAACTTGACCTTCTGCTTGGCTGCCGTCGTCGCTGTCGTCTTCGTTGACTCCTTTCAGGTACTTAGACAATTAAGAACACTTACACTGACATCGAGAACCCTTGATGACAGGTGCCACAGCTCCTGAGACAAGCAGCCCACAAGAGGTAGGTAGGTAACCGTTACGTACTACACCAACGGTAGGAGCTTTTATGCTTTACATCCGTGATATGTTATTATTGGAAGAATGTCAGCTGTCTAATTGAAACAAACACACTCCGAGAGAGTTAGGTCGGGTACCTGCTTCTACAGTACAAAGACCTGGCGGCGCCGATGCCGGTGTCTTAGCAGGATCTGGGTTTTTTAAGGCTGATCAGAGCGGACGACTAGCACCCGTTGGCAGGCCATTATCCATTATCCTAGTATAAAGTATGCGTAGTGGTGTATATTGGTTTCAATGTGCAACTAAAAGGCATCGAAAAAAAAAACAAAACAAAAAAACTTTGGGACGGTCTTAACCTACTTGTCCACAGCAGTGCTGGTTTTACTATCCTCCCCTTTCCTCTTGCTATGTAAACATGCGCAGAAAGAGTCTGGTATTCGTGTTTTTGATTGACGAGCGCGTCCAGACAGGCCTAAGCAACTTGATATATGCTGCCTCGATATGACGCGTACCGGCTATCTCTACTTGCCTGTTTGCCGCACGCCGCCATGGCGCCAGCAGGAGTAGTAGGTATACGCGAGGTGACAGCAGGTAAATTTGCAAGATTTCTCCCTCTGGAGAGGTAAGTACACATGTAGATAGTGCCGTGTAGCGTGTCGGCAGTGTAGTGTGTAGCCCAGTGGCGAAGAAGTGCAACAAGGGTATTGCTGGAAAACGGTTTAGTGCCTGTTTGCATAATATGGCGATTGGACGACATGCTATCAATCTTGATCATGCGTTTGAATGCCACTGAAACAGGAATCGAACGATGGGCACTATTGTTTTCTCTCTCAACCTTTGGACCACCGGTGTGTTAGTGTCGAGCACCGAAACTCAATTCGCCATTGTTATCGAACGAACATTCATCTCACCTCTGTAATTTGTTATCTGTGCACTTTTGTAGTTATGACGATTTTACCTGTCGAAGCTCAGGTGGGGGCTGTCATACCTGTGCTACGACGCGATAGGAACGGGTCATCATATGACCACCTTTGAGAATATCGAGTAACACAGCTCTCGCTGAGCAGTAAGGCATTACTTATATACTGCCGTGCCCGACGACCTACATATTTATCTGTGGACTTACAGTAGGCGTGAAGTGGAGGTCGTAATAAACCTGCTGTATCGCGTAGCTTGCTAAACGCCTACTATAGTGCGTGTGAAACGAGGTCTTGTTTTGGGTCGATGTACTTACTGGCTACACTGGAGTTGGCGAGGCCCCATCTGCTGTCCTGAAAGTTCAACGGCATAAACTTGGCGACAGCAATCGTTTGATATTAGGTAAACCCAGAGCCACCGCCACTACCACCACCCTCTCAGGGCTGAAATGGTGCCGAGCCGCCAACGACCAGCTCGAAAAAGCTGGCGACGCAAAGTTTCGATAACGGCAGGTCCACTCACCTAGAGAGATGGTGTCGAGTCTGTGCCACATGATTATGAACACCCTTGCGAACGGTGTCCCAGAAGGGAGTCAGAGATAGGGAGAATGGGTGGCGGTGTGAGGCGATTATGTACTCATTCTAATAATCTACCGTTGGTATGGAGATAGGCAGATCTGTAGGGTATTGGCTTGGCCGGTTGCTGCAGCTTCATCACACTCGTGATTCCGAAGAGAAAAAAATTTGATGCCATACGGTAGCAATCTGTGACCCATCTTCTCCCACGTCCACTCGCGTCGTGGTAGGTAATTTCGAGGGTCCTCCTCTAATTTCGCTGGCGATCGACGGTTGAGCAGCCGGGTGGGTGATGGTTGGGGAGGGAGACCCACCTCGCATGCAACCCTCATTTTAATTTCTTAGACAGATCTGGCTAGACAGGACTAGCACATGCGTGTTGAGAATGCCTTCTTCGGGGTGCCTTTTGCACATTATGTGCGTGTTCGAGGTTTGGTAGGCAGAGGACGGCGGTTCAGAGGGTAAGTCGGTTTTAATTTGCGATCTGACGACCAATAGCGTGACCAAAAGACACGCAAGCAGTCTTGCTATGTTTTTCGGTAGTATTTCTCTTGCTAACTTTTTTTATCCGTCTCATCTTCGATTACTCTTTCTGGTAAGTAGTCGGCCTTGTGTCTGTACAAACAAGTATACCAGAGTATGACTATAGTTTGGGGAGTTGAGTGTGAGAAAATATTCCTTGAGGTTGCTCACAACAAGTCGACGTCGTCCTCCTTGTAAGCGGTATCTACGGTCGAGGAAGTAGGTCGTTCATGCTAATGCCGACGCAAGTTGATGTACCTACAGTGCTAGTGGAGTGTATAAATGTGTGTACATCCGCGTTGACCCTTGCCTCCACGACCCCTCGCCAGCATAACAAGAGGCAGCGTAAGCATGCATGAGGACATCGTGCATTCGAGAATCTGGTATAACGGGTAATTACGATGCTCAACGATAAAACGTCTGGTGAAGATACCGTTGCGGACGGAGAACACAACCCTATCGTTGAGAAGATCTGGGATGTCCATGTACATACTTACTTACACCACCTACAACGTTGGCTTTCTCCTTTTCCCTAGGGCTGGAACAGATCCTTCGGCAAGAGGCGAAACATTTGGATATATCGGTGTGCCGGTGATCGTCGCCTGGTAGCCCGTTAGCAGTTCACTTTACCCCTCGCTAGAAGCCAAGTTTTAGCTTGCCGATCCAGATAGGTAAATAGGTACACAAAGCCAGACACATGGTAAATAGTGTAGATGCTTCATATCCACGACCGTGTATCTGGATCCCACTCAGGAGATTTCAAGGAGAATGCCGGGGGTGTTATTGGGATAGAGAATTCGTTCTCCATTTCTGCCTTTCCTAGAAAGCGCGCGTGTGTGTAACTGGACGAGGCGGAGTAAGAAAAAACTAGCCAGCACTGGCAGTCTGGAATCAAGATCTGCTATTGACGAAAAGTAGATAGTGTATGTAGGTACGGAGTACGCATGGGTGTAAGTGCAACCTGCGAGGACATACTGTGTTCTATTGGCGAAAGGGAAGAGCATATTGCAAGCTTGGAATTGCAGTATCAACCAATGCCTCGATATCAATGCAGCCGGTAGAGTGGAAGTCATCTGGGTTATGACTCGTTTGAGGCTAGTGATCTGAAGCTACTGAAGGGCGGCTATGATTTGTGAGGCGGCGTTTCGAAGCACGCTATGCATGCCACTAGATAAATTGCATCTGGACGCTTAAGTAGTGTAAAGGTAGGTAGAAGCGCTAGTTTACGCTATCCGATATAGTCCAGTCATGTGGTAATTACACACAACGTCTTGCGTTGAAGGACGTCTTAGAGCAAGTGGCTATTTACTTACACAGTAGTTGTTGTGCCTCCGTCTGTGCTGTCAACTAGTACAGTCTCTGAAATGATATGGTGGTCGTTTGCTTCGTATCAACACTTCGCTGCTGAGCTGACAGATGGGGTCTTTCAGGAGGCAGGTACTCTACTTTCCCCTGCACGGCTCGGCTTTATGTGAATGGGAATTGACAGATCGCTACTATTCGGGAATTAGCCCCCCTCTGTGACTCTGTAGCAAAAGGGAAAATACAGGGGCTAATATTCCGTAACCAGTCTAACGGCAGAGCAAACAAAGATGCGCCGAAGAGAAAAACAGAGCTTTTTGGTGTTACGTTGAACCGGTTCTGTGCTCTGTGCATGTGTACACTACCTATTACATGTTACCTATAGCACCTCTGGTTGTAGGGCAGATAATCAGACGGGCCAGGGGACCTGGGAAATAAATGTGGACATTTCGGTAGTCGGATTTTTAGGACAGGGCTAGATGCCATGGGCTGCTTGAAATACAACTAACCGCAATGGGGATTCAAAGTCATATTGGAAAAGGGGAGGGACGGAGTGGACAGCAATATGCATGAAATGAGGGTTGGTATCCCGTCTCTTATGGCTTAAGCGACACTTCCGCATCGGGAGGCGGACTCGGGATGCGATAGGCGGCGGATATTGCTCTGGTGGGGTTAGGCTGGTTTGATTTTTCTAGCAGCAGGGGTCGGGGCGTTGGAGGACCCGCCAAGTGAGTCGCCCGCCAATGCCCCCACATGCACTAGTGCAAATTGCTGCTATCATCCCTGCTGCACCAAGCTTCCCAGTCGAGCCAGTACACGCTCTCGTATGAGCTCCATTGTAGCGTGCGCTAATGTAGGTCGAAGGCCCTGTAGTGTAGCAGGCGATGTACTTTAAAGGTACAACAGCATAGGCGGAGAGTGGCGTGCAGATTATGTATGCACATGTACCTGCAACCTTTACTTGCGAAGGACTCCGATGGGCTCGACGTACGTCGATTAATATGTACCTACAGTATGGTAGTAGGGATGCTTCATTTGTCTGGAACTCGGTGGTGCTCTGTGTCAGGAGTTCTGCCGTGACCTTGATGCCCACCACATGGGTATTGCATTGTACTGCACTGTAGGTAGGTACCTAGCAGGTAGTGTGGTAGGCGTGTAGGTAAGTACTCTAGGTGTAGGCAAGTACCTCTCCTACCGTAGGGGCCATGGTGTGGTCTTTCGGGGGTTGGTCTCCCTTGTCCTCCCTCCCTCTCTTAATCACGAGACGGATAATAAATACGACCTGGCAGAAGCTGCCACCCTCTTTCTCCTCTTCCTTCTTTTTCCACTTCCGTCCACACAGACACAGCGAGTCTTACCATCATCGCCTGCCTCGTCAAAGTACCAGATCAGTCTTAAATCCAGTTGCCTACCAAAGGACGCTAGATTCGTCAGACGAAGCCGGATATACTTTGAGCTTTGGTAGAGTGCCACTAATAGCTTTCATTTTTCTCTGTTTTTTGATACCCAGTTGTGATACCCGTACTCTTCTCTTTTCGATACCCAATAAACCAAAATGGCCGACGAACAGAAGCTCGTTGCTGTCCCTGAGACAACCCCTGCTGTCGCGGAACCCGTCGTCGAGACTGTCGCTGAGACGAAGCCTGCCGAAGAAACCCCAGCTGCTGAGGCCGCTGCTGAGACGGCTGCGGAGGAAGCCCCAGCTCCCACTGCCGAGGAGGCAAAGGAAGAGGTCAAGCCTATCGAGGCTGGCATACTGGAGCACAAGGGTGCCCCTGCCAACTTTCCCAAGTATGTGATACAAAGTTCGCATGTGTTGATGATCATTGACTAACCACTTGTAGGAACTTGTTGTACGCAAAGAACCACTTTTGGTTCGGCTCCGATGCGCTAGAAAAGGAGAAGTTGGCGACTTACCTGAAGCATGAGAAGACCACGGACGTCGCATACCACGTAGTTTCATGGGCTTCCGAGACTGGCAAGGGTCTGCTCTTCTTCGGCAAGGAATCTGACAAGAGCACCCCTACCGGTGTCATTCAGCTGGTTAGTGGCTCAGCTAGGAATTCGAAACGTAGAAACTAACCTGTGGAACTAGTCCGAGGCATCTGAACCCGCCACCGAAGGCTCTCACAAGTTTCATTTCACCACTAAGGGACACAAGCACACTTTCAAGGCATCCACCACTGCCGAGCGCGATAACTGGGTCGAGCAGATCAAGCTGAAGATTGCAGAGGCCAAGGAATTGGCCTCTACTGTGACAGAGTCTGAGACCTATAAGCAGACATTAGAGTCTCTGAAGCCTGCTCCAGCCGCCAAGAAGGAGGAGAAGACTGCCGTTGCCGCTGAGTCTCCTAAGGAGGAGACCCCTGCCGAGGCCGCCGAGGAGGCCAAGGAAGCTAAGGAAGAAGACAAGGAAGAGGCTAAAGAGGAGAAGAAGGAGGAGCCCAAGCGCCGCTCTGCCAGCCGCAAGCGCGCTTCTATCTTCGGGAACCTCTTGGGCAAGAAGGAGGAGAAGAAGGAGACCCCAGCCGAGGACAAGGCTGCCGAGACAGAGGCTGCCCCTGCCACTGAGACTACACCCATTGAACAAATCATTGAGGCAACTGAGAACGAGGCCGCTACCGCCGAGACTCCCGCTGAGGCTACTCCCACTTCTCCTGCTGCTGTTGAAGAGACCAAGGAGGTCACCAAGCCAGCTCCCACGAAGCGCGCTAGCCTTTTCGGTAGTCTTTCTTTCGGCAAGAAGAAGGCTGAGGCCGAGTCGGCGCCTACCACTCCCGCCACCGAGGCTCCTGTTGCCGAAAGTGCACCAGTCATTCCTGCTGTTGAAACCACTGAGCCCTTAACTACCGAAGTTGCTTCGCCTGAGGCCACTGAAGCCACACCTGCTACTAACGGCGAGGCTAAGAAGGATGTCAAGAACGACAAGAGGAAGTCGTCGCTGCCCTTTGCTTTCGGCAAGAAGGAGAAGGCCGCTTCCGATGAGGAGGGAGAGAAGAAGTCTACGCCATTTTTCTCTAAGTTGCGCCAGACCGTGAAGAAGAGCAAGCCTACGGAGAAGCCCGTCGAGAAGACTGAGGAGACTCCTGCTGAGGACAAGGCGACCGAGAGTGCAGAGGGTGCTGCTGAGCCTGCTGGAGAGGCTGCCACCGATGCGAAGACCGAAGAGACCAAGGTTGAGGAACCCGCTGTTGTGCCAGCTGTTGAGGAGACTCCCGCCGAGAAGCCTGCCGCTGCTGCTCCTGCTCCTGTCACCGCCGCCGCATAGAGTGTGAGTCGTGCGAGAGGCCAGCGCAAAACGTGACCATGGACCTTGTTGTCATGGCATCTAATGATTTTCATAACAGAGATACACCATCTTGTCGGGTTGGTTGGGAACGGAATCTGCATTTCAAGATACCCTGCCAAGATTGGTCCGAGCTGATACCCCCATCTTCTTACCATGGTTCGTCAATCCATCTTCCGAGCGAATACCACGGGCAAAGCATGGACTGGAGCTACAATGTTAAGGGGTGGATCATGATTTGTTTTTAGTCGCTTTGATTTTGCATGCTCCGCCTGGCGGAGAACCGAGATACGTCTTTTTCGACATACCATTTCCTAGCTCTACTGATACCCAGTATACCCTGAAAGTCATCATTCTTTGTCGGAGATCGCCATACGATCTGTCGAGTAAAAACGTCCTCAAAAATAGCAGAGCTGAACCATGTTGGGGAAGTTCTTCCGGCAGGGGTATAGGCCTTGATGTCAGGAAAGTCTCAATCGCTGTGCGTCTGGTTGTGCCATACCACTTATGGTATGCGCAGGCGGCTCCGGCCATCTATAATAGCTAATAGATACATGTTTGCTTATCTTTAACTTTTAGAATTGTGTGTGCACTTTGTAGTTGTGTCTCTTTGTTTACTTATGTGTTGTGTCTCTAGGCACAGTATGCCATTTTCGCAGCACTTGGGAGACTTCTCAATATGAGCCTCTGTGACTGTATCTGGACTAAGGCTGCTTTTCTTGAAAACCTATCGTATGCAGGGCTTTACCTACGTAGGCATGTTGATATTCTTTGTCTAAGGTAGTCCTTGAAATGAAGCTTAACATGATTGTTCAAGAGGATAGCGTCAAATTGTTGTACTGGTATGCTCCATATAATTTGATCAAGATGAACATAGATAGCTCCCATTCGTAGCGGGGAGGTAGCTTAGCTTGGTTAGCTGTTATGGAGGGTCGTCGCTGCAAGGTACCCAACCTAAACGACCCCGCCATCGACGTCTTTGCTCTTCTTCAGTTTCGGTAAGTGAATAAATATCACAGGACGGAAACGCGATGCAAAACCACCACTGCCTCCTCTTTGCCCTTCTTTCCTCAGTCATTCTCGAGACATTGCCGATATAGCTCCATCCTACCACAGCATGAACTTTGCTATAGAGGTACCCGGGGCTGCGACCCCCCTCAGTCGCGTCGAGCTCTGCCGCGTCCTCCTCTCCGCTAGTTCCTCTAGGGATCACCACCAGCGACAAGCCGCCGGCGAACAGTTGGCGTCCTGGCAACATCATGCCGATTATTACCCTGCTTTACAGGTACGTTAATCTCTCGGAACTATATGAGTCTCATATCAGCGGTGGGTTTGGGCGTACATCGTCTTCTTTGGGCTGGACTAACGGGCTCGTGCTGGATATAGTCTGTATTTCTCGACAAGGCCTTGCCCCGAGAGATGCGCTTCCTAGCTATCATCGAGCTTAAGAACGGCATCGATAAATACTGGCGTGGCACCCGTCCTTTCGCTGTCAAAAACGCCATACCACCTGCCGAGAAAAACATCATCCGTTCTAATCTACTCAAGGGCACTCTCGAGGAGCAGGATTCGCAATTCGCCTTACACAATGCCTTAGTCCTCGCCAAGATTGTACGCATCGATTTTCCCGGCGAGTGGCCCGAAGCCCTTGATAACATCACCAATGAGCTCAAGGCGTCGCGGGATAACGACCAGATCCTCGCTGGTGCTCTTTTGATGCTACTACAAATTGTAAAAGAACTAGGCACCGCACGCTTGAAGAGTTCCCAAACAGCCTTCCAGACCGCCGCCCCCGGGTTAGTGCAGATTCTAGCAGAGATATATGATGCCAAGACGAGGCTATGGCTGGCGTTCGGGACCAGTGGCCAAGGTGATAAGACACACGCTGTAGCCGCTATGGCGAACAGTTTGATGTCCTTCAAGATACTGCGCCGTCTTTTGATCTTCGGCTATGAAGCCCCCCATAAAGACGAAGTGGTCCGGCAAATATGGACCTTTTCCCAATCACAATTTGGACAGCTTTTCAGCCTGATGAACGAAGAATATCCGGCTATCGCGAAGCACGTTCTCCAGTTCACGAAATTGCACATTGACATGGCATCTACCCATCCTGCCAGCTTCGCCGCTTTGCCCGGTTCTTCAGAGCTCGTCCGTGCCTATTGGAGCCTTGTTGCCGAGTTTGCGCCAGTATTTGACCAATCCGAGGGACTTCGCCAACGCGACTCCTCGAATGGCACTGATTTGAGTCCTGCAGGGCCCCTTAAGGAGAAAATTGCCTTGAAAGGTCTGCTTCTCATGAGAAGCTGCATTAGACTGACGCACCATCCAGTGCAATCTATTAGATACCGTTCAAAGGAAGACATTCAAGAGCAGAAGGAAGCTGTAAATGCCATGAAATCCCAGTTATTCTCGGATGATTTTGTTAGATCGGCGGCGCACACAATCATCACTCATCTATTAGTATTTAGAAAGGCGGATATGGAGGCTTGGGAAGACGACCCACAGGAATGGGAGCTGCAAGAAGAAAATCAAGGCAATGCCTACGAATTTGAAGTGCGACCATGCGCAGAGAGGCTCTTCTTGGACTTGTTTACGCACTACAAAAACCTCTTACTTGAACCCTTATTGGCATACTTCGATACGGCCCGAAATTCGGACGCGAGTATTGCCACCAAAGAGGCTGTCTATACGACCATGGGCCTGGCAGCCGCTCTAGTAGCAAATTATTCTGATTTTGATTTTGATGGCTTCTTGAAGACAGTCATCGCTACCGATGCAGCACAGGCGGGTCCCATGTGCCAGGTTCTGCGGCGGCGTATTGCCATCCTCCTGAGTCAATGGGTACCCATAAAGATATCGGCTGAGACGCGCCCGTTGGTTTACCGAATTTTCAAACATTTTCTCGATTCTCAAGATCCCCACAATGACATTGTCGTTCGGATAACGGCTGCAAGACAGCTCAAACACGTTGTAGATGAGTTTGAGTTTAACCAAGATAACTTCGCTATGCAGGCACCGCACATATTGAAAGAAATCGTCAACTTGGTGCAGACGGTGGAGGTGGAGGAGACGAAACTAGCTATTGTGACGACGCTCCGGAGTATTATTTCGCGAATGGATACGACCATCATTCCGTTTAGCGAACTCGTAATCAATGTACTCCCAGAGATCTGGAGCTCGGCAGGGAATCTTGGTTTCATGATGAAGCAGGCGGTTTTGACAATCTTGCAAGGTCTTGTCGCTTCCATGAGATCTGGCTTCCAGCGATATCAGCCTCTAGTGCTACCTCTGATCGCAGAGACTACCCAGGAGGGAAGCGATAGCGCTTTCCACCTTATTGATGATGGGCTGGAATTCTGGCATGTTCTCTTACAAAATAGTCAGCCTCCCTTGTCCCCCGACCTCATTAGCCTCGCCAGTGTGGCAATCGAACAACTTGCGAGCCAAAATGACCATGCCGAGATTTTGTTGGACATTGTCGGTTGTTACGTTGCCTTGGCCCCCCAGTCTCTTCTGAACGACCATTATCGTCAGCCACTTCTTAAGTCACTTTTGGCATCCTTAGAGACGAAGGGTCACAATCAGGTGCTCTTGACCACCGAGTATATCGAAATAACTTTGCGGCTTTCTCATCAGGTGGGAGGAGAGCAGGGATTCCATATGCTGATGAAAGATGTAGTGGAAATTGGGTTTCTAAAACATCTGCTCGAAGGAATCCGCGACGCATATGAGGCTCACCAAACCTCTGGACCTAAAAGGAAACAGCCCGGCCTTGACTCTCATAACCTGGCATGCTACTTCAACATTCTCGCCCGGATTGCCTCGATAGATCCTTCCACGTTCGCTGCCATGCTTAGTACCTTGGGGCCCATCGAGAGTATCTGGGAGTGGTTAAGCATTGAGTGGTTTTCGAGTTTCGATACCATGGCGGAAATTGACAAGCTTAAGCTGAACCTCCTCGGAACTACGCGTCTACTTGAGCTTCCTCGGCCCATGGCCGGGCTCGTCCTGGGAAAGCTGCAAGATTATCTCTCCATGTGGACCAGTGTTATACATCAACTCTGGGATGCTGATAGCCCCGGCCACGACGTGTTGTACACCACGGAAAAAGCACCCGCTACGGAGTGGGATACCTCCAGAGACATCGTCAAGCGTGAGCTGCATTCAACGGACCCTGTCCGAACTACCGTCGCCTACGCCTTTGTCGGGGAGAGGTTACAGGGCCTTGCGCATATTGTTGGCGAACAGACGTTTCAGGAATGGCTGGCGAATGTGGACAAGGAGGTCCTCGCTGGCTTCCAGGAGCTGGAAAAGAAGTAGTAGCCTCTCTCTGCTTAGTCTGTAGCGTGTGGCAGGAAGAGAAAGCACAGTTAAGACGAGTGGCGAAAGGAGGGAAAGAGTTATACCCTCAACATTACTTACAGATCTCGGTATCTACTTGCAAATTGGCGTGGCAAAGGAATTTTGGTGACCAGTAGAATAACAATAAGAAGTACGCAGCGCTGGTGTCGACGACTTTGATATGAGCGAGAGCGATGACTAGGGCCTAAATTAACGAGTTAATGATGATGGAAGCACGCAGCATGTCGTTATCGAGTGCTGATATGTGCACAGAGCGTGCAACGGCGTCTCGCCTGGCATGTTTTGGTTTCTGGCATGCGCAGGAGTTGGGTGTTTGGTATGAACTGGAGGACAAATAAATAAACAAGTACTTATCGCATGGCTTATAGCACATATTATGGAAGAGTTAGTTATTTCTAGAAGGCTCTGCTTAGGTATGCTACTCATGTGTGCCCATTGGAAGCTCCGTAATCTTCGTAGCGCTTGCTAGCTATTTCGTGAGCTCAAACTCAGCCCCTCATCTCCGACGCCTAGTATAGTGTCTTGTTGCTACGCTGCACCGCTTTCCAAGGTTAGTGTTTGTGTTTACCTTAGGTACCTATTTAGGTAGTTATGTGCTTTGCAGCAGACTACGTAGGTAGTAGCTTTTGTAGCTTATAAGGTTTGCAGCTGTTTTAGCCTCTACACCCTCGTAGAATTATTCCTCTAGCTTTGGAATCGCTAACCATCTAAAATTACTGATCGGAATAGGGGGGGGGAGGGGATGTGATTATATACAGAGCAGTACTACTAGGTACCTAGGTAGTCGAGTTCCTGGTACGTATCAGATGGTGTTGTCTCAAGAGTGAAGTGAGTTGCAGGGAGGTTAGCTGTGAGTTATAGAGTGTAAGTAGGTAGCGGTTAGGTCTCAATAGCATTGATTCCTGGGCCTTCCTTAAGAGAAAAGGAGGTGGGGGGTTGGGGTTGGGGAGGTTCTCTACTTGCCTACTCCTATGACAAGGGCCGAAGATCAGAGCTTGGAAGATGGCTTTAGAGTAACGATAATCTTCTACGACTTACCCAGGTTCTTAGAGATCCCATTAGATCGCTTCCGACCTTGCAGGGTAACTTGACTCTATATACAATTGCCCTCGGGGTCCCTAACCTCCGAGGTCCGCCAATAGATCTCAAATAAGCGAGAGCCGAGTCGCTTCAGTTTCACTAACCTTAAGACAAGCGTAATTAGGGCTACACCAAAGCAGTGTAGCCGAGTGCCTGGTGCACCAGCTGTCACTCAACACAAATTAGTTAAGCATCTGGGCAAATCTGGCTGCCTTCTTTCACGGAAAAAAAAAACGACGCCTTTATCACCGTGCGGTAATAACAGATTGTACGCGACAGTTCTTTTCGAGAACAAAGGAATCCTTCGTCTCACAGATTTATCACATTTACTCGCTAAGAACGAAGATACATGCTGAAGAGCCCTGGTAAACTCATCAGACCACCTCATACTAGTGTGAATAACTCCACGTCTCGTTTCGAATCATTCCACTCTTTCACAATTTCTCCGTCCATGATACCGTGCACATAACTGCATTCAAAGGTCAGCGTAACATACTATGAGAGTACGGGATGTTGGGTAATGAACCTACCTGTCACATACTAAGAAATAACGCCCATCGAATGCTTCCCTCAAAATAAATGGGACAAACCCGCCAAGAAGGACAACCACGATATCCCCCGGTTTGATACTAATAGAACCGATTCCCATACGTCCAGTGCGAGTGCGAAAGAACCTTTTGTGTCTGCATGTATTAAGCCCCGCATTATCGCCCGTATCAAGATAAAAATAAAGTAGTTTTTCTTCTTCTTCAGATGGCGGCAGTTTCGCGATGGCACCAATACGGCTACCGAGACGTTTAGAGATGTTCCTCTCACTAAAGATATCGCCAAATACAGTCCTCCAGAAAGCTTCGAGGGTTGAATGAAGTCCAAAGTATGATTGGTCTACCGATTCGCTGATTGAAAGCCTCCAGTTTTGAACGCTATTTCTAGTTGTATCTCTAATGGACACCCTCTCAGTCTTCTCAATCGTATCGACCATGAAACCATAGAGGCCAACTTCTCGTAAGTATTCGTAGGAGAAAACGAACGGTAGGGGAGATTTTCTGCTCAAACAAGCATTATAAACAGGTTCGCCATCAGTCACTGTGAAGAATCCGAGCCAGCTAACACCACCAATCTGGAAACTCCAGTCTGGAACCCAGCTCGGAAGACATAACAATTTCTTCGGCCCCTGCAACCAATGCTTAACAAAAGAGAGAACGTCTAATGTGCGGCTTCTCTCCATATGAAACATAGCAGTATGGGTATATGTCTCGGTTACCGAGAGCCTATTAAAGAACCAAGGGTCAGTATTAAGGTTGAAATAAGAAGAGTTGCTGAACTTGCATCTGGTAAGGTTTCCACCAAATTAAACAATCTATTCCTTCAGCGGTTACATTTCCGCGGCAAGCGTAACAAATTCGGGTGCACTAACTTGTAGTCCGGAATGATGACCTTGTCCATTCGAAGAAGTCCCATGATTCCATAAACATGATCTCGTGGATCGGTTGCTTCACTGGTTCGTGCCCCCTCCAGCACCTCAAGTAGTTGCATCAAAGTATCATGGTGTCTTCTCCTTCTCATATGACATATCGTCACGGCTCCTTTGAAGCAGTCCCACGCCATTCGTAACATGTTCTTGGTTACGGAATTTTCTCCAGTGTTGCTGAGCAGCAACTGCGGTATGTTTGCTCCCAATATTTTGCAATTTGCGATTATCACCTTCCAGTCAACGAAAAGCTTGCCGCAATATAAAAATGCCTCCTTGGCAAGCAGTATCTCTTGCAACACCCATACCCTTCTCCACCACGGGCGAGCGAAGAGATTGCATATTGCCTCCCACTTTTGGAATAGGGAGGGGTCTTGTATGACGTTTTGCGTCGATTCAGGGTCAACGAGGTCCATCAGGCTCAGATTTTTGGCCTCCTTCGCCCCCTCAAGTCGACAGCCGAGAATTAATGCCGGGAGCTGGTGCAAGAATTCGATAGCAAGCCTATCTGTGTTTGTCTCTTTTCCGAGCCAGACACAAACCTGTTGCGCTGACGAGTAGACATTGCCCATGCGCTTCACTTGTTCATTGCGCTCATCAACATTATTTTGGTTTATGCAAATCGCATCAACCCAGAGTACCCTGAACCTGCCATGGGTGGTGTGTCTCAAAGTGCGAAGTGCTATTTCCAAGTTCTCTGTCACGTTGAAATCCTGCCCGTTGACCTTGATAAGCCTAGTATTTGATGTGTTGCCCCAGACGTAAGAGAGTGCCTCGTATGATGGTTGCCGTTCGAGACTTTCGTGGCAAAGTACACATTCTACCGTGGCGGTGGCATCCGGCGAAGGTAGGACAATGATCAACCTGATATCTCCCGAGGACAGTGGGCTGTAGGTGAACGAGACCTGATTGTTCAAAGCTTTAGGAGGATTGAATTCCCTATTCTCAAGGCCGAGAATTGATAAGACCATTTTCGGGCTTCCATAGAACTTGCGGAACGTCTCGTACTGATCATCGGGCAAGCGGTCTCTCAGTCCAAGTACATATTTTACCCAAAGACAGTCGTATGGAGCTCCGATCGCATCCTGTAAGATTTTCCCGAATTCTAACAGGGCAACAATCAAGTTCTCAATTATTTTTGGTGCCATAATGATATTCCCCCTTATGGTTCTCACCAGAATACCTTGAACTGCCCCATGCTCGTCTTGAAGTACGCCACCCAAGGAGAGAACCATATTACCGTCACTGAGAGTGCTGATGGAGACAGTTTCAGGCACGTCTAGGTGAACACTGTACCAATAACTGCCTCTAATGGCGTCCGACCTCTCTCGCACAGCGTTTTTTGTGCCCCGGTATCTCTTCACTGGGGATATGAGATTGGCGCTATTGGGTGCACCAAACCCGACATTGGCTCCCTCAGGGGATAGGCCTTCTGATAGGCCATCCAAGACAGTGGCTTTGGGACCGTTGGCGCGATCCGAGCCCATACTTTTCGATAAGTTGAATTGCCGTGAAGCGTGCTCTTTAGGGTCAGTATACGTTTCAGCTAGAGACAGTATCTCAAGAGCTGCTATCAACTAATTATAAGCGCTAGTGGTAAAAGCAATAACCACGCTGAAGAATTTGCTGTCTGGGACTGGATAATATTGGCACTACTACAAGTTGGTAGGTCGCCATACCCAAGGAGTCAAGTTTCGTACCATAGACAATATAAGGAGCAATAATCGAGCGCCGGAGATAAACGACCATCGAATCCTTCCTTAGTGGTCTGAGGTCAACCAAACACATCAAATTGGAGGGTTGGTCGCCTTCGTTAGGCAACGTAGCCTGCATGAAGAGATGTATTCGATTGGAGATGAGCTAGCATCTTCTTAGTTGATAGCTCATTGTATCATTTCCACTTGTTTTAACCACCATTACAAACGCTCCAATCATAGCCCGATCGTTCTTACGATGCGTATCATTCTTTTTTCTTATTGGTTTCCTAAGTGCGTACCGGTGGAAGGAGATGAAAATGATATGCAGTGCGTGAGGACTTAGTCACGAGAGTTTTTACACATGGACCGGGTCATGCAGGCTATGAAGCCCAAAAGCCATATCGAAATCAATGTTAGACTACCCCGCCCGCCATTCGATTAAAGAGCCGGTGATGCCTTCCCTACATGTTTATGACAGCTTTTCTCTACACCTTTATGACTACGTTTCGTTCAACAATACAATCAGAAGTTCCCCAGGTATACCAAGGGCTAAATAGCTTTGGTTCCAGTACTATTGAGACATGCGCAATACAAGGGTCATACGGCCGAATCGCGTAGAAATATCGTACGTATCGGACTCCAGTGACGAGACAGACCAACACAATTTAACACGGACACACTTGCCCGAGGTCACGCTAGCAGATGCTACTCGGCCATCTAACGAAGCACCTCCACCTAAACGAATTTTAGTGCGGGATGCGCTTGTCGGCACCGAAGACCCTAGTTTTAGTCGAAGCTCTGAAACTAGTGTTTGGTTTAAGGATGTATTGACTCGTCTTCAACAGGCAGCCGACCACTGTGAGCCTGAAGTCCTAGAATCTGGGGCCAATGTCTCTACTCAACCGACTTCTCATGGGTTGTCATGCACCATAAAGAATCTCTACGAAGGCCCAGCAAGGTGCGACTGCTGTTTCAACTGGGTGGAGGATTACCCAAACAATGTCAGAGAGTCCACTGAGGACACAGAGGAGACGAAGAAACATGCTCTTATTATCCGGAACATGAAAGGACATGGTACCAAACGATCCATGGTCATTCATTCTATACAGATTCAGAGTCCACTACTCCGGACCATACTTGAAGGTGTCTTCCGCAACTATCCTGGAATCACTGCGGGACTGGAGATGCTAACATTCAAGGCCCCTTTCCGTGCGTTCTTCTACAGGCTGGAAGAGCTGAGATTATCCGTCGATAAACAGACAGATCAGAGAACGATGGATCACCTGGAACTGCTCTACAAAGCGATATCAACAGACATGATGCCTACACTTCAGATGCATCAAGACCTACTCATGAACCATGTTATCACATACGATTATGTCTGGACACTGTTCCCACCAGGGGAACTAGTATATACTAAAATCGAAGACCACGACTGCGTCTTCAAGGTATCAAAAGAGGTTACACAAAATGAATATAATTGTGGAATTTACTGCGAATATGTTAACTGGGACGGCAAACACTTCGGTTGGCAAACCCACGCATTCTCCATATGGCAGTTTCCCGGAACAATGGCTGTCACTTGTCTGGAGATATATCCGTTGAAGTATCATTGCCATTCTGAGGACCTGAAAAAGACACTTGAAATTCGTGGGCACAAGTTTGTGGGCCTTGCAGGACAACATCACGTCAGCTATAAGGGCCTCGCAATTCAGTATGACGAGATGGCATCTACTTTTGGTATCCCCGCACAATTGAACGTAAGGGTGCTGAAGAGCGGAGCATAACTAGAACATAATTTGCTGACAGGACAAGATAAACGCGCGCATTGTCATTGATGAACAAGCCTTCGTGCAGTTCAATCCCCGAAGGCAACTAAGTCTCGAGCCCCTAAGTGGCCAAGAAGGAGCCGTAAGTATTTATACCCTCAAATACTTCACTAGTACTTATCATACATATCTCATTTCGCCTTCTTTTCAGGAACGAACTGCCTTGACCCCGGAGCAACTTTTACTCTGCCATGTAAACGTGAGGGGTTATTCTCTAGACACTAAGAAATGGGGTACGCATTACAATACGAAATGATCTATCGTTAAGATGGCTCATATGTTGATTAGGGTTATTCTCTGTGGACTGCATTCAGGACATTCTTTGGAACGAAAACGCATTTTCGAGGCTCGTACTTCCGGGTGCTTATAAGGAGGTTCTCTTTTCACTTGTTGAGAACCAAATTCAACAAGACAACAGTTTTGATGATATTATAGAAGGCAAAGGTGAGCTGTCCTCATTACTAGAGGTTACTTATCCGATTCTATCGACCCGCCAGGTGCTCAAACGAAGGTACTTTAGGAAAGGGCGTCATTCTGCTCCTGGCTGGCCCTCCCGGGGTGGGCAAAACGCTGACGGCAGAATCAAGTGAGTGACTATTTAGCTCAACATGCTTCAAGGTATCTACTAACATCAGACAGTCGCCGAACATGTCCGAGCTCCTCTCTATTCATTGAGCACTAGCGAACTTGGAAGTAACGCAGAGGATGCTGAAAAGACGCTTAAGAAAGTCTTTTCGATCGTCACCAGGTGGAAAGCCGTTCTGCTTCTCGACGAAGCCGATGTGTTTCTGGAAAAGCGCACCACGGAAGGAATCACCCGTAATAGAATCATAACTGGTAAGCAACGGGGTATACCTGGCTCTACGACTCCTGTTTTTCCCGAAATACGTGGGGAATTAGGTTCATTGGGATGAGCCTCGACTGACGATATGAACACTAGTATTCCTTCGTATGCTAGAGTACTACCAAGGAATCATGTTCATGACGACGAACAGAGTCAACGCCATCGACCCAGCCTTTTATTCTCGAATCCACATCACAATCAACTATCCTAACCTTGACACTGAAACGCGCAAGTTAGTCTGGTCTAATTTTGTGAACAGCTACAAGCAGCCTATCTGCATAGTTGACTCCGATCTAAACTCACTTGCCGAAAATGTCATGAACGGGCGCCAGATCAAGAACGTCTTCAAGATCGCAACCCTCCTAGCGAGTCGCGTGCAGGGTCCGCTGACAATGAAACACTTTCAGACGGCACTGGTAGTCATCCAAGGCCAGGCAAAGATGGAACATGTTCCGCTTTTGTCTGACGGCGTTGAAGGACAAGAGCGACGGGACTTAGAGAATGCCAATGACGCCACCGAGCCTACGAAGAAGGAGGCCTGTGGAAGCACAGATTGAAGGTTTCTTGAGGTAGACAAACTCAACCTAGGTTAGCAGGTGGTTACGTGAGCATGTAAGAAGTGGGTAAGTTAGTTACGAATGTTTTAAAAATTCCCAAAGAGGAAATATACACGAGCACACGCTACGAAACGCTATAGGAAATGCTTGTTGATCCATCCGATCAGATCGTTCTTTCTTCAATTTAGTGTAGCGGGACTGAGATAAAACTGATGACGACTCTATCTAAATATAGCCCCCCGTACTATACTCTAAGTATGAATGTTTACATACCCTGTCTGTCGCCTCATCTAGCGTCAATACCACGAGTCGTGCGTGTTACGCGCGCTGAACACTTGTACGGTTTTTTGTATGTATGCGTAATCCGGCCATACAACTTTGGATTGCGCGCGTCTGAAAGCTATTGGGGCTGAAGCTATTTGACCGTCGCTTAGTTGAGAGATATTGGCTGGCTTCGGAAGTTAGTAGATCCGAGGCCAATTGTAAGCATAGTGAAGTTAGCCAGCAAGGCCAGAGGCAACCCAATTGGATCTTCAAGGACATAAGCATATATAATATTATGTAATCTGAAGCTTTTCCAAGTCCTGCATCTCAACCCTTGTTATATGTTACTGGGATCATAGTTCAGGAGCGTCTTGAGCGCTGACCATTTTAAGACAAAACATCGATAATACTAAGTATCTACTTCGCCTGTCACATGTCATGGTTTGGAAATATTATTTGATCTCTATCAAATGAAATTTGATATTAATATAGTAGGTAGGACTCGATGCAGACAAGGGTAACACAGGCCGGGGTATATACACAGATCCCTAGTCGGGATCTTCCCATAATGTATAGCCATACAATAATAGAACAGGGTGAACGATGAATACAAATCGTCCCCGATAACGATATGCTTTTGTGTCTTCGGAAAAGAGTTTGTACAATGGTGAAGAGCAACGCAGTATGGTGTGCAGGCGAGGATCCACTAGGAGCGAACTTCTTCGGAAGTTACTGGTCGTGGATAAGCCTGCCTGCCGATTTGCAAAACTGCCAAACCCTGTCGGCCGGCTGCACGAGAAACGTGGAGTATACTAATGCATGGGCGTTCGGAACGCTTTAGCCTTGTCTCTTCCCCGGTTCCCCTTAATAGATTCGTGGGGGTCAAGTGGTCGCTGGGATTGAAACATCTCATCTCAGATTATTCGGAGAATTGGGCTCCCGGTCCTTTTTTACGCAGGTGGATGGCGCCATCTAGAGGACGATAGAGACCCTCCTGTTGCCGGACGGCTATATTTCCCCACGAAATGTGGCGAGGTAGCAAGCCCCAATGATTGGTCGAATGTTGCATGCGTTGATGTATCGAGAAGCTGTAAGTCTCAAGGTTTAAATGAGATTGAATTAAGCTCAAGGATAGCGGCTAGCTTAGAATGACTTGCTTGATCCCAGAAGGCGATCTGTCTGCAAGGTGAGACTTTGTATTCGCAAAATCATGTCGCAAGGGCACTAAATTGAGTTTGCTGCCGCCTGACTTGGAATTAGTCCTCGAAGTCACCTTCTACTCCAGCTTCTTCCTCTTCGTAGATTTCAGAATCTGTATCCTCGGCACTTCCAGGTGCATTGGTGTCAGACTCTGCATTTTGCGCTTCAGCTTCGCTCTCGTTGGCCGAGTGGGTGTTGATATTTTCATCATCTACGAATCCAACGTGCTTAGAACTGGAGAGAGATGTTTTAGGCTGTTCTTCGAGAAGAACATCGCCACTCCAGGGCCTACACTCCTTCACCAACTCGCCACAGCGTAGGCAAGTCCAGCCCTCTCCCTCCTCACGTTCCAAACGTGTCGCGAGGCAGACGAAGCAGTAGATACATCCGCAAGGAATTGTTTCGTAGGGATTTGTGATATCAGTCTGTGCCGAGCTACCACGCCGCTCGATGCAGCCGCCGCTAGAACTTCCGTCTCCGAAACTGCGCTATTCTGGTCTTGGTAGCATATGGCACACGTACGCTCGGGCAAGAAGGCAAACTCGCCGTTCTTGTCCCCTACGTCGTCTTCGGGGCTAACGTGGATGAGCTCCTTCGTTTTCCTCCATGTACGACTCAACCATCGCCGCCACCGGTTAATGCCCACCAAAGGCAACACGAAAAGAAGAAATTCTGTGAATGCATGCCAGACCAATTGCCGATTCAAGTATTCGAAAGATACTTCACGGCTGACTTGGCTGGCGGGAGGGGCCAAGCGCATTTTTAGGACTCTGTCGAGAATCGTGCGGTATCTCCCGTGAAGAAGGAACACGAGGAAAGAGACGAAGGCGGCCATGGAATGTACGGTTGTGAGCCGTGTTTTGATGCTAGATAGTCGTTTCACCCAGGGTGAAGGCTCGTCGTAACCATTGTCTTGATCTAGGAGCCAATTCTCCCACTTCGCCCAGCCATACTTGCCCAACACCGTTACCAGTCCATACAAGCCTTTTTGCAGTCGAGTAGGTGGAACCAGAACAGGGCCTTCGCGGCGCGCATCAGTGTATTTCAGGTTTTGCAGGGCAGCACCGTAGGTAGCATCATGGTCCCAAACGGTGAGCTTGAATAGTATAGCGCGAAGAGCTAGTAGGATCTCGGCGGCCCAGTCATCCTTGAGATTAGTTCCTAGATATTTAAGAGCCTCGCCAACCTGATCACGTAGTTGCTGAACTAGATCTTCATCTAATAGCTCAGCGTCAACCTGCCCGACACGAAATGCAGGTTTGGTACCTTCGCGCGATGAGACCAGCTCCCATGCAGACAGCGATGTAGATCCTAGGCGATCCAGGGGGAAGGGCAGACGAGTGACCTGTGACCAAGCGCGAGAGGCCTCGCGATGAGCCGCGAGCTGAGCTTGATTTTCCCGTTCGCGGGCCTGTCGGCGCAGAGCCAGGCGCTGCTGGGCCTGAGCAAAGCTAGTGGAGGAGCTCATATGGGTGGATGACGCGGGATGGGTCGTGGAGTGTTCTCGAAGCGACGCGCTACTCTGCCATTGTCGGAGGACTGGGCAACCGGGAAGTAGTGAGCATGGAAGAGGAGCACTAAGCTGACTGCTAGTGGGAACGATTGCTTCCGAGACAGGCCTTTGGGTCGTTAGCACTAACCTCGTCAGAGGATATTTGATGCGGCAGAGCTGTCACGAGGAAGCTACAAAGAAGCATACAGCGGTGATGATGACGATGGAATTAATCTGCTACCACATAGATCGAGATGGGCGACGGTAACGTTGTATGTAATTGTATGTAAGGCATAAGATCAAAGACTCACTTATGGAACGAGCAGTCGCTGATAGTAGCAGTGCTGGATAAGTTACGTAAAGGTAGGTAAGTAGGTAATCGTTCCCGAGGCTGTTTGTGTCGCGCGGCCAGGGCCGCCGAACGGCATTGCCGAGTGGATTAAGGTATGTGGCCGAGGTACGTACCTAGGTACTGACAGTGGCATGTGCACAGATTGGGCTGCTCCTGAATCGGGGGCCAGTCTCAAGACGGACGGACCCTTACCTAATACTGCCGGCAGCGCCATACAGTAGCGGCTCACCTGCTATTATGCCAAGGCCTGCAATGGCTGTCTTACTGCGTCAGCCACAACCAGACAACGAAAGCCACACGACGCCTCACAGGATGCGGCCTGGCCTGGCTGAGAGACAGAGAGAGAGAGAGCGCGCTCTGATAGTGCAATTAGTGACTAAAGATAGTGGTCCAGGTGCGCTAGACATGCAGCCTTCATGTATGTCATCAACTACAGATGCATCTCTACGAATGAATGGACCCCCGTAGCGTACTATGACCGCTCGTGCCTCTGATAATGATCTCTTCCGTCCTTTTTACACCGACAAATGGGCTAAAGGAGCGGGCGTCCCCTCGCTCTCTGTAGGTATTCTTCTTCTCCCTTCTCCGCATCAGAGCTGCACTCTCTCCAAAGATAGTGGGCATACTATCTGTAAGTACTTTCCATCGGCCTCAGCCGTCAAATACCCGCCTCCCGCTCTATGGCCAATCGGGACTCGCTGACCTAATTCCGAAGTTTCTCCTTGCAATCAGCTCAACCAACTGCCCGTCCATGTGAACCACAGGCACAGTCAACCGGATGATTGAGACGCAAAATATCCCTGGCTGGGGCTGGGTAGTACAAGCAGATGAATACCCATACTCAAATCATTCTTCCTCCAGGTCGACAATGCGCTATCACAGACAACACGGCGTAGTTGGTCCCAACAACGAAACAACCTGGAGTTGCCCCTTAAGCGATCAAGTGATCAGCCGTTCGTTCATAACGAGAGCTGTACCTATGTATATCTCGTTGGTATATCAAGTTATCATCCTCATTGACCTGATATCTTGTCTAACAGTCGCCATACATACATGTGGGTTGGCTGCTGTTACCAAGGTAGGTAGGTCGTTAAATGTCGTTTAAGCGCCCGATCGGATTTTAGTCAGCCGACAGCTGGTCTAACGGCAAGGTCCTTGACCCCGTCTTTAGTGTCTGCCGTAAGATTGAATATGACGAGGGTATAATCACTTATGAGATGTCAGCAACCCGACACCGTAGGGCCTAGCTCGCTCATCCTTGCCTATGACCATGCCTACCCAGGCAGAACCCCTGGTCTTGTTCCTCGCAGTCTCTAACCCGCAGAAAACCCGTCGTCGTCACATCTGCGCCTCTCGAACCCCAGTCAGTCGTCTGACCTGTCTTCTCTCAACTACCTATTTCCAACACAGCGCCATCGTTTGATTTCATCTACGGCAGATAATTTCATTGCATGAGGTTCCGGAATCCTTGGTGAAGTCCTTGGCATTCTCGATCCCTGCAAGCGTTATGGTTCCCGAAAGCTTCGCTCCGACGTCGACAGCTTCTCCACTCGTGTAAGTGCTTCATGTACGACAGGCACATGGGCACGCTCCTTACTAGGTAGCATGGGGATGACGGGTCCCTCATCAAGTCGTTCATATATCGTCGCTTCAGCTTGAGGACCGATAAAATTTTATCACCGACCACACCACGGTACCACCAGATATGCCATCTAAACATATGAGGAAACTCCAACACCCCGCACCCAATCTACTTCTGAACTGTTGAGCTATAACATTGCGTCACCCTTAGAATTGAACGGGGCTTTGAGTTGTCATGATGGCTTCTGACGGCTGGAATGACGCAAGCGATGCTGATCGCCCGAGCCCAACCGACTTCTTCCCTGACGCCTCCGGCGCGAAACCACCGGGCAGCCGATCCAAGGCAAGCATCCGCGCCTCACTGGCGTGCGTTCAGTGTCGAAGTAAACAGTATGTATATTTCATTCACTCCGAGTCTACCGGCCCACATCATTCATCTATGCGCTATCTGTTCAAGTATTGTCACCGCGAAGCAATTTTACCCCGCTACCTACATTGCTTATTTCCACGACTTTGCAACGGTTACTAAATCAACATGGCGCAGCGTAAAATGTGACGCGAAGCAACCGGCTTGCGGTCGGTGTGTCATGGAAGAGAAGCCATGTTATTATACCAAATCAAGGCGGGGTATTCGGGATCCAAAGAAACGAAGTTTAATATCAGACAAGCCACCGATCTCCTCGCCGCAATATGTCGCTTCATCAATCAGATGTGCGTCTAGGGTTTCGCCTTTTGACATGCCAAATCCTTTGGCGAATGGTTGGACGGCAACGAGGCCAGTAGACATGAACGCACACAAAACACTGGCCTGTGCCTTCTTCGACTATTTCTACCCTGGCCATCCCACTCTCCCGCCAAAGAATTACTTCCTGGGATATGTCGAGTCAGACCCAAACACATATCACTTTTTATTTTCGGTGATTGACTATTGCGGCGCGCTGTATACCGGAGATGTCCGGCTAAACGATCTTCGGGAGGCAACATACGCCGCGGCTTGCGGACCTCTCCCATTTACGGTTCAGTCCGTACAAGGTCTACACTTACTATCTACCATCGCATTCGGTGAGAGCAAACTCGCCCACCACGTTAGCTTCGGGAACCGGTGTTGGAAAATGGCGATAGAGCTTGGTATGCACCGCAAAGCATTCGCAGATCGTACTTCGGACCCAGTATGGGCAGAGAGCTATCGACGGACCTGGTGGTTCATAAAGTTCCAGGGCATGATACGGCGCACCAACGAGACCGAGGCGGCAGTCGAAACTTATGACGTTGAGTCAGATGTCGACATACCCTACTCCGAAGAATGGCAGTATCAATCGGGGGTAGGTGTGCTACCAATTGTGAACTCCAGTTGACAGAAACCTAATCGAATGAGAGACTGTTCTATGGCTGAAGATACTCGGTGACTAACGAGCTTGGTATTTATTCAGGACATTCCTCCCCCTTTATCTCTCTTACAACATGAGAGAGATGTTGACCTTGGACGTTCCGAATTTCCGTCTCTAGCTTTGCAGATCGAGCTATGCCGCATACAGGCTGAGATATCGCTTCTATGCAATGAAATCAGTGGCGGAGACGATGAGAATATAGGGAGAATCAATCAGGCAGACTTGAAAATTTGCGACTTTTTACGGCGTATACCGCGGTGGAAAATGGATATCGGTATGTTATTTGCCTATTGGTATTGTCTATTCACGTAATCAAAGAGCCGCGAGGCAGCTGGTACACCGAAATTTGCGCCCTTTGAAAGAAATGATCGCTAACTAGTTGCTTGCTGTATGAAGTTGATCCCGATGGAAGACCCGATCAAATACTTTTTAACACCATGGCGTGGGCATATATGTAAGACTTGGACGATGGCTACCACGAGAGTGTCGAGTTCAGGTTACTAATTACCCCCTAACAGAAGTCGGATTCGGCTCAGACAGTCAGCGCTGAGAAAAGGTCTCAATATACGGGAGTACTTTCCATTGGGCCCCGGTCGTGGGCCTGATCGCAAGGGCCAGGCTGTGAAACCATTCGGCTGGAATCCGCATCCTGTCGATATTCAAGTTGCCAACAGCGTCTGCGACCTCTTCAGGTACTCGATTCCCATCAAGTGTCTCCGGCCTATGGTAAGCTAGCATTTAGTTCAACTATCCTCCCACTACTCTACCGTTGCTAGTGAATTACAAAGATTTGCCAATTTCACCTAGACAAGTACTTCCTATCACTCTTTACATTCTACCCAAAACCTCCGATATGATTTGTATCGGAGCATTTACTGATTTTAATTCTCTTCAGATGGTTCCTGGTCTCCTGAGAGTGGCTATCGTATACTTGGACGCATGCGTATTCTTAGGGTTGGACTCACCGATTTTTCGAGGGAGGATCAACTCCCTCATACGGATTCTCACGCTACACGGAGAAATCTGGCCCTTGTCGAGGAAGATAGCCGAAGACATCCAGGCCGTCGCAGACGAATACTTGCCAACAACGGGCCAATCGAAGGGTAACTCCAGCAGCGCGGACTCGGACGAGTGGAACGCCTTGGTCGCGGATGCTATGCATAACAATAGCAACTTTTTCGGATCGTCGGCTATGGGATACGATCATCACCAATCGTTCCTCAATTCGCACTTACAGTGTGTGCAGTTGAATAATCGCGAGTTAGATCACGGTATGGCGCCTATTGTACATAGTTTCTCGACGGGGCGTTAGCAGCGGCTACTGAGGATTGATTACCGGATATGTGGACTTCTGAGGTGCTTCGTCGTCTTTATCCTCGAATTCGTTGATATTGCTGTGAATACTGATCGTTCTCGCGCACATGAACATTACATTGCATTACACTAGGAGCACGTCGTCTACTGAAGCCGTGAACGAGGGAAGGATTATAAGCATGGGTTTACACTTGAAGAGATACTACGGCTGCCCCTGCAAGGTCCATGTCAATTGCAAGGTACAATACAACTGATCTTATTCTTATCCACTAATACACCAAGGGACTCGGCCGTAACCTAATCTACAACCCGTAGATTGTGACGAGACACAAATTCAGATCAATTCCAATGGGAGCAGTCAATCTCGAAATATGTTTCTACTGAGTAAAAATATGGCAGTACTAGGAGCGAACAGCCAGCCCATAAACTACGAACCACTGTTCATTGAAATACTTTTCTTGGAACTTAGGACATCTTGAATCGGATTTATTTCGTTTGATTTACAATGATCGCAATAATTGTAAGCACCTATCTTCAGCCCACAGCCCTGAGGCTCCACTGGAGCTTCGACGTCACCCCGCACCATTACCACTTAAATGCATATCGGACCCTGCAGATGTTCACCCGCTCGATCCCTGTTCCTCACTCAAGCTTAGAATTAGATCACTGCAACATAGCTGTCACCTGTGCCTAGGAACATGCTTCGCAAAACAGGTACGACGAACAATGCTCAAGGAATAACAAGAATAATCTTCTTTCTGACGTAGCCAAAGAGAAGAGAAGAGGCTCATTTTTTGGGGGGGGCTTCTCATAAACACGTGCACGTTTGGTCCACGCTTAGCAGCTAGCTCATGTCACATTCGCTCATGTGATTTGGTAGGTACGCCCCAACTAAGTAGCTTCGGTAGTTAGTCCGATAAGTACCGAGATAACAACACCAACGTACCGCCCGACTGACTGACCGACCTTCTCCCTCTCGGAACCTCTTCACTTCCCAACGTCGTCTTTTTTTTCGCATTTCTGTTTTTCCGTCTCTTAATGAGCGTGTTTCCGTCTTCCAGCGCTGTTTGCTTCTGTCTTTCGTCTGGTTTCAAGTTCTTAAAAGTCCAAAATCAAAGCGATTAATTAGGGTTAAGTCATTTGTGGAAAGGCATGGCTCTCGCAAGATCGGCAACAAGATAAATGTCACGACGGATAGACATGCAATGCTATATGCAATAAGCAACACGAAATAACTGTGATAAAGATATCTTACTGGGTTAAAGCACGAACGAGCGTCCGCGGATCTGTGTCGCGCCTTACCTACTGTACCTACCAAACCATACCCTCACCGCTCAACACCCGAACTATCCAACGAAGAACGTGAAGAACGCAGGCGAAGGCGCAGGTTCTGAATTTGGCCCGGCTGCGCCGGTAGCCCCCCAAACCGGGCAGATGCGACAACGACGAGCCAGCCAGCCAGTCCGTCCGTCCGTCAGCCATGCCCGACTTCTTCCCCTTCATCCCCGGAACCGAGACGAACGCCGCAAGTTCCCGCGGCGCCGACAGCACCTCACCACTCCTAGGCCGTTTCCGCGCGGTCCCGCCCCGGCGCACAACCAATAACACATCCTCATCCCACAGCATTTTCTCCTCGCGATGGCAGTCCAACAACGGCTCGTCTGCGACAGCAAATCGGTCCTCGTGGAGGGGCAGCGTGCATATCGGGTACGGTGCCTTGATCGCTGCTGGACTTGACGATGACGATGACGATGACGATGACGATAATGATGACGGAGGTCTTGGGGACTGGAGCTCCGACAATGATGACGATGTTACTGGTGATGGTGGTAGGGGCGGCAAAGCGTACAGGATGGCGAGGATCTGGCGCCGGACCGCCAGGAAGACGAAACGAAATGTCGAGGACCTCTGGGTTGCGCCTAGACAGGGCGCCGTGCGTCGCGTTGTCGAGACGTGGTGGAGTCGCTGGGGGCTCTTAGTTTTCTTGCCTGCTGTTTTGGTAAGTGCTTCTTCATTTGGGGATATGGCGACAGGGACTATGCAACTTTGGGAGACGGGATGAAGACCTCGAACTAGGTTCTACGGTCATGTCTTTCTATCTACATGAACTGACAGGGTCGATTCATAGGCAGTGGCGTGGTGTGCGGTTCCATTCCCACAATATCCGCTCGATGCTTCACATTCCAAGCCGCACACCTTCATCGATACCTTCTTTACCACCAACCCAGGGAACTCGACTCGTCCGCCACCGTCGTCCAATCATCGCACTCCTGGCCACGGTGAAGCACGCGTGCAAGTGAACTTCTGGTTCTTCCTCTTCGTCTACTACGGGTTCTACAACCTCACTGCTTTGATATGGATCACCAAGGTCTTCAACTTGTACTCGCTCAACTGGTGGCCCTCAGCGCTGGGCTTCCCGCTGACCATCTCCCTCATCGCAATACTATCGATTGCAGGGCCTATCCCCATCTATCTCATCCCGGACACCCGGTTCCTGATCATCCACAACACCGCGTGGATCAGCTGGACGTTCATCATCATGGCGCTGCCCGTCGCTATTGCCTTCTGCATCTTAATGACGCATGAGCGGCATCTGGGGCTCCGGCACTCCCTCTCCGAGACGCAACGGATATTCACCAGCTCTTGGTGGACCGGCGAGACCGGGGGTTCGATGCGAGACCACACGCGAAACCGCCGAGGTCAGCGGTGGGGACTCGGCCCAGGGGCCCTCGATCCTGACGCCAACGTCTTGCAGATCACCTCCGAGCGCTCACCGCCGCAGACTAGCGCGTTTTGCAGCGGCGCCGGTGGCTACCCGCAAGCTTCGTGCGTTTCGTGTGGTTTTGCCTCGCGTTGACCATAAGTTTGCTCGCATACCTGATAGGAGAGGCTTATGCCGAGATCTACTTGCGTACCCTCCCGCACAACAGTTGGGAGACTATCGTATACGTTTACAGCTGGGTCATCACCGTCCATCTGTTAGATCTGCTTACTGGCTGGATCCTGGGTGGCAACGAAGGAGAGCGAGTAGGCAGCTATCCCTTGAGCTGGATATTCAAGTTGTAAGAACCCCATATTTCATGGCCTGTTCGTCCCGAGCACACGAGCAAGAGCTTCACTGATATGCCGCAAAACAGATATTTCATGCTGACCTACCAAACTTACGTACGAGCGTTGTACGCCCGTCTGCGCTCGCCTCAGCAGTTCATCTGGCTGCAAGCCCTCTCCTCGGGCTTCCTCATCGTCTTAACACCGATAACTATGACAGAGACGTATCATCGAGCGCTCACGATGTTGGGACTGACAGCCCAGTCTTACGGCTCCTACCAGAAGATTTGCACGCGCAACGTCTTCATTCGGTTCCTAGCAGAGAACGTGAGTATGCTGACCTTCCTGGGGAGTATCCTGGTCCTACATTTCGGACCTAATACGGACGTATACCCGTATTTTGCGTTTGATGACCCCGACGAGCCCTATAATTTCAAACTCACGCTCGTGGCCTCCACCGTCACCTGGGCGTGCGAGCTGGTGGCGGGCATCGTCCTCAGAGGCCTCATCCGCTGGATCTTTGGTGTCAACGCTAACATCGAGGGCCGCATGGACCTGGCGGTTTGGCCCGAGCTGCTCCCTACGAGCGTCGCCGTCATGCTCCACGTACTGCAAAACATGCTGTTCTCCATCATCCGACTACATTTCTAAAAGTAAGGGATATGGTGCCAGTGGAGCAATTGTAGGCGACGAATGATAGTCGCACGATGTCGGCCACTGAGTGTGAGGAGATTAGCCTATCGCAGTGTGTGGCCTTTCCAACTCGTTCGATTTTGCGACGGCCAATCAGATCAGTAGTCTCTTCGTGATAATGGCCCCCAGAATGCCATCGGGTGGGCTGTCTGGTGGTTGTATAAGAGGTCCAACTTGTTCTTTGCCTACGATATGGCCCCCAACGAGAAAGAACAAGTTGTCGCGCTGATATCCAAGTTTTAGATCTTGCGCTTTTTTTTTTTTGGTATTTACGCCATTGTTGCTCTGGTTTTGGTGACGTTGCTGCAGAGATGCCCAATGCACGGCCGATGATACCCCTTTATTTAAGAATTCCCAGGTTAGATATAGCATCCCCTAGATCATAATATAATTCTTAATTGTTCGTAAAAAGATTTGGGGGCCAGATTTGCAAATGTCCCTCACAATGGTGCAGCCGGCAAACCTACATCTGCATCCCGAATGCACAGAGGTTAAAGCGGGCAAGGGGAAAGAAACTAAGCAAGTAACTAGTTGGTGCGCATACTGTTAGTCTCAGGATTGTGGCCTAACGGACGTAACCATGGGGCGCCCGATGAGGGCAGAGGTGGAGGCTGAATGGCGTAACGAATGACAGCCACCAAAATAGATCTGATGGGGTTTGTAAAACCTGTTCTCCTGTGCATCGGGGTGGAGAGCTTGTGGAGGTTTTCGACGCAGCATGCATAAAATACTGCATACCTACCGACCGACCTACATACCTGGCTGGATGTTCGCCATAAGGAAGGATGGAGGCAGGGTGGGAGGGATGAGGCTTGTTAGGCTTGTTAGGATTGTAGTTTCTCGCACAGTTGGCATTACGTCGGTATAGTATTATCACACCCATCCGTTGGCAAAACGAAGTTGAATAGGTTCTGCAATGAACCAGATTCGGCCGCCGCAGAATTGCGATGTCTCGTTTGTTGCTTTAGGGGTCTACAAAGGGAGCCAATTGGTATGCGGTCCTACCTTCCCCAAGTCGGTACAACACATCCGTCCAAGTCTATCGTCCTATAAGACGAGCCTTTTTAACTTATGAACCTAATCTTGCGTGAATAGCCTGATCTGGGAATTTGGGGGGCAGCTCTCGGCACACACTTACAGGGTTCCAATGGGCACCAGTCAAAAGCGATCAGGACGTTGCAAGGTTTAAGGCTGAATGGAGGTGATTGGGTTTGTGCTGAGACGATCGACACGTTCTTTCTACCTTCCAGAATCCCATGGTGTGACAAGGCTGGGCGGGCTTCGTCCACTAGCTTCAAAACCTGTCAACCCTCGTGAAGCCGAGACCCTATTAATCCTAAAGACGAGACCAGAACGGGTAAATGCGGCTTTGCCCGGACTCGTTCAGTAACGAGGCGATCTTATGTAGATACAGTAAAGCATTCTGGGCGCGTAGCGTCTCCATAAAGTGGCATATCAGCAATATGCAGCGCTAAGGCTTAGAAACGCCTTGAGTGAGATAGACGAAGATAGTGAAGCCTCCAGTCGAGCATGAGTTTTCGGTGAATGTCACGTAATCTACAGGGGTCAGAAGTGAGAAGATGGGCCCACAAAGGTGTGATATGCTTGATGAGTTTTCCTTGTGGATATGAGTTGGGTAGTGGTGAGTTGACATTGCAGACGAAGTGACTCGAATTCTGATTGATAAACAGAGGGTCCTCGCACCGATGTCGGCCAAGCTTCTCTACTCCTTATGGGGGGCAGTTCATTATGGTATGCGGATAGTTTTGCTAACATGCGCGCAAGATAATTGGCGAAGATACCGGTGCTGATGTTGATTAGGTTCGTAGATTGTTAATACTACTACCAAATCATATGCACTGATCCGATGATGTATGCCGCATAATCAGTTGCTACTGAGGTAGATGACCGATCAATCTAATCCTCGACCTAGAAACTATTGAGCTTCAAGAACATATTAGATGCCGGTAGTTCTTCATCTCGCTTTGACGGCTGTACCGAGCGAGCCCTTGTAAATGATGAGGCCATCATATCTATATCAACGGTGAACAACTATAAAGAACGCTCATCGCGACAGGATAAGGGCGTTTAATTAGCTGCTAAGCTAGTCAAAACAGCGTAACCCGGTATACCAGAGGAGTATACCTCGCGCTAACAATGCTCATATGAGAAGAACTCGTTAACAAGCACTTGCGTTGGTGTAGAGAGGCCTGACGGTTTCAAATGGACTAGAGGCGGAAACAGGCCACCATATGACTAATAATAGCGGCATGGTGTGGTTGCAATGCGTACGAGTAGAGAAACAGCCAGCTAGATTGCATTAGCTAATCAATGATGCAGCAAGCCCAGAGCACGATCGTAGGCCGTGAGCCCAGAAGAGCCCCTCAAAACCGGGAAAGGTAGAAAGGGTAATGCGACTGGGTGAGGGTGTTGTTGTTACCGGAGAGCCAGCTGTCACTAGAGCGTTGGAGTCCCTGGCCGGCCCCCGCAGGTACCGGGACAGTGTGTCCAGACGAATATCTCTAGAATAGTCTCTGCCTAAAGAATCGCGTCTCGTTTGGCTGTGGAGCAGCTGGCTGCATGGGCCGAGAGCAAGTCGCTACTGGTTCCCATGGCTTAATCATCATCGTTATGTCGTTGAGCAGTGCAGCTGTTTGGGCGATACCTACCTATAGTATCTATCCCTGTCCGGCTTCGGGTGTTGGCAGCATTGAGGCGCCGTCGGAACCGGGGTTGGTAGCCAGGATCAAGCCCAGTTTAGGGATCATGCTCAGTCAGGCAGACAGACTATCGAGGGGAGCTTTGCACGCGTTGGTTACAAAACGTAAGCAAATGCAGAGTCTGTGTTTACAAACGTGCCGCGTAGGCTCCCTAAGAGAATCAGGGAATGGTCGATGTGGTGCTTGATGGCACCTATATCAGCCATCGTAAGACAACCTCAGATGTCAAGAAGGAGGCAGAATGTGGGGTGAGGGGAGAGAGATGGACGGATACATAATGGATGTGGGCGAAGCTGGATGCATGAGGAGCGAGCTACAGCAGCTAACACACGCCTTATTTGCTGGGTACACATCGAATGTCGGTAGACAAGTACCAAGTCCAATACACCGTTTACATATATATATATATGAAGTTAAGAGAAATTATATCATGCATATAGCCAGTGCATATATCTTTGTTTTCGGTGTGTTCCATTTCTCTTACTTCCTGGGGTTCCAACTCCGTGAGAAGTCATGGGCAAATGTGATCCTTTTGGTGGTTCTGATACCTAAAGTATGAAATTGAACACATATATGTATGAGCAAAATACATTTATGAATTTTGTTGATTAGTCGGACCCCCGGACTCGATAGGCACACTCCTCAAACTTCGGCTGAACAATACTTAAGTAGAGCCTATCAGTGCTAGGTGCCTATTCTCATTCGCCGGTTGGTTTTTGAACTGCCCCGGGCCTATAAAAAGATGATGCATCATTTAGACTAAATACTAGCATCCTCAAGATATCAAATATCGGTCACGGACGGGTGGGTCGTTAAACGTCCATGCTCCATGTATGCCTTGGATACGTATCGTACACTGAGATAAGTTCAATGAGGGCTCGCGAAGTCTACCGTAACCCTCTCATTCGACCTTAAGGATTACTTCTGACAGTTTTTTTCAGTAATCCCTTCACAGAGTAGCGCTCGCGTGTAGGCACAAAGCTTAGATATTAGTAATACTTCAGAGTTTATCCAACTCAAATATAAGCTACTTAATTGGCCCCGATATCACCAATATACTTAAAAGTTCACATATCAATATCCGCAGTGCCCCTATTGTTTCGTGTCATGTCCTTCTCCATCTGATATGTACGGGTTTCGTAAGAGGAATGAGTTGATGAAACATCTGACAGCCCAGCGGCCGGCTCTCAGTATGATACCTACCGGACCAAAAATGGCTGAACGTGGTTGAGTACCAAACATGCCATCTGCATCGCAACCTACAGGCATCCAGTTAACCTACAATGCCTTGCACTGCATTGACCCGCATGCATCCCCCAGTCTGCGGTCTCTTTGCAGCCACATCTGGGGAGTAGGCGACGAAACGATATAAGACGCTGACGATTTCTCTTACCGCCTTTCCGGACTACCTTGAACGGAGACCCTGGCGGCGCACTTGAGAGTCCTGCCACGGGCTATATTCAGTAAGGGGGATGCCGCACTACACGACACTACTTTACACCTGGCACTCTCTTGAGTACGCTACCCTCATGTACTGTACTGAATAGCGCGGCCCAATGCGGCCGAGGACGACAGCGTGGCGGCCTGCAGGGCTCTTACGTCTCGTTCGGTATGGTGGCATCGCGACGTGGTGGGGTTGGCCCTTGATGAGACGGTGCTAGTGGTTGAGGTATCACCTCACAACATCCACCAATTGCACCCATTGCACCCACGGGGAGTGACCTTTAGTCCTGATTGTCGCCATACACTGCGCACAGCCATGCCGACGACCGACAGTACTCCGCAAAGGTGTTATGGGACGACGTTAATCAGTCTGAGTGTGCGTAGTGGTGCCTCTCGTCGCAAAGGGAGGGATGGAGTGGAGTGGAAGCAATAACTTTTTATATTGCTCTTCTTCGTATGTGACGGAACACGAGCTACTCACAACCGAATACTTGCACAATATCTATTCCTATTCCTGCCTAAGTATCTACTAAGAATCATCTAAGGCAGTGCAAGTTGATGCTATTATTGCCCGTTTACCGCACGCCATTCTACTGGTTACTACCGAGTAGTGTATATACTACTACCTAGGGATAGACACAGCTTACATGCCTTGCTTACCTAGTGCTAGCATATACTTACAGATAGATTCTTGATTCATGCGCATACATCCCTAGTAGTACTATATACATGCAAAAGCTTTGCAAGCCTAATGTGAGTGTACATGGCAGTATATCTGAGTTAGTTTCTACCTACATTTGTACCTATTCACACACATACTTCTTAGTAGATTCATTCAGTAACTAAGCACTGTATCTACCCGGCGCTGATGGACCCGGGTCGGCTCCACGACAAAATTTTTGTTTCACCAATCTCTAAGTAGGCAGGTTGAACATTGATTTACTACGACGTTGGCCCGTATAAAGGCTGTGCCTGGAATACCTGGACGGCTTTTACGAAATACTAATAGGAATCAGATCTGTATAAGGCCGCGGACCAGGACCGGGATGCTAACTTCCTTATTCGGTATGTCCCGCTAAAGGAAGCTATTTCCCCGATTAGGTTAGAGCAAGCACTCGTCAACCATGCTAAGACGTGTGAAAAAATGTGAAAAAAATGTGAAAAAAAATTGCACCGCCCACAAAAGGTAATTACGCTAGGTCCTGTACCTAGGCAATTAGCAGGGGATAAAGATAGAGATCGCAAGGGTGAGCGCGAGAAGGGAGGGAGAGAGGGAGAGAGAAAAAAAATTATATATCAAAAAAAAAAAAAAATATAGAGCCCCGCCAAAGAAAAACAGCGATAGGGAAGGAGGGGGCGGGGGAGGGAATTCGATATGGCATCGACTCACTCCATCCCACTTTGAAAAATATATCGCCCGCACACTTCTGCCCCACCTGGACGGACACACGCTCTCTCTCCCTCACTCACGGCTGTCTTGTACCTCGCCAGCATCAAGACAACCCACTTCTCGTCTCACTCCCACTCGCTCGCTTTGCTCTTCGCTCGTTTGCTTATCGACCAAGAACGGGTGACACGCTCTCAATTGGCCCTTTTCTCGGTCTTTCGCTGTCGCTAGCCTGTGCTAGCTCTACTAGCTATGCTAGATGTGTTAGATGCCCTAGACAACCTGAATCCTTTCCTGCTTGCTCCCTTTCCGTATCAGTCTGTCTGTCCTTGTCCTGCCTCTATCGCACCGCACCGTCTTGCGCCTGGTTTCTCTGCCCCGCCCCTCCAAGGCTCAACAAAATCGACCGGCACTACTGTAAGCATCCCAAGCTGAAGCTGCATTGTTTGGTTCCAGACAAACCCCGGCCAGTTTCAACGGTCAGACACGGCCTTACGAAACGTACCCAGCCATACCCAGACATAGCCAAACGACCAGGCGGACAGACCGATCGCTACTGTTCCTCCGGCTCCTCTCCTCGTCCCTCGTCCCCCAGACGCCTCTCTCTCACCGTCTCTTGTCTGTCTGTCGTTACTAACACCACTGCCACTGCCGCTATCACTCCCTCCCTGCCACCAACCACTCCTCCCGCTCCTCCCACTCACTCACCACCTACCTTGTGCTTGTACGTGCGTGCGTTCGCTCGGCTGTGGCCACCCTAGACGCGACCTGGTCGACATACTCAAATCTGCCTGCCTAGCTTAGCTGTCTTACCAGACTTGGCTCTTGTGTCGTTTCTCTTCTCACTCCTCCCCCTGGTGCGCATCTGTTGATTGTGCCACACCCCCCGAAAATTTTCTACTCTGCCACCCGCCGTGCGGCAACTGATATTGCCCGCGCCGTCCCTCGCTCCCACGCGAAACCCCTCCTTCTCTTTCCTTCCTCAGCATGAGCGCTCCAGTCCCTTCAGACGGCAACCAAGTTGAGACTTCGGCCACCAACCCTCATCAGCCAGAAATCTCACCCTCTACTATCCTCGATGCCTCGCGAAGACAGCCCGCCTCCTCCACCCCCGGTGCCGCCGAATTCTCCAGTCAATCGATAAGCGTCTTCACCCCCGAGGACCAAGAGAAACTCGCTACGGCCAAGAGGCTCGTCATCGACAACCTGCGATACGAACCCGACTTTCCGATTCCTGGTATCAAGTTCATTGATATCCTCCCCATATTCCAGAACCCCGCTGCCTTCAGCTCCCTGCTCGATGTTCTCGTTCTGCTGATCCGCGAGCGGTTCGGCAGTCAGGTACCTGATGTCATCGTGGGTCTGGAGGCACGCGGTTTCCTATTCGGGCCGCCACTCGCCTTGCGTCTCAATCGGCCTTTTGTGCCGGTCCGCAAGAAGGGCAAGATGCCCGGTGCCTGTAGAACTGTCGAATACACGAAGGAATACGGCAAGGACGAGTTTCAGGTCCAAACCAGTGCTATCAAGCCAGGACAGCAATGCTTGATTGTTGACGACATCATTGCTACTGGTAAGTCGACACGTGATCCTCTCTTGAGCTAGCTGTTTTATGTGTTTGAACACGCTTGTGTATCCACTGTTGTTGCATCGCTTTTTATCATACGATCAATTTCGTATGTTGTGTCCGTTTTCCAGTCACCCTTGCGCCTTGACTGGGCGATCTTTAACAATACTGTCACGTGCGTTTGGTGTCCTTATCCGCCATCATCATTGGCAATATCGACATCGGTCGCCGGTCAAGCATTATTCTGCTAAGAACCAGCCAACGCTCGAATACGAAGGCTTGGGTTATTAAAAGCAGTCCTGATAAAGTTCAGGGGTAGCTCAGCGACTGGAGCTATTGTGATAAATTTCCTCGTCAGGATCTTGTTTCAAGTGGAACCCTCATGCCAGCACCCTTTCATATTCCCACGAACTGCTGTGATCTCGATTCGTGGTGACCTGTTTCAACCAAGTGTATTGTTAAGAGCTTTTCGCCAAGAGTCATATTCTAATGTCAATTACAGGAGGCACTGCTGCAGCAGCGGGGAAACTCGTTGAGCTTTCCGAGGCACATATTATGGGCTATCTCTTCATGATTGACATCATCAACCTCAAAGGCACAACTCTACTCGGCGACAAGCCGATCATAACTCTCATCGAACATAATGAAGAGGAATAAGCGATTCCTGGAGCTTTCGTATCTGCTGGATCATTCTGCACCCTCTTCCCCCGAAAAAAAGAAAAAAGAACTTCATCCTTCACTAGAGGGAATAATGCCCCGTGAGACGGCAGTACTTCATTTCTTTATAGAAAGCGCCGGCCCCTTGTAACGTCAAACTCGAATCTGATATTACGCTCCGCTGAGTCATCTGGGCCGAGGCATTTCATAATTCCTTAGAGCCGGACCTGGGTTGCATGGTTGGGCGTTAGAGGACATTTACCACTGCAGTAGGTTTAAATGGTTGTTGGGTTTGTCATGTGCGTGCGACCTAGAAGGGAATACAAAATCCCACCTAATCAGAAAAATCTTACAAATAATTCACCATGGTTATAGTCCATAGTTTTTGAATAGTAACGCATCATCCCTACTTTTCGAAAAATTTAAAAAGATAGAATCATTGAGTATCCTTAGCTCGGCCCTGGCATTAGCTGGCTGATGTAATTGAAGTTCTCCGAAAAATTACGAAGATGTCTACGTCTCTGTTATATAGTAGAACAATGCTGTATATATCCACGGTATCATACTGAATAGGTATCACTGAGTTATACTTTCCGGGCTTTAGGGCTAATCTGATGAAGCAGACAAGAGTTCAATGTGTGATCAGTGTTACTTCAGCGGAGAAGGCGTGTGTGTATGTACAGTCGTACGCACTACACAAAAGAGGAAAAAGGGCAAAGAAGGAACAAGATGTTACCATTATAGTAATGCAAATATCGCCGTGTTATTCTCAGATGTCCTGAGTATAAGGCATAATCGGAACCTGGTTGTTGGTGGCAGCGTCCCGATTATTCTCGATAGAATATATAGTTCTATCGGGTAACCCATGAGTGTCAGACATGAGTCATCCATGGTGATTCGTATCCGGCTTTATACAGTTGGTGTCGTTGTCGTCTTCTGGGTAGATAGATCAGCCTGGTATGGTGATGGGTAAATCCTTTATTCCCCTGAAGTTTGGCATGGTTTTGCTTCGAGATACTGGGTGCTACAACTGCCATGTAACTTTTCTTGCGTTCACTTGTGAGTTTGACTATTATTTTGGTCCGGTGTAGGAGAGCTCCCAGGTTTCGACTATCAGATCCAGATCATCTTGATATTATCAGTATGACGGGGTCAAGTGAAAGCTTTGAGTTGAAGTGCACTAGCGATGAGGTGCTCCTACGATCGAAAGCTCTCCAGAGGAAGAAACCAGTTACAGCATACTCGAAATTATAGCAGAAAATGATACTTTTATTATCACTAAAGAGTCTATATATGGGAATCGATCAGTCTTGAGAATTGAATCCAGTCTCGGGATATTGCTTTATAAAGCACGAGACAGGACTCGGGTTCATAATTTATGCCAGCAATCTCCGTGTCTAGACTAAGAACATAGACGAATCAGGAAGGAAGGAATACGGATAACATAAAATCAATCCGGATTTGAACGCAGTGTCTCAATTATTTCTCGTCCACCTATTGGAAAGGTTGCGGACAATCCTAGCCTAATAACCCCATGGTATTTGAGTAATTCACGGCTTAAACCGACGATTGGACAGCTGAAAACAGAGAAGAAACATGAAAACAATCGTATTTTAATATCCTATGTTTAGAGAATTCGCTAGGTGAGGTAGCGAAAAGGAGCGACGGTAATAATGTATCGACTCCTGCGCTGTCGCGAAATTTTATTTTGAATGGAAAACGCGGCAACGCAACATGGTCATACAGTTGGTGATCAACCCTCGGCTTGTAGACTGAAACGAAAAGAAGCCTATTTACATCATTATATAAAAATTATCCCAGAAATTGCTAAAAAGGATCGGATTTGCTGCGTCCCTAGAACTAACGCCAATAACAAGCATTACATGATGGGATGTAAGTCCGGAATATCATACGCCACAACCAGCCACCTGGCCTATCACTCAGGGGTCCCCTCCCACGAACAAGTCTCTGCTGTGCGCTCTTATAGACTATAATCTAATGTATCTATTCTATTATGAGTTTCGGCTATGTATTCAGACATGCGACCCTATCTTCGTCTCATGTAGTGAACAGCTATTCTATAATCCTCGAGTGTGGCGTAATAAGGCCGTGCACCGCCACAACCCGCGCAGGGGTGCTATGTATGAGGTGCTGTAAGAACTCACTACTATCCCATCCTCATTGATGAAGGGAGGTAGGTACCTTTCCCAGTGAATCCGAAACAAGAATGTCCGAGGAATCAAGCCCACTCCTTCCCACCTCAGGTTCAGCATCCGCGTCACCGGCCAAGAAGAACATGTATTGGACGCTAGGTTGCATCTATGGCGCCACAGCCGTCGGCTTTGGGGCGTTCGGTGCCCACGGGCTCAAGAAAGTCGTCACGGACCCCGCTAAGATCGCCAGCTTCACTACGGCTGCGCATTATCAGGTACGTGTTACTGGACCGTCGTCTGTACCTGGCGATCCTTACTAGGCATTTGTCTCCTTATATCAGCTTTACGAGTCTCTTGCATGATTTACCCCCTGATAAGGTTGTTGTTCAATAACACTTCATGTCGGAAGTCAAGTCAACGGAGAGCCAATGTACAGGACAAAGTCCTAAACTTAGGTCCGGGAATCATGGAGAAGGAGCAGAATAACGCATCCTCTATGGAAACAAGACATAGAAATCGATACTAACCCCGGGCTCTGCTGACACCTCTCTCCATCTTAGCTCATCCATTCCGTCGCCCTCCTCGTCGCGACTCGTGCGGCGCCAGAGAATAAGCTTGCCGCAGGCCTATTTACGGCAGGCATGACGAGTATGTCCTTCATTCCCCGTAAAAGTGATGCTAGCGATGCAAGTCTGACCCGCCCTTTTCATCCAGTGTTCAGCGGTAGTATATACGCCCTCGTGCTCGATCCCGCGCGCTTCCGCTTCCTCGGCCCTGTCACGCCGCTTGGCGGACTTTGTCTTATTGGCGGGTGGGCCGCTCTCGCCCTCTGAAATGCACGCAGAGAGCCTCAGCCGGCAATGAGCTCGGTGAGGCGTGGACAGATGCTCAGGGAAAGGAGACTGTACGGCTGTATATGGTAATCCCCGAGCAACTAGTTGGGTTGCTATATACCGAGGACGGGAGCGCGAGGATGAGTTCTCATTGGTGGGCTGGAATGTATGTGTTGTAAGCTTAGAAACGACCATGATAACATGTATATTCACCACTCGGACATAACTGTAGTTGCAAGTATCCGGCTTTCGGCTCGATTATTCTTGTGACACTGGAGTGTCAATATATTGGCAGTGCTGCAACTCGCTACACGATAATTCGAATCTGCAGTAGACAATGATCTGCGGTGGGGTTTGGGGGGAGCACACCATTCAGCGGGGCAAATATTCCGTACCTACTGGTCCAAAACTCGATGGCTAGTCTAGACCCTATCATGTTATTTTCCCAACGGATTTATCTGCATACAAGAGATATACTTCGCGAGGTCATGTGATGACTATTACCTCCTCCCGGCGCAGTCATGAATGGCGCGGGGGTGCCCGCGGGGAATAAGTGAATCTTGGTGAGCTACATAATCTTACACACAGCTTCGACCAATCACGACGATCTTTGTGTTACCCCCAACCTGTCTTATGCTTGCTCGGTCTGACGTGATATCGCTGCTTGGATCAGAGCTCTCTTACGCTCCGATGTTGGGCTTCGATCGAGAATGATACAACATGCCGAGGTAAATGGCGAAAGTAAGCCCATCCAATCCGGGGCCGGGATTCGCGCACCCGGCTCCGCTTCCTGCGGTCATTGCTTCGCTTTTTGTTTCCAAGTTACCTGTCTCTCATTCTACCGTGATTTTAATTTGTTGAAAATGTATTGGTAATGGAAGCTTGTCGTCGAGTACGGAAGCCATTTTGACTGGCAAAGTTTAACCGAGTTTTGATGATTAGTTGGTCTTGCCAAGATGACCAGCACGCAGCATCTAGGCATGAGTGAGAACCAACGTTCAAAACGAATTATTCACCTTTAGCACATCGTCGGTAGCGTATGTACATGCCGCAATTGAAAACAACCAAGTAAAAGTAGATCAGTAGGTGTTAAGCTGTTAAAAACTAGAGTAGGTGAATGCAGTAGAGAGCTGTCTATAGCCAGCTAAAACATACGCTCACAATGATATTTCAAGACTGTTGCTTGGTTTCTTGTCCGCGTATTAGATCTATCTACACTCCCTGCACATCATTTTGCATATAGCGCCGTAGCTTGCGGTTCTTTTTGAAGGCAGATTCGCTGAATTTGGATTTGTAATGACGTTGACCTAAATTGTGCGTTCGCGGCTGCTACTTAAAATATCTCGATCCTAGGTCTTGCAGCGCGTTATTATATGGTAAAGTATGTTTGCAAAAAAAATATTAAAAATGAACTTTGACTCTGAAAATTTGCCAAAAGTAATGGCAGACTCCCCCGGAAAGGCTCGAACTTTCAACCTCCTGATTAACAGTCAGACGCGCTAGCCAATTGCGCCACGGAGGAATGTTGATCTGCTGCTGGCGGCACGAGTCGTTGATGGGTATAATATCACAGTCTTTTCTCACGAAGAGACTGCGAACAATGGTGTGTCCAAAGATCGGTTCGGCGGCCACGTTGAATCATGGCGGTTCATACGGGCTGGCAGCATGAGAGGCTTCGCTTGGGACATCAGAAAAGCACTCTCGTCTTGGTAACAGCCAATTCAGCTGTAAAGGTTATTTCGAGGACTCCTCGTGCTCTGACGGTGGTCTGACCAATTGGGCTATCGTGATGTCTTCACCACGGAGTTCGTCATCTCGTGTAATCTGGCAACTACGGTTGATTGGGGTTTCCCAACGATCTTTTTATTGGGACGTAGATTTCTAGACGTTCTACGACTACCATCGCCGGGAAGGTGGCAATCTGCCGGATAGGCTTTGCATATGATCTCTGATATGCTCTAAGTCGCTGCCTACTGAATTGTTTTACGAGCGAAGACTCGTGGATGTGAAGGCGTGCAACTCATTGAGTACTCGGTCCTTCTTGTGAATAGAATGCTAATTTCCAACCGTCTTGATGTCGATCCAGCGCACACTCCGCAGGAGGAAGCACTAGGTCGAGCCGCCTAGTCTAGACACTACAAAGACCCCGGATGTGTGCAATGTAGTTTCATTTTTACCATATAGTAGGTTGTCCCTCAGATGGCGACCATCAGCATGGTTGGAAACTCCTGCAAGAGAGCATCTGTAGAGTACGGGCCGACTTATATCGCGATTGAGTCAGCGGCTCGGCAGTTAATTCCGGCCAACATATTGTACTGTAGACCAGATGGCCAAGGCAGAAACACTTTTTCTTTACAGCTGGAGCAGGATTGCCAATTTCTATATATGGCTAGAACAGAGTTGCTAATCGTTCGACGCGTCAGAGCTTGCGTAGGAGACCACAGCTACGCTAGCAAGTCATGTCATTAGATTACATTGTCTGTACACCACTTCGGGGATGACTGAGATCGATGGCCTCGGCTTTTTCTGGGATAAGGCTGGAATAACAGTGCCAAGACTGAGGTTCAGATGCACCCACCTTGTCGGGTCAGGTACGATAGTGTACTAATAGGAGATTGAATCATGGCCCCTTTAAATTGTGAGCAGCCTAAGATATGGGCTGCTATGATATTGTAGTGTGCTAGTCAAGAGGATTGGATGTTAATAGCTGTCGGGACTCGTATTGTGTTTTTGAAACGTGGCTATGTTAGGTAAGTATGAAGAATATGCCCCGAAACGGCAATTGCTGGTGCGGCCCATTCTCACCACATAAATGTTTTGATTTGTACAACACTGGAACACGAAGGGTTAACCACGTGGCTGCAATAGTTGAATTAACCTCGCCATTTACATACGATTGTACGTAGGATGTGTTTCAGGTGGCCGTGACCCTTTCTAGGTCACAGACTTAGGTAACATTATTAAGGCTAAATTGGGCTAAGTTACGAATTAGCGCGATACTAACAGGTGATGGGAATCTCTCTGTGGGACAACACTTTGTAGATGGCGAAGGTGGCTATCAGATCTGTGGAATGAAAGGGATCGATTTTTACCAAAACCGTCAACACCGTCTCACTTAAACTGAGATCTAGCAAAACATGTAATTGCGCATTCGAAGCTTCGACATTATAAACCCATAAGTCGTGGGGGCTAGGTGAGCATCCGCTAACTCCTAGGTACCCAAACTTGAAGTGCTGCAAGGAACTATTGGTCTGTGCATTTGGCTGCATTGGTTACTGTACTGCTCCCAGGAGTCGCTATTCTGTCTACTACGGTAATCTGTTTAGAAAGTGAAGTGTTATATGAAAACATCCCATAGGCGGAGGCACACGTGTACTTCGAGGCTTATTCTATACTTATAAAGACCAAGAATAAGCTGAGATTCGTGGTGTCAATGATTGACACGTGTACCTGTGAGATCCAAGACCCTTGAACTGTTGTAAGTAACAAGGACTTTACGCGCTGATTCGAGCAAGTTCTTGGGGGTCGACGGATTGAGACCGACTGCAGTAGAAGCCAACAATTTCTAGTCCTTTTCACCCACTTAAAACCAACTGTTATAGGTGAATTCCTGGAGGAGGATGTAAGGGAGCGATGTTTGTTGTGTTGGCTGCTGTGGGCATGTTGGGTGCCATTTTAGACGCACTAGACATCCGCAATTGTGATCGATTCAGCGGGCGCTACAGTGGATATCGGTGGCTCAGCGGTGAGCATGCGCTAACATGTTAGTGAGCAACGATGAAAAATCCAGCCACCACAGGACATTCATCACATTACCTAAAATATATGTACGTCTTGAAGATTGCCTCGTCCGTTACACGACCGGTCAAACTCGCCTGCTTCTTCGATTGGCTACAGGTAAGATAATTACCTAGGTACATACACGTATAGCCAAGCCCTCACTTCGGATTCCACCACCCTCCGGCAGATGCGCTGTCATGCCATGCGGCAAGTCGGTCGGTCGGTGTACCTACCTTGTATGGTGTGCCCTTCTCTCAGGCTGGAGAGATGAAGATGGTAGGTATTGCAAATTGACGAGAAATTCAGACGGTACGCGGGAAAGACGATGACACCCAATCATCGTTCCTGTGCGAAATTTGTTGAATCTAGAACACTTTAACTTATTTAGGTATTCAAGCAGCTTCCTGTTCCTGAACTGCCGTCCGATGTCTTGACCAAAATCCTGACCCTTGCTAATCCGCCTGTCGATCAAAACAGCATCTACGCCTATTAAAGAAGTCTTGGCTGTGATCTGAATCTTGATTTGACTTCGACATTCATTGTGTCTGCCGTGTCCAGTTACTGACCCTTAGAGAGACAAGGAAACCTCACTCGCAGCATTTGGTACGCCTATGAAACGGCCGTACCTTGGTCTTCGAGGAGGCGATGGGCGATGGATGTACAACGAGGCAAGCTGCTGCTATTACCTGAATGTGTCTCTCGCCATCAATTGCGCTCCATGCCAGTGTGTCCACTTCAGCCACTTTCTATTTTGTCGCGCTATCTTAAAGTGCTCTATCTCCACGGCCTCTCTAATACCTCCCTCCACACCTCTTTTATTTTTCATTTTTATTTTGGATACTACCCGATTTAGTAGGGTGGCGCCGTTGTCGTAGCGCTGCTCCTAGGTGGTATCCTAGCGCGTCCTGGATGTAACCTGGCGTAGGGTTTGATCCTGCAAATCATTGCCGATGACCTTCATTGGTCCTCTTCGTCGCTGGCCGACGCAGGTACAAGATGCTCACCTGGCTAGTGCCGCCTGAATTCTCGACTGAATGAACAGAAAGAGCTTGGCGTATCGCGTGGTGTGGCTCATGAAATGTCATCCCTGCTTGTTGGACCAACAGGATGACGAGCTTCGACGAAGGGATGGGGTGTACATCTTCAACTGCCCCCTTTTTCACTCCCTCCCTGTCACTCGCTTATGAGAAGCTATTCTGTAATTTGAGCTAGCTAATTGTAGAGATCTTTTCCCCTTTCCTGCGCCAGTCTAGCCCCGGCCCCTTCTGGCGTTCATTAACCCTGACCCTGCGCCCTTAGACGCTTTGTCGACCTTTCTCTTACTGAAAGCAATTTGACATTTCTCTCATTGTTCTGGTGAATTCTCACCACGCCGCTCATTAAAGTCGTTCGAGATTCGGTTGTTTCCGTTGTCGGAATCGTTAACTGTATCGCCACGCTCATTTTACTCACCACTTTGCTATCGCGACGGGTTGGCGAGTACAAGTACATTCCAGTGGTCAAACTCTCCCTTTTGACGACGCGCACGCAAGATACCGAAGAGTGATTCCTCGCTCCTATTCTGTACGACGAGACTGAACTATCCACGATGAAATACACGTCTGCCGTCCTCCTGGGCGGTGCCGCTTCGGTGGTTTCCGCTGGCTCTTACTGCGCCGACTCCGTGCAAGATATCCTGGGCAACTACTATTGCCCCGGTGCCGTGAAGCAGATCAAGTATGATGGATTGGATATCCCTGGCAAATACCGCGCTGTCGCCGAGATGACCAAGTCTGGAACTTGCACATTCGAGGACAAGGAATACTCAGGTCCCATTGCTCCTTACGACGAGGGTGTAAGTTTGTCGGTGCTAACCCGTCTCTTGAATCTTGCTAAAACCCCCTGAAGCTCTCGATGCACTTCCGTGGACCTATTCACATAAACAACGTGGCGGTCTACACCCCTGGAACTAGCAAGAAGCGTGAGGTCGCCCACACTGCTGCTCACGCGAAACGCCACGGCCACCAACACTTGCACAAGAAGCACCAAGAGCATAAACACGAGGAGCGGGCCGTTGGCGACGTCGTCACCGCTACGATCGGTGGCCAGGTTGTGACCTGGATCAACACCTACGGCGGCCCCACTGCCGATGCCGCTGAAATTAATGTTGCTGCCGTCGCGACCTCGGTCGCTGACTCTGAGCCTGCGGAGACTGAGTCCTCGAAGGCCTCTACCACGAGCAGCAGCAAGTCTGCCAGCAGCACTGGAATCATCACCGGTGACTTCGTGCGAAGCGCCTACTATAACGCAGCTGACGGTACGGCTGACGGCCTGGTCTTCTTGGCCAATGTTGGCGACCCGAGCCTTTCTGGTACTTGGGATACGTGAGTTGATATCCCAACCGTTTCATTTATTGTACGGAAAACTAATATCGATATATTAGCGTTTGGGGCTCGAGTCTCGCTTACGTGGACGAAGAGGGTTCCGGGTGTGCTGCTTCCCCTACCGTCTTGAAGGACAAGCTGCTCGACGACTCGAACGAGATTGCCATTTTCTCCGACTCTCCTTGCGATGAGTCTTGCGGTACCACTCGTCCCGACTCCGTTGCTTACAGTATGTTGAAACTTATTTCGTTGTCAATTTGCTAGGTTTGATTACTAACTAGATTACAGAGGGATTCGAGGGTGCATCCAAGGTCTTCGTCGTCGAGTTCTCCATGCCTCAAAGCGGTAAAACTGGCGCCAACGAGAACATGCCTGCCTACTGGTTGCTCAATGCCGCCATTCCCCGAACCGCGCAATACGCCTCTTGCAGCTGCTGGAAGGGTGACAACGCGAGCCCTCTGGATGGTGGCTGCGGTGAGCTGGATGTTGTCGAAATCCTCAGCCCCGGCGAGACTCGTGCCAAGTCTACTTTCCACTTCGCTAACGGCGTTGGTGACTCGCACTACATCGACCGCCCCGTTGACAGCCCCATCAAGGTCGCTGTTGTCATGGACGCTGACTCCTCCACTGTTTCCATCAAGGTCCTTGACGACTTCGACTTCGGCACTAGCCTCACCTCTGATCAGGTGCAGGACATGGTCAACGACGAGCCCGACAACAAGCTCTTCAGCTTGATGAGCTTTGTTATCTAAGGATCGGAAAGCGGAGTGAGCGGGATAAAACTCAAGGGGAAAGGGGTGCGAGCTGATGATGATATTTTTACTTCGCTGCACATACCAATCCATACAGGATATTTATTCTGAGACTGGAGAGCCCAGTAGTTTTTGGATTGATATATATAACTAAATGATAGGTGGTGGATGTTTTCTATTTTGTTAATGTTTAGAGCAGGCGCTTAGGTGAATGAAACGTGCTATTGGTTGACTCCTTATCCATTGTATGATGCTGTGAATTGCTCTCATGTAGGCTTCCAATACTTCGGTCACAACTTTCCCTCTCACTTGTGCTTTAGTACATAAAGTGTAGTTCCAATACGTGTAAGCATTCGTTCATAGTTGCGAACTTACATAAGAGTCGTAGCTAGATATCCAACACCTATGTTCACGGTTTGAAGCAGCCGCTAATTGAGCTGCAAGCCCTTCAGATCTTCCCGAACCTAATAATAGACGGCTGTTTCAAAAATTTTAGACCTGCATATGAGGCTACGTCCTACTCGAAGATAAATTAGAGAAGAGAACACGCTAGCTGATGCACCTAGAGAGCTGAGACTGCTGGATTAATGTATTCCCAAATTACCGGTCTACGGAAAGCGGTCTAGGTAGCTGAAGGATCTGAGACAGTTGACGGAGATAGGCCGACTTTCCTTGATATGACAGAGTACAAGCTGAAGAAAATAGATGAGTATGCCGTGGCACAATCAAGGCGCGGTGGATGACAATTTCAGATCCAAATCGTACGCGTACGTATGCTATGTACTTATTCATTAGTCCTACATGCATGCATGCATCAGCTCGCTCCGTCTCACAACCAGAACATCCCTCCACCTTACAAGGCAAGGCATTACGCAGCGGAAAAATCTATCACCACCCGTCCCATGACGTTGCCTTTCCCCAACTCCTCAAAGACAGACTGCAGCCCGCTCATGCCCACCGTCCGCACGGGAAACTTGACGACGCCGCGTCCGGCCATCTCCAGCACCTCGACGGCCTCACGCCGATTTCCGACTGCAGAGACTATGATGTTGTGGCCGTGCATGATCATCTGCGAGGGGAAGGCGTTGGCGATGGGGACTTGCTCGCCCCCGGGCATGCCGACGCAGACTAGGTTTCCGCCGAATCGCAGCACTATTTATTTCAAGTTATTTAGTTAGAAAGAGTAACGGCTTGCAGAAACAACAGAGACTGGACAGAAGAAAGCACTAGGGAGCGTATAGGCGCAATAAAGTACAGGGCATAGAGTATAGAGTTACAAGGGATATAAGGGACACAAGAGATCAAATTCTAAAAAAAGGGAATACGCACTAGAGATAGCCTGTCCATAAGCCTTATTACTATTCGTGCACACGATCACCGCCGCGGCGCCCAGCCCACCCGTAAGCCGCTTGACCTCCTTCCCGATGGAGGCGTCGTCGAACTGCGTCACGTCGATGAAGTGCTCGGCCCCGGACTCTAGCACGCTATCCTCCTTCCCCGGCATGTCGATGCCGATTACGCGGTAGCCCATTCCACGCGCTGCTAGGCTGGTCGCCGTCGTCCCGAGACCGCCGCCTGCGCCCGATATCACGATCCATTGGCCTGGGATCGCGCCGCATTTGCGCAGTGCTGAGTACGTCGTTAGACCGGCGCAGAGCATCGGCGCGGCGATTTCGCCGGGGATAGACTCTGGGATCGGGGTTACGTAGCTAGTTTGGGGTGTTGTGTTAGTTTTCCGTATAGATGCTGATGCATCGCCTGGAACAAAAGGAGAGCAGGTATATTTACTTTGCGGGCCCGATCACGTATTCCTGGAATGTGCCTGGCGTGTAGTACCCGCTGATCTTCTGGTTGAAGCAGTAGCCCTCCAGACCCTCGGTACATGGTACTGGTATGGGGAAAACCAAGTTAGTTTATCTGTCTGTATTCCTGCCGGCAGCAACATATAACCAGAAGAAACACCTTATACGAAGTATAAACTGAGATGACAGGGGATGTTGAGATGGCTACGTACGGCATGCTAGACACTAAACTTGGAGTCAGCATCTTCCTTCCCGCTTTTACTCTTATTCATCCCCAATTGAAGAGGGAAATGGCAACACTCACTGCAGACGCAACCCATTTGATGCCCACGCGGTCCCCTACTTTCACGCCCGTCTTCTCAGAGCCTTCACCGAGCTTCACTATGCGGCCCAAGCCCTCGTGTCCTCCTATCTGTCCTACCTGTGTTGGGACGGGCAGTTGTTTCCACTACAGGTGACACATCTCGATTAGCTCACTTACCGATGGACTGGTCCTTCTATATATATAGATTTAAATGTCCGGGTGATACACGTACAGTGTTCATCATTATGGCGAAGTCCGAATGGCATATTCCCGAATGTGTCAGTTTTATGAGTACTTCATTTGGACCTGGCTCGGGTGTTGGGACTTCACGGATCGCGATGGAGCATGTGCCGGGCTGGTCATAGACGCAGGCGTTGTGCGTCTTGGGTATAGTAAAGGTTGTGTCTGAACACGACATGATCAGTGATCGCGAAGAACGTGAATTACTTTATGTTTCAAAATTTTTATTTTCGGTCGATATCATGCAATCAAATCAATGGGCCAAGATGGAACATAGTACTCTAGAGTCTAAGGATACGTAACCTCATCTACCCTACAGTATATATAAGTATTCCCGAGCTCCATGATAACGCGAAGAATACGTAGGTGAGCTCGGCCCTACCCCTCACCACGACTTGGCGTTACTTCAAACATCTATCTATGGCCACAGAAGAGCACAGAGCGATCAGGAGGTCGCGAACAAAGGCAGTAACTAATGATGGTGTTGGAGAAGCTTAGTGCAGATCTCCCTAGGTAAGTCGAGGTTAATCAGGGAACCTGCAGCCAATAATTGTGCCAAGGGTATGCGTAACTTCTCCTCGATCGATATTCACCCCGCATCGGATGCTGGAAATGCAATCGTGATTCCGGACATGGGGAATCCTGGAGAGCACCTGCATCTAGACGGAAATCAGAAACGGTAGATGGTCGGTGTGCCAAAAGCAACCAGAGCAATCACCCCGCATACTGATGTTTTCCCTCCTCATGGTGGGGTTGAGACGTCGGATGGTTGCTTATGATGACAAATATATGGGTATTGCTAATAGTTGAATTATAATTATGATCGAGATGGTAGATAGAGTTTGGGGTGATAGTGAAGATGATCGGCCTCGGTTACTAGGGGTTGGGGTTATGAAGGATAGACGGAACGAATATGATTCTACCCCTCACCGACGCTGGATTCTGAGCCCATGTTTTCGGTATATAGTTGAGTAATCAATAGAGTTACCTATCCTTCCTCATGTTAATGGCCATATGTGCATTTGTGTGGTCCTATTACATATACATCCGGGATTCATACTCAGAGGCTCAGCGTATTTACGTCATCTTCGGGCTTCAGGCGAGGAGCATTTGACCTCGCCTGACCCCTGAGGCGTTCTGATCTTGACTGACAAGCAGCCGAGTGTTGCATGACAGCGAAAAGAGCGCTATAAACTAGTTGGAGGATTTACTATGAAGCATGGGCCCCAAAGTTTGCTACTTCATTCAAGCATCGGGAAGTGAATTACCAAAGGCTCGATGATCCTCACATCGCGACACCAGTCATTACTAACACCAGAGCTTCCAAAGGACTCTGAGAGAATCTACGTCGGCTCCACTGCTGTTTGCGGCGGCAAGTATCGTCACCGGCTGCAAGTTAGGTAAGAGACGCTCCGGCCTTAAGTTTGTACGTGCCCCATCACCAAATCCCGCGTATTTGTCTGGTCCTCTAGCTCATCACTCTCACGTGTGCAGATTAGAGACGTGGTCAAGAGTTGAGACATAGGCGCCGAGGGAACCGCAAGACACTTTCGGGGCGAAGCGGATGACGATGATGTGATTCAGTCAGTGTTGCACGCCTGCAGCAGGAAGTGTACCACAATCCCGACAGGCATATGCGAACATACGATGAGAACGGCTTATGGAATTCTAACTGAAATCCTGATTGAGGTGCTAATCTACTTCACCTGTTAAGATACTTCTTGTGTGCACGTTTGCTTCCTCGCGTATGCTCTCCGCTCCCGACGGGTCAACATGGCAAACATGCCAGCCGTCAATCTATTCCGAGGCATTCATCACACGGATGAAGGCTTCCAACCATACACGATGGCCAATCACTATGTTTGGCCAAGGTAGGGAGTGAACAAGGCCGCCTGCTGCGGGTCTCCGCTGCAAGATACCGCCGCATGAGCCTAAAGTTTCCGACATTGTGTGCACGTGGGACAGCCGAGACACGACATTCCATTGGCATACGGCTGGCTCCCGATTAGTTTACTCTTCCTATATAGGATTAGAGTATCGCGATGGCTTCTATGTTAAAGGATTGATGAGCATGTTGTTGAAGGTGAGCAGGCGATGCATAGGTGATCTTTGATATTTGTCTCTGATTCTCACATAATACTTTCGCTTGAGTTTGGCTAGGCACGTCATATCTGACTTTTTAAAAATGCAATAGTCTCAGGCTTGAGGAGACACCTCTAGGAGGCTTGGAACTCAAAGCCAATAAGGCTGTTTGAGACAAGTCTTAGCCTAATAGGGGCGCTGAAACCTATTTAAGGTTGATCTACCCTAAAACAACAAGATATGACGATCGTGGATAGGAACTTCAGTCGCGTCCATGTGGAATAGAGCATGTTCATAATAGAGAGGACTGTGGTCTCTACATGGTGAATATCCAACATGCTCTCTCTTATCTTCATGAGCAGCATTAATGATCTTAACATCTTGAAGGCTTTGTATTATCGTCTCAGATAACGATACAGCTAATCTAGCAAGCCAGATCCTCTTCTAAGCTTCCACGTGGTGAGACGCTGGTGTTGTATATCACATCGTCTTATGAAACGAGACGAACCAAATCCGCCTGCCTGGCTTTGTGATTTAAAATGACATCCATTCACAGCCCAGTATTACTCAGACGCTCGCAATCGAGAAAGAAAAACGACCTATGTGTTATTGACTTAGGTGCACAAGAGGCCGGTCCTAGATAGCTGAGGGATCACTCGGGGCGTACCATGCATCGAGGTATGGGTCCCTATCATCACCCCCGTCATTGTCCTTCCTCACCTCAGAGTCTGAGCTAATGACTATTAAGCGCGCAGGAAGAAGGCGGCAGATTGCCTGCATGTTCGCATGTGGACTTGTCTGTGTTTATCGATCGGTAAGATTGCCGATGCAGTCATGGCATATACCATCTAACTCGTTGTTCCTTTGCCCACGGCTGCCCATTATTAACCAGGGAGACGGTGTATTTTGCTTCTCATAAAAACTTGCATTTTCGTCGGAATCAAATCTAGCAACATCCTAGAGAACCCGTGAAATGATACTTTGAAGACTCGAGCCTTCTGAAGAAAGACCCGAGCTATTATACATTTATTGAATACCGGACATGCCTCACGACGAAGAGAAATACGGCGAAGATGGCGCTAGAAGATGGGATTCCACTGGCACGGAGATTGAAGCTGGACAAGTTGACAACATCGGCCACATACCCACAGAGGGGGACTCGCTTTATGCTAAGCTCCAAGCCTTTGCAGGTAAATATGGTGTAGAGCAACGAGGGATCGAGAGGGTCCCGGATGACGAGAGGACGGACTCTAGCATGAGCCAAGTAGGCACAATGGTACGCTACCTTTATATTATTCTGTGATACTATTCCTCCCATGCTTATTTGGAGTATAGTGGCTCTCTGCCAACATGGTAGTCTCTTCCTTCGCAATAGGTGTTCTAGCTGTTCCTGTGTTCAACCTTGGTTACATTGACAGTGCACTCACGATCATCTTCGGCAATATCCTCGGAGTCCTACCGGTCTGCTTCTTTTCGACGTTTGGTTCTAGGTTTGGGTTGAGACAGATAGTGCTTTCGCGCTTTGTGAGTAGTCCTTATCATTGATTTAGTAACTTGCAAAAACGCGACAATGTTCACTCTCTCAGCAACGGATACCTCTCAACGTGTTCACATACGTTGTATTCGAGATGCATATTACTGATCCTGAGTGTTGATAGTACTTCGGTTACTATGGTGTCAAGCTCGGTAAGCTATTTCCTACGCACGCTGTCAATAGCCTGTTCGCTAACCACATGATCCTCAGTGGCCTGTTTCAATATTTTAGCATGCGTGGGGGTGTGTAACTTCTACCTTGGTTCTCCCCTTACCCATTTCTGATCACTCGGTAATCAAAAGGCTCATCGACTGAGCTCGTATCTCCCATCTATCACTATACTAACTCTTGCTCGCATTCCGTGCTCTATGACATTTACAGACATTAATTCCGAGTCTTATAGTGGTCAGCAGTAAACGTGATTGTCGGCGCACAGCTTCTTCACGCGATCAATAACGATGTGCCAGGCTACGCGGGGATCTTGGTGATCGCCATCTCAACACTAATCATCTGTGCTTTTGGTTATAAACTAGTACACATCTATGAGAAATGGTCGTGGATCCCGAGCTTCATAATCTTTCTCGTCATTCTCGGAATCTTCGCGGATTCCGGTAATTTCAATGCCGGACTTCCGTTAGCTACTGGCCCGGCTGAAGCTGGTGCGGTATTATCATTTGCAGCGTCCATCTTTGGCTTTGCGACAGGGTGGACATCGTATGCAGCCGATTACACGGTGTATCAGCCTAAAGAGAGACCTCGTGCCTTGATCTTCCTCTGGACTTGTGGAGGGCTGCTATTCCCGCTGATCTTCACCGAGCTTCTGGGAGCCGCAATCGCGACGGGAATCACCATGGTCCCTGCTTACGGTGATGCCTATGCCGAGTCTGGTGTCGGCGGATTACTCGCACAGGTCCTGGTGCCTCCTCTAGGCCGCTTCGGAGAGTTCTGTGTCGTAGTACTTGCGCTGTCTATTATCGCTAACAATTGTCCTAACATCTACTCGGTGTCATTGTCTCTTCAGGTCTTGACATACAGCACAGAGCGCATTCCTCGCTTCGTCTGGACGGCTGTGGGAACGGCCGTATACATTGCGATTGCGATACCCGGATACGAGCAATTCGAGATAGCGCTAGAGAACTTCCTACTTCTAATCGGTTATTGGCTTGCTATATACGAGGGCGTCTGTCTGACTGAGCATTTTGTATTCCGACGCGGATTTAAAGGGTATAAACTTGAGGACTACACCATCGCGCAGAACCTACCACCTGGTCTTGCAGCCATATCAGCCTTCATTGTGGGTGTAGTTGGTGCAGTTCTCGGCACAGCGCAGACTTGGTATAAAGGTCCCATTGGGAGGTTATGTGGTAGTAATGGGTATGGCGGGGACGTAGGGTTTGAATTGGCATTCTCTTTTACGGCTCTCGCGTATGTAGGCTTGAGAAGTTTGGAGAGGTCGCACTTTGGAAGATAAAAAATTAGGTGGTATTCTAAATACGTTGTGGTCTTAAATACCAATCACCTTAGCACTATGTCACTATGCCCTCGGAGTCTTTATGTTAGCCTTATGCTTATTCCGTTTTTTTATACTTATTATAGGTGTGGCCATAAGCTGGTTATACTCTGACTATATAGCGGTTAAGCTGTGATTATACCCTTATTATACTATATGATTATATCGTGATTATCCCATTTTTATGCGTATTGGGCTAACATTAATGACCCTAGATAGGTGTAGTAATTCTGATGGATATCTTTGACCCCAACCTACGTACTTGAGCTCCGACTGCTTACTGTAGCTACCTTAATAATTGCATATGTTATTAATATGATAAACAGCCTATACCTTTATGACTTTATCCGAATTTAGAAACGCCAAAAGAAAGAGCCACCACAGGTGACGACCGAGGAATAGATCCGGATAGACTCAACCTAAAGGAAACAAATTACTGGACCGTAGCGAATAGCACCTTGCTTCGTTTGACGACGCTCTTCGCCAACTCGAGCAAAGATGGGCTTCCCAGTAAGTCGAAGATGCTCATCTCAATGCGCGCGTTTGGTACAAGCCAATTGCGTAGTTCGACAGCAACCAGAGAGTCCACTCCATATTCACTCAATGGAAGGCTGGGGTTGATCTCGCTCTCTTGAATCACGAACATGTCGGAGATCTTTGTGACGACAGCTTGCTGAACGGCTGCTGTGGCTTCGTCTGCCGTCTTTGCCTGTGCGATCTGTTCACTCAGTCTAACTTCTTTGCCTGAACCCACGGCGCGCCCGCCTGCCGCCGCCGCACCCGTTTGCTCTGCTGCGTGCTTGAGGAGAGCGAACCGAGGGTCGGCTGTCATAGCCTGGACAAACCCTGAAGCTACATGGGATGTACGGGGAGATCGATGCGGCTTCCTGATACCGTATTCAACCAGACCCATCACCTCGGCCTCACTAAGGGGTCGATGACCGGCTTTTGATAACCGCTCCTCCACACTAGCCGTTTCCGCCACGAAGCCAACCGATTGGACAACGCCTAGGTCAATGGTAACGGCTGCCTGGCCTTTGCTTGCACGGTGGCGGGCGACGGCATCTTGATACGAGCCACGGCGCCGTAATTAGCCTGTGATGGATTACCCATTATACCAACACCCGACGACAGCATTATATAGAAGTCTAGTTGGTTGCCAAATAGTTCGTCTATGTTTCGCGTGCCAAGGAGTTTTGGATTCAGGGCGCTCTGCCACTGAGCCCATGTCATCCTCTCAAGGATTGTGTCCTATTCTTAACATTAGTATTCCTGTCTGAATGCTGGTAGCACCAAGGAGGTTTCATACCTGAAGGACCATGCCACCGTGGATAACGCCCTTTATAGCAGGCATGCCCGCCTTGCGGCAATCTTCTACTAAGAATTTTAGGGAAGCCATGTCGCTGACATCACAATCTTTCGCTACCACATTGCAACCAGTAGCTGACAGCTCGGCCGTCATAGAAGCGGTCCCTGGTCGCGAAGTGGCGTTTCTCGAAACCAGAATAAGGTGCTTAGCATTCCGGTCTACCAACAGCCTCGCAATCGAAGCTCCAATACCGGTGAGACCACCAACCACCATATACGTAGCATCAGGATGCAGTTTAGCCAGCTCACGGGGACGACTCGCCTAAAGACAGTGATTAGCATTCTGTGACCCATATTGCTCTCTGGTCTCCTTACCTTGACCATGTCAGTTGCGCTTGGCACCAGAACCAATTTACCAATATGCTCGCCCGCCTGCATTGTGCGGAACGCACGGCCGACCTCTGCTAGCGGGAAAGCTTTGACAGGCGAGATATTTTTGATTATGTCTTGGTCGAGTAATCTTACTATCTGCTGTAAGATTCTTTGAACAATGGCGGGCTTATTGTCAGTAAGCTGCACGACGTCGACATGTATGAACGACAAAGCCTTTCGGAATGGTTCCATCTCCAGAGATTTATTCTGATGGAGGTCTCTCTTGCCGATCTCGACGAAACGGCCGTGAGGTGCTAGGACTTTCCAGCTTGCGTCCAGCAGCTTACCAGCTAGAGAATTGACAATGATATCGATGCCCCTATTCTTGGTCGCCTTCAACACATCCTTCGCAAACGATGGATCACGGCTTGAGAACATACGCTCGGGAGGGATGCCATAGGTGTTGGTGAGAAAGTCGCGCTTTTCCTGAGAACCAACTGTTACATAAATATCGAGACCCCTCCACTGTGCGAGTATTATGGCGGCCTGGCCAACACCACCAGCAGCTGCGTGTATCAAAACAGTGTCACCTTCCTCGGCGTGACCTGCCCAGAAAAGCGAGTAATAAGCCGTGACGAAGACAATGACCATTGAAGCTGCTGTTTCGAAAGACATCGACTCTGGGATACGCGCCACAGAGGTCCAAGGAACGCGGACACGGTTAGCAAAATGACCATGGACGGTCAGGGCACAGACACGATCACCGACTTGAACAGAGGATACTCCGCCCCCCATACGCGTCACGATACCAGCACACTCAACGCCCATTTCCTGTTTCAATTCCTTCAGCATACCCATGGCAGCCATGACGTCGCGGAAGTTGAGACCGAATGCCTTGGGCTCAATCTCTACCCACCCTTCGGCAAGGGCAACCTGCGCGGCTCCGTTGTCCTTGAAAACTATGCTGTCAAGCAACCCAGGCACGTCGACATGCATGCGAAGCTCGCGACTCGGTTGGATAAAATGTTGTATCTCTGGCTTCTTCTCCTCCAAGCCGTTGAACAAGTCCTCATGTTCAACCGAATCTGGACAAAGCCTTGGGTTCAGGAGTATAGTTCCTCGTTCAGCCCATTCCATGTCTATGATGCCAACATCATTGTGCATCGTAGCATGGAAAACGCGTATGATAGCGTCGGCGCTCTCAGAACTCCATGAATCACGGCTCGGGTCGAGATCGAGGGAGACGTATCTTTTGCTCTGATCTTCGAGCCGGGCAGTGCGTAATAAACCAAGATGCATCGCGTTCTCAGGCACTTCGCATTCGATAGCCGACCCGGTCGAGACCCACAGAATTCCCTTTGAACCAGTGACAAGGCGTTTGATTGAAGCGAAGTTACCCTCATCATAACGTTGAACAGTGCCTTGCAGGCCAGACAAGAAGATACAGACCTTTCCTGCGGCATCATAGGAGGCCAGGTCAGCGAGCACAGGTGTTGAGCCAGTTTCGCGCACGATCTTCTCCATAAGTGATAAGGTCCAGCCGCTAGGAGGCGGCTCATCGGCATAGACGACCGTGACACTCCGTTCGAACTCGCGCTTTTGATCCGACTTCGCTGTGGACATGATGCAGCTCATGGCTTGATGCTCTTGGTCCTCGCAGTCCCATACACTGAGCTCGGTTCCAGTGAACCCTGTTTCTCGCAAAATTTTGTCCCATGTACCAGAAGGCATGTTGGGACTTAGCTTCCGATCAGGCTCTTCGCTGAGCCACCAGCCCGGTACTGATCCGAAAACCAGCTGCACATCCGGGGTGTCTCGTGTCGTCTCGACCAAGACCAGTTTTCCGCCATCTTTGAGTAGCTTCCTTACGTTACTCATCGTAGTTGTCATGTTCTTGGTGGCATGCAATACTTGGGCGGCAATAATCACGTCATACGATCCAAGCTTGAAACCTTGCTGTTCAAGGTCTTTCTCAATATCTAACGTAGAGAAAGTGATCATCTCGCCCCAAGATTTGAAACGATCTCGCGCAGACTGGAAAAATCCCGCCGAAATATCGGTGAAGTCGTAGTGTTCTAAGCGATGACAACCATCGGCTGACAAGGCCTCCAGTATGGGAGCCGTAGCCCCTCCAGTTCCTGCACCAATCTCAAGGATTCGGAGTTCGGGATTCTCGTCGGCGATAGCCCGTACAACTTTCGCCGCCTGCGTGGCACACCTGGTGAAGTGCAGAAGCTGTTGGTAATATTTATATAAGAGTTGACCTTCAAGCATCAGCTCGAGCGGGGCGATCTCTTTACGCAAAATAGGGAGCAGATTTTTCCCCATCCGAATGGCCAATTCTCCGTTGACGCTGGCCTTCTCAACCTTATCTATCAACATGTGTTTAACGCCTTCGGGGGCCTTGGCCCAACGTTCGCTCTTGGGCGCCAACTGATTAGTTGCGGCTTGCCCATCGAATACAAGCATCCAGTCATAGAATCTCTTGTGGTGCCAGTCGAGGTTTTGTATGTCAGCGGGAGTTAGCTGAGAAAGTGCTTCGTGGACCAAGTTGTACGTTACGCGGACAAGATCTCTGTGCACTTGTGCTTCACCGTCGTCAGCGTCCATCTTCAACGCATCTTTAAACGGCGTTAAGTCGTTCAAGGAAAAGTTTCTTGTCCAATCGTTGACAATGCAGAGGTCCTCGCGGCGTGGCGCTGCTTCATCCGCTGTCCGACCCAAACTCTGAAAGTGCATATCTTCTATCTCGATCACAGGTGACGCTACGCTACCGCCGACTTGCATCACTGCCGCAGCTGCGTTGAATCCTTGAAGATCATGTCGAATTAGATGACTATGCGCTTCTAACGCGCTTCCTGGTTCACTCCTTATTCGTGCGGATATGTATAGGGTTTTGATAGAGCGCGGAACCGATGCCCCTACTGCTTTGCGAGATTCCGGCGATAGAGTAGGGTAGAATGCCTGGAAAATAGAGTCTAGCGTGATGGGATGAATCACATGTGGTTGCTGGTATCCATACGGCATCGACGGTGCTACATCAGACAGTATGATCTTGGTTGCTGAGGTGCCATTGGCTACACGAATGCCCTCCAAGTTCTGAAACAAAGGTCCATGGGCGATACCGATTTTGTGAAGTGACTCGAAGAGTGTCTTAGGGTTCATCGTCCGGACATAGTTATTGGAAATACTCAGGGCGGCAGTAGAGTTCAGAGCGAAGCCATCTACATCGGAACTTTCAATGGCAACCATGCCCCGTGCGTTCTCGACCCAGGGTTCCTCAGCTGATGCGGCAGAGTAGATGTGAAATTGGCGCCAGTCTTGTATGAGGGAATTTTCTTTCACAGGCTCGAGGAACAACTGAACATCAACGCCGTGGCTACTCTCCGGAATAACCAAGGCTTTCAAGATATCAATGTCTCGGAGCCTATAGCCACTAATGGCTGTGTTGTCTTCTTCATTGAGCTGCCGTATCGCTTCTATCGCCATACAGATGTAGCCAGCTGCAGGGTAGACGACGTCGGATTGAACTATATGGTCGCGAACCCACGGCACGTTCTCAGCCTTCAAGTTCAGTCTCCAGATTGGAGACAAGTCACTGGTTCCTGGCAATCGTACTCCGAGGAGGTCATGAGTGGGATGTTTGCGGAACCTATGATCTTTACTTGTCCTTGGCTCGTTCCAGTAACTGACCGAGTGATTCCAAGGATACGAGGGAAGGTCAAAGATGGTTTGGCAACTCGAGTCGCCAGTGGGGAAGTTCACATGCGCGATATTGAGCGCACAGCCCTTCTGAAGAAGTGTTGCGCCGAGGGCCTGTGCGGTTTGAACGGCGTCCTTGCCTCTCTCGAGACAGGACACATACCCAATCCCGAGACTCTTCAGGCTTGGCTCGCTGAGACACTGCCTGATAGGACCGGCTAAAGCTGAATGCGGCCCAATCTCGACTACGATATCCACGTCCTGACGCGGCGCATCATCAGTTTCCGTGATGACCATATTCCGGAACGAGCTTGTGAATCGTACGGGTTGTATCATATTGGTAATCCACTAGAATCCAGAATGTTAGTACTCAATCTTTACAGTCACCTGACAAGGGACTCCGTATAGTCGGCGGTGATATAAACATCAAAGAGGTGGTATAAACAGTGGTATAAACACCAAAGAGTATACGGATTCCATTGTCAGGCGACTGTACCACTACGCAAAATACAAAGGGGGGGGGGGAGGAAGTGGTAGTACTCACATGCTCTGGACCCAATTCATTTGCGTCATGGAGTACGTCACCGCTGACAGGAGATGAGAACTTAACGCCTTGCGTAAATGTCCTCGCGTCCTTGCTCATATACGTGGTCAACGCCGCGCGGTACTCCTTTTGCAGAGGGAGCATGTGATGTGAATGGAATGCTGCTTGGACTTTGAGTTTTCTAGCAAAGACTCCTTCGGACTCGAATCTCTTCTCCAGTTCATTGATGGGCTCGACATCTCCGGATAGCGTCACGCTACTAGGGCTGTTGAAACATGCGATATGCACTTGGCTGTTCTTCACTTCCTGGAGATAGGGGCCAACTTCATCGGGACCTAATCCGACGGCCATCATGGCACCTCCCGATGTTTTGCGCTCAACTGCTTCCGCATTAATTTTCCCGCGGAAGTAGGTGACGACTATAGCCTCCTCTAAGCTAATGGCCCCGGCTGCGAAAGCTGCGGCAACCTCACCGGTCGAGTGTCCCGTCACCGCTGCCGGTTTGATCCCCCAATTGATGAGAAGCTGGACTAATGCTAGCTGAATAGAGCACGTGAGTGGCATGCTATATCTGACCTCATTGACTTTTGAGCTCTTCTGGTCACCCTTCAATTCCTCTGTTGAATGTCAATCCAGTTCAAGTGCTTGAATGCTTAGTAGAATGACTCACCAATTATGGACCATGTCGCTCCGAGCTGTTTTATAGTAGCATCACATGTCTCAAGTGTACTGAGAAACACGGGGTATGCGCTCATGAGCTCCCGTCCCATGGCATACCATTGAGCACCTTGTCCATTGAAGACGAAGCCAAGCCGAGGAACACGACCATGTGTCTGAACCGGCTTCAAGCTTTTATCAGAGAGAGCGCTCCTTAAATCTTCAGCTGATTCCGCCGAGACAGCCACACTCCAGTTGAATCTTGATCGTCGCTGGCCAAGAGTGAATGCCAAATCGTCCCAGCGGAGGCCGTTCGTTCGCTCAATGTATTCGTTCATGTTGGCAGCCAACCTGGTAGTGGCGGCTTCATCGCGTCCGCTCAAAACGAACAGCTTTCGAGCAAGTCTACCGTGCACACCGTTCACTCCATTAGTCTTTTGAAGATAGTGCCCACCTTCTTCTAATATTACATGGGTATTTGTACCACCATAGCCAAAGTTGTTGACGGAAGCTCGTCGAATGCCAGTGGTAGGCCAACTAATGAGCTTTTGCGGCACCTGGAATAAGTGTGAGCTAGTATGCTCCTCTTTCGTTCAGGGGTGGCAACTCACCTTCAACTTTAATCCTTCAAAATCGATATCTGGGTTGGATTTCTCGAAGTTGATACTAGGTGGGATTTGTCCAACCTCGAGAGACTTGGTCGTCTTTATAATCGCCGCCAGTCCCGACGCTGCTTCAGTATGCCCCAAGTTCGTTTTGACCGATCCCAAGTAAACAGGCTGGTTTTCCGGCCGGCCTTTGCTTATAGCAGTACCAATCGCAGTCGCCTCGATTGGATCGCCCGCTTTTGTGCCCGTACCATGCGCTTCGACCAGAGCCGTCTCGTGAACAGGTATACCGGACCTTTCATAACAGGTACGGATCAAATTTCGTTGAGCATCGAGATCAGGAGATGTGATTGTCGGTGTCTTCCCGTCCTGGTTGGCGGCTGTCTCTCGAATTACAGCTCGAATTGGATCGCGGTTCTTGATGGCATCTTCTAGTCTCTTCACGACCAAAATTGCAACGCCTTCGCCACGCCCATACCCCTGAACCCTGTGATCAAAAGCATAAGATATCCCATCCGGGCCGCATGAACTATTCACATTAGTCAGTTGAAAAAGACGTGTGTATAGTGGACCGCGTACCCTAGAGTTGATAAGGCGACAAAAATATCAGGATTGAGATTAATACACGAGCCTCCAACAATGGCGCAGTCTGATTCGCGCGACCTTAGACTCTGACATGCAAGGTGAAGTCCCATTAGAGACGAAGAACACCCAGTATCGACAGCGGTACTTGGCCCCTTCAAATCGAAGAAATGGGAAATTCGATTCGCTATCATTGCCGTATAGTTTGCGGCAATGAATGCTGGAGGTACCCGCTGGGGATCGGTGATCATCCGGTCATGATAATCTTTCGTAAACGATCCTGCATAGACCGAAGTGTTGGATCCCGTTACCTCGTGGAGAGGCAAGCCAGCTATCCGAGTCAGCATCGATCCATCGCTTTACCGAAGTTAACTTACCGCTTTCCAGAGACTCAAAGGTGAGCTCCAAAAGCATCCTGATTTGGGGATCCATAGCCTGTTCTTCATAAGCACATATGTACCTTGTGGCGCATGAACCCTACTTACCGCAGCCACCTCAGAGGTGAAGTTAAAAAAAGAAGGATCAAAGCGACCAACATCCTCTTCCAGAAAATATCCGCCGCCGATGTTTGACTTTAACAACAGAAATTAGAACTGGTAATACTCGCAAGGCGGCCGGGTTGCACTTACGGCAGCAGTCATATCACTTTTGGGGTGATAGAAGCTCTTTTGGTTGAACCTCTCCTCAGGAATTTTAGACCAACCGCTCTTTCCCTTAGAGACGAATTCCCAGAGCTTCTCGGGGCTTGTAACGCCACCGGCGAACCGGCAAGCCATACCGACGATCGCCAACGGCTCAGTCTTTGGGCTGCCACTGGCGCCGGATGCATTGTTCGTATTGTGAGGCATGATGAAAATTACGGTATACTCCTCCGCAAGTAAGTGAGTAGCCAGGTGTTGTTATTACAGTCTTGCGTGTCCACTCCTCGACTATAGACGGACTCTGTCAATCCATCACGGGAGATGGCTCTAGATCTATAACTTCGAGCCGTCATACTCTGTGTATAGCTGCTCGAATGTCCATGTAACTCGGTCTTAGTCCGATCCCGTTATCCCCTATACTAACTTCCGTAATGTGCACCAGGCCGTTGGTACACATCTGCGCAGACGACTGCGGTACTTACCCCTTACGGTTAACCCCGGTTTTATTTAGGGATTGGTCTTGATAAAAAGGTGTTCTCAGCTGGCACTCAACATCAATGTTGAAGACTATTGACATTAATTGCTATTTAGGCTCGTTTATCGGAAATGGCTTCATACGTACGTCCTGTAAGAGTGTGATAGCCATGGGAGTCTAGGTCCCCTGCAAATAGTAACCTCCGGGTGGTGCTGTGCACTGCCAAGCCGCACGCCATAATCCCTTGACGGAGTACTCGCCGGTGAGCTAAGTGATCAAACAACACCTCAAAGCCTTTTTCTCGAACGTCCATTTTATACTCGAATGACTATAGGGGTCCAAGTCTAGGCGAGTCAATCGTATAGGGAAGACCGATGGCCGATCTTCTTAGAGACGCAAACCATAGCATACTTGTATGCGCGCCCACCCCCAGAAGTCTGAAATTTGAAGTTCTTAGTGTGTTTTAACTAATGTAACCCTCACTATTCTAAGATGCACACATCTGTGATCTGGATTGGAGACTTCGCAGTATGGGCCTACTTGGCTCTTCTGTTCATTGTTGCCGTAAGCCCTTCAATGCATATGTTGATACTTGATGATCGAGCCAAGACTAACAGCTGCAGTCGCTTTTGAGTGTACTAGTAAACATCATCTACAACCTCAAGTACCATCCGTTAGCCCGTCTTCCCGGGCCGAAACTCGCTGCGGTTAGCAATGTGAGACGGACCGATAGCTCTTCGGCTTGACTTTGTTAATAACAGTTTCATCACAGATACCGTATAGCTACTGGTTCCTAGGCGGCCGTCAGCCGTTTAAGATACATGACCTGCATCTCAAGTATGGTAAGTCTTCATGCATACCGCGCTGGACTCGCCAAAAAATGTGGTATCCTTACACGTTACTGTGCAACAGGTCCCGTCGTGCGAGTAGCTCCCAACGAAGTGTCTTTCAATACTGCAGGGTCCTGGAAGGACATCTACGCCAGTCGAGGGACCCAGAAGACGTTTATAAAAAGCGAGTTCTACGATGGAGGAAGCTTTGCTGGTCGTGGAGTTCATTCTATTGTCAGCGAACGTCAGCCGCAGGTTCACGCGGAGATGCGACATTACCTCTCCTCCGCATTCTCTGAGCGTGCACTGAATGAACAGGAGGATCTTATTTCGCAGAGTATCGACAAATTTGTAGAGCTGTTGCCCAAGCAGTCCGATGATTGGGACTTGACCAAAGGCTACGAGATGCTCACGTTCGATATTATCGGTGACTTAGCATTCGGGGAGTCATTTGGCGCGATAGAGAGCGGTAAGTCTCCTCGACGGCACTTACAGGTGTGATCATGAAGTTAATACAGCATTGGCATAGCCGAGCCTCATCCCTGGATCGCGATTATCCTCGGAGCTCTCACTCAGGGCGCTCTAGTAGATGTTTTCAAGCGGTTTCCGACAGCTGGCAAGATTCTCACTATCCTCCTGCATTATCAAATCAAGAAGTTAACAGCAGACACTGGATCCAATGAGGAGATGGCGATAGATCTCGTTGAACGGTCAGTAAACACTTGTCTCTGTCCCGACACCTGAAAGGCAACCAATGCTAACCATATACACTAGGCGCATTGCACGCGAATCCTCACGAAAAGACTTTCTTACGCGCCTTCTGGAAGATAGGGTTGAGAAAGGGGTCTCTGTCTTGCAGCTCGCGGCTCACACTTCCGACTTCGTTATCGCTGGATCCGAAACTACAGCGACCGCACTTGCGACGATGACGTACTACCTGCTCCGCAACCCTAAGATTATGAAGGTGTTACAAGAAGAGGTTCGCTCAAGCTTTAACAGCTATGATGAGATTACAGGCAAATCTACTCAGCGCCTCAAGTACCTGAAGGCAGTCATTTTAGAAGCGATGAGAATATATCCCCCGCTGCCGTTCGCTCTTCCGCGAGTGGTTCCCTCACCCGGCGAGTCAGTTGATGGCACGTTTCTTCCAGGAGGGGTATGTATATCCAAGACCTACGATTCTATCTCGCTCTAATCAACGATGCCAGACCATCGTCTATACAAGTCCGTATTCTGCTAGCATGGATCCAACGAACTTCCAGGACCCGACGAGGTTCATACCTGAAAGGTGGCTAGGAAGCGGCAGGCAGGACGTCCTCGACGCGACACAGCCGTTCTCTCTCGGAAGCAGGGGCTGCATGGGGAAAAGGTGAGTTGAACCTCTCAACCAAAAATCGTTCTTCGTGACTAAATGTGTCTGCGCTAGCCTGGGGTTGTTGGAGTTAAGACTGATCATGTCTAAAATTATCTGGAAATATGATCTGGAGCTTCTCGATCAATCAATTGATTGGCACGCGGACTCTCAGATGCAGACACTATGGCAAAAACCGAAGATGAGAGTTAGGGCACGAGATAGACTATGAGTTTCGCTCAAGTGTAGGAGATGTTTGTAGATGATGCCCTCTCAGAGCTAGTGAAGACAGGATAGGCAAGCTAGCTAGGTCTTCATGTGTGTCGCGAATACAATACAGCTTTATTCGCAGTATCACGTCTATGATTCCAATCAATTGAATGTACGTAAGCTGTGGCATTGATATTACTGCCTTGGTTTCGGTGTCGCAAACGCCGAATTTGTTCTCGAGCTCTCACAGTTCGTATAATTTCCTTTTCGCAGTATTCCTTGAATGCTCCTGGATCCCCACCAGCCGCAAGTAGTACTAGTACAATTATCGGCGAACCATTATTCGAACTCTCTTGTTCCGGAATGTCGCGATGTTTTTCGTAAGTGACGGAGATATCCCAAATAGTCAATATCCGCTAGAATGCAGAAATAAAGGAAGCATCAGCCCAGAGTTTCGAGTAGGATATTGGCGAAATGACTTCGACGACCAGCGTAGGACTAGATCATGGCAAGTCTAACAATCAACGAGAGCTCAATCCCATCTTTGGATGGTAAAGTCGCTCTAATAACAGGTACGCCAGAAGATGATTAGCCTAATTAAGCACTTTACACACTAACTCCCTCGATTCGAAAGGCGGCTCCTCTGGGATTGGACTGTCAACGGCCTTAATTCTGGCTAGAAAGGGCGCTGAAGTGCATGTTCTAGACCTCAACGAGGTTTCCAATGCCTTTCCTCATGGTAGAATTCGCTTTCACAAGTGCGACGTGACGAAATGGGAGCAGCTCCGTGATATTTTCGACCAAATACCCCGAATCGACTTTGCTTTCGCCAACGCAGGGATCTCTGAAGAGGTCGACTACTTCGCCGATACATTTGGCGACGATGGCAAGCTAGAAGAACCAGCCTATGCAGTTCTCGATATCAACTTCAGGGCGGTGGCCAATTTGGTGAAACTGGCGTGGGCTTCGATGCGCAAGAACAAGATTCAGGGAAGCATTGTCATCACCACTAGCGCGACGGCATATGCGCCCGAGCAGTCGCTGCCTGTATTCGCGGGCACTAAACTTGCTGTTTGTTTTCTCCTCTCCCAACCGAGACGCGGTCCGCACGCACCATCTAGCAATACTAAGTCTTCATTTTAGTTGGTAGGAATGATTCGAGCTTTGCGCTCCGTCGTTGTAAAAGACAGTATCACGATCAATGGCGTAGCGCCCGCTGCCACGCTTACGAAGCTGCTTCCCGAGCATTTAGCGGCACCGATCATAGCAATGGGACTTCCAGTTAGCACGTCTGATTTCGTCGGTCTTGCTTTGGTCCATTCCGCCACTGCGCACCAGCGCAGACGCGTCGAGGTATACGGGAAAGAGACTGAGAAGGAAGTCTGGGCTGAGGAGAGGTGGAATGAAAGGGTGATTCTGACTCTTGGAGAGAGTTACACTGAGATAGAGGAGCCGCTAGCTGATCTGCGGCCATTCTGGTTCGGCCAGGAAAACCTGCGCTTGACTCGACTGCAGCAGGCCGCGACGGACTTCCGTTCGACATAGTAATGGTGTATGTACTTAGAATCGTCACAAGATTTGATATGCTACCCTTTCGTTATGAAGCCTGAGTATGACTGAAATCTGTTTGTTATTCTAGGGTTCCATAGCTCAAAATACTCAGGCATGAGAGAAAAGACGGTCTGAGCTTCCAGCCTTCATATTATTGATTATATATGTCTCTAAGTACATCTCTTTGCATATGTATCATCTTATCTTCCAGTGTAAGCTTGTGTCAAATAGTCAACCCGCCAGCGCACAGATCTTTGAATTATTTCTTGATTTTCAACGACTTCCATCTCCAGAAAAGAGTTATGACGAAACCTAGCCCACCGGTTACTATCGCATAGATGAAGGTTGTCGTGACCGCACGATCATACGCTTCTAGTACCTTAGGCAATTGAGTTGGTGGTGTAGCGCCTCGAGCTCCAGCGGCACCCACAGCAATGATCGCATCTGGGTTGATCCCTGCGACCGCCCCCAGCGCACTTCGAAGGCTGCTAGAAAAGATATTTTGCGCAATAGATACGCCAATGCTAGATCCTAGCGTCAGAAAAAAGCCGACGAGCGCATTGCCTGTGGGAACATCTTTCTCTGGAAGAGAAGACTGTACTGCTAACAGTGGCATCTGAAAGGCAGCCCCTGCGCCACCGCCGGCTAGGACCTGGTATCCGATCCATTTGGGCTGCGATGTGTTGACTTGTAGCGTGTACATCAGACCAGCCCCAACTGTGAAGAGAGCCGAGCCAATTAACGCGGGCGGAGCGTAGTACCCGATAACCCTCACTGCTATTCCGGCCACGACGGCTAGCACCGAAAGGCCGGCGACATAGGGTATGGTTCGTATACCTGAATCCATTGCGCTCGTCCCTTGTACCACCTGGAAATAAAATGGCAGGTAGTAGAAGTGGGCATAAAGTCCCATTGTAAAGATGGCTTGAAACAGTACACTAGTTAGAACTTCACGTCTAGTAAAGACTCGTGGTGGTATGGTAGCGCTACACATTCGTCAATATTATGGTATAAAACACCCATGCCTAGTTATTCACTCACTCTTCGCCGCGATAGATCTGGGTTCCGACAAAAACGATGATAATGAGGCTGAAGCCAAGAAGAGTACCCCATACTCTCGAATCGCTCCAGGGATACTCGATTCCGCCCCAGTTGAGAGCTAAGAGGAGGCTGACGACTCCTGGGACTAAGAATGAAGCCCCTAAGATATCTAGCTTCAACAAGCGCTCTTTGAGAGACAAAGGGGACTTCGTCTGCTTGGGTAATCTCAAAACAAATAATACGGTGATAAAGGCTACCCCTCCAAGAGGTAGATTAATCCAGAAACACCATCTATTACGAATTGGAGGTTAGCTATTAGTGGGTATATCAGGATCGCGGGTTGAGTAGAATACGGACCTCCATGACAAGTTGTCGGTGAGTACGCCACCAAGAAGCGGTCCGACGACTGAGGCAACTAAACCGAGGCGTTATTATAACACAAGCGAACTGGACGCTAAGCACTGATGCTTACTCCCAAATGTACTAGCAAAAGCACTGTTGAAGACGGCGCGTTTGTCGATAGGCACCACTCGTGCCAGTATTGTAGAGCCTCCGGACGTCAAGCCCCCACCGCCTAGCCCAGCGACAATTCTGCCGATGATCAAAATTATGGAGCTTTCGGCTGTCGCCGCGACGACGGACCCAACCTCGAAAACCACAAGTGCGCCAAGGTAAACCCATTTAATATTGAAATGAGTATACACCTTTCCATACGAGGGCTGGAGGGCAGTGCTGGCCAAGAGGTACGAGCTCGCGTACCACCCGATATCGTTCAGTGAATGAAACTCCTCTGTGATGCTGGGAATCGCGGTTGCTGCCGTCGCCTCAGTCAGTTATTGCAAAACAGTGCTATAAGAACTATGGAGAAGAACCATACCGATGATTGTATTGTCGACTGCGGTCGCGAAGGTGACTAGGCATAACCCAATGGTGAGTAGTGAGGCTTTCCATGTACTCGGGTACTCTCTTGTGTCAACTGCAGTCTCGATTGAACGGTCGACCAAGTCACCCTCCTCCAAGTTGTCTTGGGCTAGACTATGACTCTGCTCATTCTCCTTATTGTCCTCAGTCGAGACAGCAGGAGTAGCGTCGGCAGAACTCTTCTCGGCATTGTGGTGTTGGTGGTAAGCAAGATCCTTCTCGGTAGTGGTTTTCTGGCTTTGCAGAGCCTCATTAACGACGTTTTCATTGTGTGTAATAGAATGAATAATGTGTTGCGACTTGGTAGCCTGCAGCCGAGTGCTGAATTCAGTACCGTGGTCCATCTCTTACGCAGCAAGCTAAGTTGGCTAGAGTAACTTGGATTCGGACAACCAAGACTATGACTCTCTGCGAGAGTTTGGGGGTAGAGAGGAGTGGTATGTGCGGAAAAAATGGCCAACAGGCAATCTCAGCTACGATTAATCAGTACACAAAGTCGAGGAGACCTTTAATATTGCGTGGCGTGGTAACGAGTTGTCAACCTAGTCTAAATGAGGCAAATCCCGGCAACCTAACGCAGGGTCCAATATCATATGCCGAAAAATCACTACCTAGCTCTTACACGCATTAGACTGCAACGGGAGATCTCATCACCCGCCGCGGAAATTGCTGTAATAGTTCGCTCTTTTACCTGTCTTAGAATGCCTATAACAGTTGCTCAGTTTATCCTTCGGTATAGAGGTAACTTGGTACATTTCTTCTCTCTTGCTTTCCTTTTTGGGTTTTGGAGGTGAATATCAGCGATACCATTTCATTGAGGTTTTAACTTGAAAGAAGACGAATTAATGTTCCTAAGCCGCGTGTGGGACTAGTCTAACACCCACTGAATGTGGTGGGATCAATGTAACGGGTGATCCACCACTAAGTAAACGTAGATCTTGCTCTACCCCTCTTGGGTTCAAGCCATCTTGAAGCTCTAGACAATGCTCCTGTAAAAGGTACGAGAAGAAGGAAGCGAACTCTACTTTAGCAAAATTGCGTCCCAAACATGCTCGTGGCCCTTCACCAAATGCCATAAAAGTCCCTTTCGCGTTTGATTGAGTCGAAAAAAAGGGGTTTCGCAAGTCCGCCTCTTGCTCATTTGTTAATGGCTCTGAAGGGTTGAACGACTGCGAGTCGCGTACTAGCCATCTCCGTGGGTCTATGATATTAGGAGAGGGCCAATACGACTCGGAGAAATGGATTGCAGTATTGTTGATTACAACGTCCATGCCTCTAGGTAGAATGATACTTTTTCGATCTGGTCCTTCTGACCTAGTGATTACTTGTTGGTCTGACACAGCCTGGCGAGCAATGGGTATGATGACAGGAAATACTCGCAAGATTTCATGCTATAAGGTGTCAGCCGAGATTTCTTCTTTGTAACAAACCATGAGACACGTACCATGAACGCCAAGAGATATGGAAACATAGCAAGATATTCCGAGCTAGTTTTTTTGGCAACCTCACTAGCTTCTACTTTGTGAAACCGTCTCACTTCATCTAGGATTTTTCTCTGAATGCCGGGGTATAATGCCAATATTATGCAAGCATATATGATGGTATTTGCTGTTGTGTCATACCCTGGAGACATGTTCATCAGTCTGAATTATCGCAAGGAATGGTGAGGTACTTACCTGCAAGGAGGAAAATAAAGAGGTTGCCTTTGATCTCTTGATTCGTCAAACTCACTTTAGCCCCCATCGCCCCAGGTTTTCTCGCCTCATTCTCCTTGCTTGACCTTAAGATCGCTTTCAGCAAGTTCTGCTTACTCCTTGTGCTGTAAGAACCCGTACTTAGATCCTTCGGCCCCTGAAGGAGAAGTTCGTCCATGTACTGATCTAACTCTATATAAGCCGTGTAGGCTTTCTGCCACGTGTGACGTAGCAGCCACTTTGGAACTAAGAGAATATGAGGCAGGTGCATTATTACTCCTCGGAGTGCTCCGAGCAATGACAACTGATGCCCTTCTGGGAGACGCTTCCCCTTGTCATCCAATTGCTCGGCTTGCCGGCCGAAACTAACGGTGCCCATTACATCCATTGTCAGAGTATAAACACCTTTTTCGAACGTGAAGTTGCTGTTTGCTGACCACAGCGACCTCAGCTTGGATGTATGATGCCGAGTCTCGGTCCAAACCAGCTTTTGAGTGTATTCGTCGAATGATGGCGATGCGATTCGGGAATGAATCTTCCAAAGTTCTCCCTCTGTCGAACCAATGTTTGGGCCAAATGGTTCAAGCATTTCTGTTGCAATTGTCAGTATAACAGTTACCAGGCCAGAAGGAGAGACCGTACTCATTTTATCAGGAGGTTTGACAAATGCTCTACGTCTGGTGTTTATTTGCAGCGCCACTTGGCTATCAGCAACGTAACATACTAATCCACCAGGTGAGATGACCACGAACAGCGGTCCATACTCGCGATGTGCCCGTCCTTTGTCCTCATAATGCCAATCCTTGATCATGAAACGGGCCCATCTTGGCCAACCTTGACCTCGCCGTAGATATCCTTGAAAGAATGAGCGGAGGATTGGGTCAGTGACATAAGCCCAGCGTTCGAGCTCGTGAATTGGGGTTAGTGTATACGGCAAGCCGATCGCTTTAGCCTTGCGAATATTATTGACCAAGCTGAACAGTGTGTAAACAGCGTGTGTGGTGAGGATGAGAACAACTAGTAACAGCGAGGATGATGCCATATTGATCAGCCTTGGGTCCTGAACATCAATTGACAATAGATGGACCTCATCGTCCCTTCCCGTCTGCTCTAGGGGCGAGCGCGAAAGATATCTGATGCTAACAGTCAAGTCAATTAGAACACAACAGGCTAGTGGACCGCCAAGGAAGATCCCGAGACTAATCTACCTAGTGCAGGCTCTATTCCATTTGCGCTTACTTGTATTGCCTATTTAGGTCGTACGGTAATCTCCCGATTCGGTGACAAGTCTCGCAGGCCGACGGGTGTGGTACACTAGAGCTGATATATGCAAGTAAAACTTAAGGCCCGAATCAGCAATGCGGATCGTCTTCGCAACGTAGATAACTTAAAAAGGCGAACTCACAGTCATCTTCACTTAGCTGGAGCTAATAAAAGGTGTTTCGCCCAATGTTACCTTGAATCTCCATTCTAGATAGCGATTTGGCACGACCTAGACAACCAGGACCCAGGCTAAGTGCATATTGGCAGAATGGAGATTACTGATGCATCGTCTTTTCACTCAGTCATGAGTCTGAAAGATGGCTCTTTTGACAGAACCTTCCAATTGGCCGTGGTTACTACTTTATTGCTGGTAAGCCTAACGAACATTTGCTGAGGGTGGAAGAAGCTAAACAATTTGCCATCTAGTCTACGGCATATATACTAGGAAAAGGGATCTATAATCTTTACTTCCATCCCCTTGCAAAATTCCCGGGCCCGTTCTGGGGTCGAGCTTCCTTGGTATGTCTGATCCATACGCCTTTTTTTCGAAACTATCTACACTACATCCGGCAAAAGTGGATGTACTTACACAAGAGGCTAAGTTCTGGCGGTTTTGGCATACCATGGGTGGCCGCTCTCATCGAGCAATCGAGAAGCAGCATAAGAAGTACGGTATGTGGTAACTATCCATCGCTTAGTTCTAGGTTGCTGAACGATAACGTGTTGATAGGGCCTGTTTTTCGGGTCTCACCAAACGAGCTTTCGTTTGCATCGGTCGACTCGTGGAAAACCATCTACGGGTTTCCACCTCCTGGCCAGCCACATCTGATCAAGGGCGAGTTCTACGACATATACGGAGCGGGGTTCAAGACTGGCTGTATTGGCTCCGAAAGAGATCCCCAACAACATGCTTTGAAGAAGAAAAACCTTCTTGCAGCATTTTCTACTAAAGCCCTTAATGCACAAGAGGCGTTGGTGCAGCAATGCTGGGACCGATTCGTGGAAAAGGTAGGCCCACTGAGTCGCGAAACGCCTGGAGGCATCGACATTGTGAAGTGGTTTGAAATGGCCACCTTTGACATACTTGGAGAGATGGCTTTTGGCGAAAGCTTCTACTGTGTTGAAAACGGTGAGAAATCCGAAATAAAGCAGCATATGACTGTATTATTGAGTAAAGGTCTACAGGAAAACACCACTTCTGGCTTGATCTGATACTAGAGCATCTCCTCGAGATTTCACTTGTTGATAACCTGCGCCGATTCCCGTTCCTAGCTACTATGGGCAGATGGGTCTTGCCTTCACTTACAGTCAAGGTCCGCAACAAGCACACAGGATATAGCAGAGAAAAGGTTCAAAAGTAAGCCGAATAGTTGCTGTCGCACTGCCTGATTCGCTAAAATAGTGGCCCAGGCGACTTAATGCTGAGAACACCCGGCATGACTTCCTGACGAACATGGTGAGCAAGGTCAAGTCCGGCGTAGTCTCCCGCGAAGAATTAACAGCTCACGCGTCAACTCTAATGTGAGTCTCATAGCCATAATAAGCTTCCAGCGCGTCATTATCTACTAACGCCTCATGATAGCATCGCTGGCGGCGAAACTACAGCGCATACTCTGTCGTCCATAGTCTTCTACGTGCTTAAGACGCCTGGTTGCAGGGAAAAGCTGATGAGCGAGATCCGAGAATACTACAGCTCATATGATCAGATTGACGCGACTTCGGCTCTACAACTTCCTTATCTTCAAGCTGTAATACAAGAGGCACTTCGCATGCACCCGTCTGGCGCTCAAGGATTTCCACGGACATCCCCAGGGGTTGTCATAGACGGACATTACGTGCCTGCTGGTGTAAGTGAATTGCGGACAGAAGCACCGAATTCTGTATGCTAAATTGTATATCTACAGACTGAGGTTTATACCAGTGCTTGGACGGTAGTGCATGACCCTTCCAATTTCCACGATCCATATGCCTTCAAACCCGAGCGCTGGATGGACCCGGCATGTGGCGATATCAAGGACGCTAGCCAGCCGTTTTCACTAGGATATCGTGCGTGTATTGGGAGAAAGTAGGTGAAACCCACAGATCAACATTTCCAGCTCACCAGTGCTAACGTGATACTACCAATAGTTTCGCATTTATCGAAATGGCACTATGTCTAACGAAGATGGCATACAAATATGACTGGGAGCTAGTCGACAAGGATCTTGACTGGGAGGCCGCCTCAAGGTGCTACATAATGTGGTGGAAGGCGCCTATAATGGTTCGATTGACTGATAGGAAGGATTTGTAAGAGTGCATGAGTGTTGCACTGAAGCCATAGCTATGGCTTTTCGTGTTGGTATAATTGTACGGCTTTGCGGAGACAATAGTTAGATAATCACCATGAACAGAAACAGAAGGAGCCTAGTTAATCAATGACTTCTAAATTCTAATGATGCATAACAGAAATAATGAGACTGGCTTAATAATTTTTTACTAGATGAATAGGTGTACCTCAAGACACTTCGTGAAAAGCCATTTCTACCCCGGTGCTGTTCTCGCGGTGTGAACCATCATCATGCAATTCTTGCCTAGGCACCAATGTATTCACTTCGTACTTCAGACTATAGCAGCACATGAGAATACGAGTCAAAATCCGCTCAACTACATGCTTAAATTCGAGTGAGCAAGCAAGGGTTACCCATCGAGTGGCAGTTAGCTGGCTTTGATTTTCTCACACGTGTTGTTCCCTTTGTCTTGACTGATACACAAGACTTCGATAATTGCTTCATTTGAATAGCTAACTAGACCGCTTTACCTTTCTGCACAATAGCAATTTCAAATATATCCGGATTTAACTGGAGTAAGATACCCGCATTAAATTGTTCGTCACGTCCTATGTCTGCTATGACGTTAAATATCGGCATTTACTCGATCGGAAATCGGGCTACGTTCTTGTTGCTTTTGACATCTCCACTAGTCTCCGCGTAGTACATTTACCAGAATCAGTAACTAATTCGGAAATCTCTCAGTTGATTCAACCGCGCAACATCTTTTTAATTGTGAGCATTACTAGAAACCTGCAAGTGATGCTTCAGTCCGGGAGTTGCAATTTGAGGCATGTGTGTTGCGCGGCGAAAGGATGAAGAGCCAAAGTATCATTCTCTGCCTCACGGCCCTTGCAAGCGGAGTGTCAGCGAGTCCAACCTTTCTGGACTCAGCAGATCTGGCGGCATCAGGAAGACGTGCTTGTCAACACCTTGCTTCAAAATTCCCCGATGAGGTTTTCTGGCCGCAGTCAGATACATTCCAGACAGAATCTACAGGTAAGAACACCCACTATCATTTTACAAAGCTGTATGCCTGTGACTGACGGCTATTATGCAGCTATATATTCGAATACCTGTATCTTATCACCATCATGTGTGTTTGAGCCACCCTCTGCGGCAGATCTGGGCTCTGCCGTTCAAATCATCAGAGCCGCCCGCTCTCGGTTCGCTGTAAGAGCTGGAGGCCATATGCCCGTTCCTGGAGCGCAGTCGGTAGAATCAGGGGTTATGATAGCTCTGAGCAAGCTTAATACAAGGCGCCTCAACGATGATAAGACAATTGCTAGTATCGGGCCTGGACAAGTATGGGCGGACATCTATACCTGGCTCGCGCCGGAAGGTCTAGCTGTGAATGGCGGCCGTTACGGAACGGTCGGAGTCGGAGGACTTCTTGTCGGTGGAGGAATAAGCTACTTCAGTAGCACCAAAGGCTGGGGCTGTGACACTATCGTCGCATACGAAGTTGTCCTGGCAGATGGCTGTGTTGTAGAAGCCAGGGCCCATGGGAAGTATGCCGATCTCTTCTGGGCACTTCATGGTGGTCACAACAACTTCGGCATCGTGACTCGCTTCGACTTGAAGACATTTCCCGTCACATCAGCATTCATTGGTGGGGGCCTCTGGGATGGCAGCGACACCTCGACTCAGACACAATTCTTTTCGGCCTTTGAATTATACATGGAGCCCGGAGGTGGTGTAGATGATCCCAATGCTGCGATAAGTGCCATCATTGGTCTGACGCCGAGTACCGGAGCCAAACAATTAACAAGCCTTCAATTTTACCCTGGAAAAGATTCGAGCCCCCGCGCGTTCGAGAATTTTACTGCCATCGATGCGCCATTCCTACAACCACTTCCGGGAACCGTTATGCCGTCCTGGACAGCACTGCCTATTTTGCTCGCACAATTAGGTGTGCGCGGGTCTCGAGAGATATACTCATCTGTCAGCTTTTCCCCTGACGCTCGGGCTATTAGAATTGCCAATGAGACAGTCACTGAACTGGCAGTTCCGGTGTTATCGGGGATTCCTAATAGCACCATCGCCTTCACATATCAACCCGTATCCAAAGACTGGCTAGAGGCATCCAAAGCGAGTGGTAATAACGTGCTAGATCTGGATCCCAAACATGGTACCTTCATAGGTCTGTCCCCCCATTGCACCTGTTCCTCGAACTCCGACTAACACTTTATCGCAGCTGGACTGATCACCATAACCTGGACCAATGCGGCCGACGACACGACTATCAACCGGCTTACGCAGAGGATCGTGCGCACTATTGAGAGCAGAACAAGGGCGCTCGGGTTATACTATCCTTTCATATATCTGAACGATGCTGGACCGGCACAGCGACCATTTGAGACATACGGTGGTGGTAGAAGCTTATCCAAGCTACGAGCTATTAGGGCAAAGTACGATCCGGAAGGGTTCTTTCGGAACTTTATGGGGCACGGTTTTTCACTTGAATGACAAATTCTAAGGAAACTGTTAAAAAAGATGTAGCCACCATGATTCTCGTGATATTACGGGGTGGTGGTGGCAGTCCAGTAATCAACCAACCGCATTGAATCACAGAATTGACGAATCGTGATCAGGGAGTAAATTTATTACAATAATCACTATGGAGAAATAATATGTAGTACGAATATTAATGCCCATTACACCCAGAACCCAAGTGTTTAAATAAGCAACTATACGTTTTTCGAGACATAATTATACTATGTGAGGGAAATGACTTTATCGAAGTTATAGACTGTTTAACTAGGCGTCTCTACACTCGGGGCCAACATAAAAGAAAACTGAAATAATAGAAAGATACATGTTGAAGCCATAAGGTCATCAATGGCAAACAACCTTGGCATATCGCACAAACTCAGTATCACTCTCGAGCAAGGACATCTCTTCTTCCTTTAGTGTGACCAATATTTCAAAACCACCAGACTTTGCATAGGCAGTATCACCACACGGCGGCAGAAGGAGTCAAATTCTCTCCGGGGTGGCCGCAAGTAATCAGCACAACCACCATTAGCGAACAACATATCGCCGAAACTTATGTCAAATGCGCTGAGTCCGACCCAGCTGGTGAAGCATGCCTCGGCACCCGCAAATGTCGCAAAGGGGAATCTCAGGCTGTCGCCATAATCCGGCAGGGCACGTGCTAGTCCGAACGCCTCTTGCATCCGCTTAGAAGTAACGGAGTCTACTGATAGACGCACAGCCGTTGCTATTTCTGCAAGTGATGTGTTGGTGCTGATGAGCTTCCCTATAGTCATCTTAGTAGTTGTGATAAAGACTAGCGTTCCAAGGTAGCTTGTTGGCAGACTTGGAGAAAATCTTGCCCGACCATCAAGTGTAAGATCTAGCAGGCTTGTCTTGTCAGGCAGATAGTCAGCGGATGATAGGCCCGCTGCTGCTGAACGTGCTTTCATGATGCATCTCCAGAGTTTAGCCATGAGTGCATCATTCGCAGTATTAGGCGCGCCCTGAATATCTGCATTAGCTTCAGCCCGTAGTGCCTTGAAGTCCGTGGCCGGCACGTAGAAGATGGTGGTTCGCATTTTAGGCAGAGGAGCCGTTGTATCAACTTCTTCGCTCGGCTCTGATGGAGCAATCAACCCGAGGAATCTCCAAGTTTCTGGAGACGCAGTTTCCAGCGTTATTTCTGGTGGTTGCTCGACATTCTCAGCTTTCCAGATCCTCTCTAGGAGATCGTAGTCAGCTGAATCGGGGTGAAATTCGAGAGTTGGCCCTTCATTTTGCTGAAGGGCTTTCGCGTGCTTGGCCCATAACTTCACAAGAAGCGTCCCGCTGTGGCCGTCCACCAGTGGGTGGAATATGCCAAAGGCAAGAAGTAGACCGCCTTCAACGTAGTTCGCCTGTGCTAATAGAGCACAAGCTCCGTTATTCTGCAGATCCTGTTCATATATGCCCCGGGGGAATAAAACATTTCCATCTAAAGCATCCTGCTCGAAACCCGCATCTACCAGTTCATCATAATCTGGCCATGTGCTGGATAAGTCGTTGAACACCACTTTAGGCATCCATTCGAGACTTTCCTTAGTCTCCAGTAGTCCGGTAGCTCCCGAATGACTATCAGGCTGAGCGACAAAGACTTTGCGACGCAGGACGGGCAACTCCTCACAAGTGCGCCGCAGACTTTCTTCAAGGATATGATGAACCGCCGAGAATGGGCCAGGCTTGAGACGAAAAGAGAGGATGAAATTAGCGTAGATTCGGGGCATCACATTGTCCATAGGACTGACCCTCATCTTCGGCGACTGAGCCATGACGCAATATTTGAATCGCGGCTGATGTTGATTAACTGCTACATCATGGACTAAACCTGTCAGGATAATTGGATGGCTACCTATATAAACCACTGATGCGCATACAGTCAATGACATTTTCAGTTACGGTCCTTGTACCAAGTACATGTAAGATGGATGCACATTTAGCTGAGGCCAATCACAGTGACTTTATGTAGCGGAAATGTCCGAATTAAGCTAGCTCCGGCAGTCTGCAGGTCCCCCTGTCCACGGTAATGTCGATCACCCGCCCAATATCTCCGTATTTACCGGACTAAGGAGGTACGTATGGGCGGCTCAATGGAGTAATTCATTGGTCAAATATCTGAGGCATACAAGAGTTATCCGGGAATGAATTAGGCTAGGTAAGTAGTGAAGTAGCTAGCGTATGAGCTATTGATAATATGCATTTTCCCCGATAAGCTTTCAACGTTCTCAGTATCAATATTCCTCCACTCAGGGACTTTTAGCAGCGAAACGTCCTAGGACATCAGCTATCACCGTTGATCCTTACTCCGGCGCTAGGTATCGGAGTGTTGTCCTGCTCCATTGTTCATTACCGCACATCTGTAGCTCAAGCCCATCTAGGTATGCACGCAGTGATGGAGTAGGGAACAGGTTCAGGATCTCGGCAACCTCCCGCTTAAACACAAGTTCCCATTCACGGCAGATGCTGTACAGGATCCTCTTGGCAGCTGGAATTCGGAGATCGGTATCTTTAGACATGACTATCACAACCAAGTTAGCAACTTGAATTTACCAAACTTGTTTGGACTATTTGAAGAAGGGCTTTCTTTCCCCTGAGGTAACATACTACTAACGCATGTGCACAGCACGCCGCCTTCGTCATGGAGGGTCTTAGATGCAATATACTCCTTCTCATAGCTCCAGATGTCGTTGATCACAGACAAGTGCTTGGAGCAAGTCATATCCGCCGGTCGTGCGATAGCGAGCTCCTCTGGGGAGATCTGGAGGGCCATAGAGTAACGCATGAGCGCTCCGAGAAGGCTGAATGGCAAGTATTAGTGAGCCGAACTTATTAATCCCTTTCATTCGTGCTATACTTACGCTTTCCCCACATCCCTTTCTCTGTATTGAAGATATTCATCCAGATTCATGGGCTTCAGACGAGTAGGATCTGTCTGAGCTCTCATGAAAACGAATACGGGCTCAAGGACTTCATTAGCCATCTTCAAGTCGTGTGCGCGCATACTCTCCCAGAGGTCGTAAAAAATATACTCCGCTGCGATGGTACGATCAGGTAGGACATCTCCACGAGCGATATCCATAAGTCTCTTGTTGTACGCCTCACCCTCCTCCAAAGACATGTGTTCCAAAATATCTATTACTTGATTAGAATCGGTGTCAGTTGACTGCGGTGACTTCAGGAAAACTCACCATCAACCAAAAATAGAATCGTCAATAGGCGGCAGGCAAAGTGAATTCGGTCGTCAAGTGCTTTCGGGAAATATAGACAAGTTACCCGAGAGAATCCAGCAGCAACGAACTTCTCCCTAGCTTCCTTCCCCGGAAAAGGCCAGTGCTTGAGAAAGTACCCATCGACTTCCTCGATCACCTCCTTTGCGCGAGGATGAATCTGAGCCGCCTGGAGGTAGCTCAGTGGCTCTGTGTCAATCTTGGCAATCATTGCCTCAGGGGAGAATGATTTTTTTTAAGTTGACTGAATAAACAAAGTTTCTTTAGAGTCTGGGGGAAAGCTATTGGATAACACCAATAAAACCTAACAGCCTTCTTATAGTGCTGAATGGGTTTCGATCATAACACTATGCGTGTTTGGACTATTATTTATATCTCAGATATCAGACTCGTAGTACTCAATCACCTCTCATGTGTCACCATTGCCAGAAAGTCATACTATCTCAACTCCAGTGATAAGATCGAAATCTGTTCATTTCGGCTTCAGCAGTGCACTACGAAATGGCTAAGTTAGCAAGACTCATTAAGAATCTACACTTGCTATTTTAGGCTATTACCGGTAGGGTGCATCATCTGAGTAGCATTCCCCTTCATACTAAGTTACTATACGGAAATCACCCGATTCTTCGTGGGCCGGATATTGGAGTTCCTTTCGCGCGTTCCGATCTCATCTAATATCTAAGCGGCGAAAACGATAGCGTTATAGGTGTACTTGCAGATATCTTCAATATGATAGATCTAGCGGAGTTTCTCGGTACATCAACTTTTATGGACGCCTTCCTTCTTGTATTACTGACACTGTATTCGGCGGTAGAGGCCTGTGTCGGGTTTAAGACGGATTCCGATTGATCTACGGGTTTCGAGCTTCGGCCGCTTTACCGAAGTATCCATGTCAGCCCGACCGACATGAGCACACTTTTCCTGCTGGACCCAGATCTACAACCAGATGTAGGTCGAGAGGGAACCTCTTTAATTAATTAGTAACCCTATTGCCTGCCGCTATGCTCCGTTTCTGGAAATGTGGGTTGAGCTAAGAAATATAAGCATTTCCCATGCAGCTTACCTCGTTGCCCTTTACGTTAGAGGGGTTACATGACCAAGATTGCGTCCTATAACGTAGAATTAACTTAGAAATATATAAATCACAGTAGTAGGCAAATTTTGCTGATCCAGAGCAGAACTCTTTATCGGGATGCAATTTTGACGGCTATGTACAAGATCATCATGGCAGTCCAGATTGTCGACGTAAACGCCGTTAGAGTGTGGCTGGAAGTATCACAGCAACATTGGAAACTCTGCATAGGCGTCGGGGTGTTGCTAGTTCCATTGATAACCTATATCGTCACAATCTTCATATCACGGATAGGCAGAGCAGATAGACGCCATGGTCGTGAGCCACCCCTGAATCCCTACTGGTTCCCCTTTTTAGGAAACTGGTGGTCGTTTTTACTTGCGAGAGAATCATTCCTCAATAAGATCCAGTAAGTTTTCTCCCTTGTTAATTGAACGAGTGATGGTAATATCTAGCCAAACTGACATTACCCAGTCGGCGGTTTGGTGATACACCAGCTACTATTAAACTTGGCCCAGCAAAAGCTTACTTACTTACAAATCCTGAAACGTATGGGCCGATCCTCAGGGACACTAAGTCATGTACGAATAAGTCTTTCGCGGTAATAATAATGGAACAGATGTTTGGAATGCCCAAGAGTGCGATGCGTCAGTATACCCTTGTAACACATTATTTCTCGAACACGAATGCCTGATAGTAATATTGCAGATATCTATCGCAATGACAAGAGTGGTGTTGGTGCGATTCCCTTCCCTGGAAGCACGGTTCCAACTCATCTCAGAGTAGTAAGTTTCTTAAAGTCAATTCCTTGCGAGATAATGCCAAGTAGAAACTCTTTGGCTTGGAATAGGGGTGACTAACATCTCATGAAAGTGGCACCACCACTATAGGACTGCATCTCGATTCCTTCAGGGTGACAGTCTACGACATTTAAGCTCCCAAGTCGTAAAGCACCTATCAGAAGAGCTAGCTACAGTCCGCCCTAACGACCCCGTAGACTCTGGGGAATGGGTTGAGATACCAGATTTCTTCACCTGGTGGACACACCGTTACTTTGCAGCCACCATCACAGCTCTCTGTGGCCCTCACCTGATCGACTTGAATCCTGGCTTTGTGGAGGACTTTTGGGAATATTTAGCATCGTGGCCAAGTATTTCCAAGTTTTACCCGCGTCTACTTGCGCCCAAGGTATATGGCGCCCGTCAACGCATTCTCGACGGCATCAAACGATGGCATGCCAATGCGCGCCAACATTCAGATTACCGACAAAACGGGGCGGATGCGCCTTCGTGGGATGAATATTGGGGAAGCGTCTGGTTCAAGGTGCGGCAGCGATGGGGTCAAAATACTGGGGACATGAACGATGATGCGCTTGCGAGCGAAGATTTATTTGTTCTTACAGCGTAAGGAGCCCTTCCTTATACAACTGAACGTCGCGTGTCATGATGCAGCTGACCTTCTAATAATAGTGCGACAGCGAATGCACTGCCGATGGCATTCTGGAATTTGATTGAAGTATACAATGACCCGGCGCTTCTTCGGCGTGTACAGGCGGAGCTATCCAATGCCATTGCGCCCCCTGATGGAAACGAGGAGAAACTTCCGTATCGCTTCGACATCAATGCCATCACCTCATCTCCTCTCCTGCAATCTGTTTACGCAGAAGTTCTCCGAATGCGAGTATCTCTATTTCACAATCGTTCTCCAACCCAAGGCGACTACTCGCTCGGGCCATACAAATTCAAGAAAGGGGGGCTTGTCTGCGTATCAACCAATATCGCTTCGAACCACACGTACGCATGGCGCGATCGTATTGATGGCGGCCGGCGCCCCCTTGACCAATTCTGGGCAGAGCGGTTCCTGATTCCGAATCCGAAGGACAATACGATGAAGTTCTCAACCGATGGACTTGATGGCGCATGGATACCGTACGGAGGGGGCGCTCTCATGTGCCCCGGCCGACACTTGGCCAAGCAGGAGATGATGAGCGGTGTAGCTATATTCGATGCTTACTTTGAGATGAAATTGTTAAAGGGCGTGCCGCGCATGGATGAGCAGTTTTTCGGCCTTGGCGCTCAACCACCTGGGGAGCCAGTCCCCGTTCGTATCCGGCGGAAGATCGGTATCTCGCCAAATGCGGCCCCAGGCACGTAAAATGGCATCTGGTTCTCAGAATAGGTTGAAGTTTTATTTAAAGAGTCAATAGATTACTAGTATGTAAGAACAGAAAGGTGAAAAGACAGGAATAGGATATATATATACGGCTACCTAAACGGGAGCAGTGGATGAAGTTTTCAGGGACTTGATTAGTGTTAGTATACGACCTCTCATAAGTTGTACTACGTGCTAGCAAAGTGTTCACCTTCCGTGAAAGTGCTCATATGCCAACTCTACGCGCTTTCAGAAAGGCACGGGAACTGCGCGGACCGCGGGGACTCAGATTGGGGTAGAATGTATGGAACCTACCGAAGTAGCTTTCTGCAAACCAGGCGTATTTTGGTTTATGCGAATGTACTCGTTTAATGTTATGTCTAAATTCTAGAAAAAGACTTTGCGGTATTCTACTCTACAGTTGGAATGCCTAGTTCCTCTTCCATAATGATTATATCCCATGAGACACAGCGCTCGCAAAATCAGTCGAGCCATCTCTTCAGCTCAGCTTCGGTACAGTCCCATAACCTCCGCGCCAAATCTTCGTCCTGTGTATATTTGGTAGTGATTCTTGCAGGCACATCAACAGGTTCATAAAAATCACCCTGCTGAATCTCACTCCCAATGCCAACTGCGCACTAGAGCTGACATTCCGGCGCCTACCTTGCGTAATCTTTGTGGAGAGCCAGATCGTCGTCTGACGAAACGCGTCCCACTCGGACACCAGTTCCGTACTGACGAGCCCTAGTGTAAAATTGACGGAGATGATGTCTGGGTATCGGTGAGCTAACTCCTGGGTATACAGTACTGCTGTTAGCTTGCTCTGACCGTAACGCATCATGCCTCCAGAGACTCTAAAGTTATGTACAGTTTTCAGGTCATCAAAACGTATACCACCACTACGGTATTTGAGTTAGGCTATCAGTTGAAGTGGCTCTTGAAGGCTTGATATAAAGAGGCGGTCAATGCTGTTGGCAACGTACGATGGCGCTCCCCTGAAACCGGTACTTGTCAGCTGAACTACGCGCACGTCAGCACCGGGGAGCTTGGCTATCTTGTCCATCAGCGGGAGAAATTTCTGTATGAGCAGTGTAGGGCTCAAGAAAATGGTGCCAAATTGGAGCTCATAGCCGTCAGCTGTTAGGCCGGATGGTTGGTTCATAACGCCTGCGTTGGCCATTAGCAGATAAAGCCGAGTCCGCTGACAGGATCTTGTCGGCAGCTGCCTTGACCGACGTTAAGTTCGTTAAGTCGCATTCTACGAATGTCAACGGTGTCGTGCAGCCCGCCTCTTGGGCTTGCTTGATGAGAGCCACGCTTCTCTTAGCGTCGCCTCCCGTGAAGTAGATGTGGCTAGCATTTGTTGGTGCTAATCGCAAGATGCATTGGGCACCGAGCCCGGACGTCCCTGTGTAATTCTTTTCAGAGACCCACACGCACATACATAGTACAATCCTCACGAACATTTGACTACCCTCCAGTTATCAGTATCACTTTATCCTGGAAGTCACCAATGTCTTGGTCTTGGTCAAACATGCAGCCTGTCAGCTCCTGTTGATGGTGATTCGAGGGGGCGACCGCTAGTTCGGTGTTAGGTGCGTGTGATTTGCTTATTTGATAGCGTTGCTACTGACGGGTCCGAAGAGCATCGTCAGGTTGACGCCACGGAATAAAAGAAAGCAAAAAGTGTAGCTGTGAACTCAATAAGAGCTGTGAACAGTGGGCAAGTGGCAGGTTTGTTATAATGCGCAGTGCCACCTTCACCCGCTGTAAGCGCGCAGACGTTGCCTTGGCCTAGGACTAATCCATGTAAGTAAATGAACAATGAGGAAGGAATGGAGGGCCCGCTCGGTGCTGAATCTTGCCGAGAAGCTGTAATAAGGTACCTATATCGGGTCAATAGGTTGCCACATAAGCAGGTTGCATATTCCCTTACTCGTTACACCATCACAGTTTGGTAAAGGTACCTAAATTGGCAACAACACACAACATTTAGTTAATCATATTCCAATATTTACTTAATAGTCCCCATTGAGTTTTCGATCACCGAGCGGAACTCGCATAGTTTGGGTTAGTGTAAAGGAGTTCAGGGTATCCCTTGATAGTTGTCGTCTGCTTATGAAAGCATAAGTTACCACGCAACATTGTTACCTAAGACCGCCGGTAACGTTAGGCATGAGCCGATGTATAAACAGGTATACGCAATGAACGCCCTTATGAGTAAATCTTCTTTACTGTAAATTCAGGGTTTAACATAAGTAGGAGACTTTCATGGTAATTATAACCAGTATGTATATCTAGTTTTCGTCCTTGAGATATTGGTGCACAGCTAATGCATATTGACCGATTCCCTAGGCCAGATCCCCTTAGCGATATCGGCAATAACGGGCGATTACCTTCTAGTCTAGGCCTGCATTCAAGTGGGATATCATGTAACAGGGATAGCTGTACCTGCACGTCGTTTATCTGCGTGACGGCCAACCCGTAGATCGTAAGGAAGAGGGGGTGGCCTGCAACCAAAATCTGGGCGGTCAATCCCATAGGTTGAAGATTAGCAACCTTTGGCTTTAACAGACTTACGTAGCTTTCCCCTAAGACTGACGCTCGAATTTGGAACCCTCTGGTTTCAGTGTCTCTCTAAGGTATGTACGGTGTGATCTTCACCGTATATGAGACTTCACAAGCTCTTCCTTATAGTCCGCCGTGATATTCAATTCGGGCTTTACTAGTTCGGTCAAACTACGAATCCGATCCTGTTGCGGGTGGGGCTGGTTGCAATGGCGAGCAACTAGGATGGGCTATTCAGAACGTACCGGAGTTAGCTCCGGCACTCGTTGCTAGCAGAGGATACGATATCTTGTAGTTCGTAGCATTCCGAGCTAACCACAACACGTTTATTGATTGACTGCTATGTATTTTGTTTCAGTGTTCCGCATTAGATCGCAAACTACTTGATGGAACTGTGAAGCCATTCTGACTCCGCTGGAGCGGATCAAGCTTCTCCAGCAAGGTCGAAATCCGACTTTGGGTGGAATCTGCCTTTCTACGCACTCCATCACCGCCGATAGCCCGCGACAGGTCTTTAAACTTGATCATGAAAGCGTCTAGGTCCCGTAGCTGCATGATCAACATGGTGCGTACGAGTGCACTCCACTCATGCAGAGAGTCGATCTCGAAGTTGCCAACCAACACGAGCCATGCAGCATCTTTACAGCCCATGACGTGATGGCTGGCGCCTCCATCTAGTGTCTTCATATATGCAGATACGACATTGCCGCACATTGCTATCAGCCTGTCCGTTAAGAATGTAAGTATCGTCATATGCTCTGGCTTCGTCTGGCATAGTGAACAAGTCAACAACGCTTCGCTGCAACGAAGCGCCTCTTTGTGTCTTGATAACCAGGGGCCTAACTCTTTCAGATTTGCACCGAGGGCCTCTGAGTCTAGTTCTTCCAGCAGGAAAACTACCCTTTGAAGACATTGACAAGGCTCCCGGGTTTGATATTGCAACCAATTGCGATCTTCTTGACCATGCTGGCCGATACGCAGTTGAGGGGGCATGGAAAACGGACTCATTTGTATATCTGGTATGATTGACTCCAAAATTGGGTTCCTGGTCGTAGGTGTTATGGGTGTTTCATCATAGCCATGGACACCTGGCTCCCAGCCACCAAATGTTGGTATTGACAGTGGTAGCATGGTATTCTCCCAAGGTGCTTTGGCGGGCGGAAAGTGCCCCTCTTGCACAGTATCTTGCCACGATAAAAACCACGGGTCGCTGTTCTGGTACGATTCGATATTACTTGTCTCCGTTGAAGGCATGCCTTGCATCCGTAAGTAGTCATGTGGCTCAAATGCCATCATATCGGCTTGAACCAGGTCTTGTTTTCCCTGGTCATTTCCTGGTTTGGCTGGAGTCCATTGAAGCTCAGACATTTGTACATTGGGAGCAGAGGTGAAAGTTTCTTGACGAGGAGATTTTGTTTTGGCATCATTCTTAGGCGTCGACGCCGAGGAGATCAATGAAGGGGTAGCCGATGGGCGCCGAGAACTAGAGTCGCCTTTGGATGAAGACTCTTTGCTCTTGCGGGCGCGTGCTGACCCTCTTGTCCCATTTTGGGCATAGACGCATTCTTGTGAGAGGGTTTGGCAGCGGAAGCAGCCAGTCTTCTGTCCGGAGCATCGTAACTGTAGTTGAAGTATTAACATGAGTCGTTTTGGAGGCACATGTAACCCGTATAGTCGGACGGTCATTTGTCACTAACCTTTTTGACACGGCAACTATTGCAAGCCTGCTGTACAATTGGTCTGGCTGTTTCGGGATCGAAAGCCTGTCGCTGATGTGTTTCGTTGTGGTCCTTCGAATTTAGACGCCATGTTTGTAACATGTTTAATGCATAAGTGACCTTGTCAAGGTTTTTATAGAGTATATCTTGATTTGGGGGTTTGTATGTTATCGGAATACCAAGGACGGAAATAGGTAGAACGAACAAAAAGAACTCTCAGAGAACTATGAAGATCGTCCTGGACATTTAAGCTAGTTCACAAATACAAGAAGACCATCGTGAGCTGTTCGAGCCTTGAACACTGCAAATTGTCTCGGCGACCATTTTTAGCCGTAGATACCGAGTATGTACATAATCATAAGTGTTATGGCTAAGCTTGATATAGGCGAAGCCGATGCTAATGTAAATGACCCACAGAGGCTTGAATACTAATCGAACTAATAAACCAACAGAGACTATTGGACAAATGACACGAATTGCTGGCTAAGTGTTTTACTTTGTTAAAGGCTGAGGAGATTGTTAATCGGTACCTTTCTCGCTCAGCCTATGCTGTTACTGACTTTGTAGTAGAATAATACAAGAGTGAACATGCGGCATCAAGTGGGTGATGGCCCATTGTAACCGATGTTGTGGTAACTCCCTACATTATCTGGTTCTACGCAGATCACTGCCGAGATCCCGCAGCATGGCATTACGACGAGGACATCAACCCTGGAGTTACGGAATAACTAGCAGACACTAAGAGCCCCAGATCCCTCTCTAGTGCCGACCGCACCTCTTCTTCAGCGGATCGGGCCGTCCGTATGATGCAAGAAAGCTTAGCTAGGCTGGTTATAGCAAGAATATTATCAAAGACTACGCAATTCTCAACCCTCGGTTGATTCACGTTGTACAAGAAACAAAGTTCCCGATTACGGATAAACAGAACCGGTTAGCTCCATCTGTGTAACTAGGCCCTGCCGGGCAACACTGTACCTTGTTCAATATTATAAGCTTTGCACTATCTAGTCAGGTTTACTCATATGGTCACATTTTACCTTACTCTATCAGCCAGCCACGATTTTCCACCAACAGGAGAACGCTATGCTATGTATGAGCAAGTTCGTATTATATGCACACTTCGCTCCTCGACAGTGGATCGGCACTCCAGCAAGCTGATTCGATCATTCCAGGGCAGAAAAACAAAGTCGAAGAGCTATGTAGAATGGGTTTAAGCAGACCGGGCCGGCTCTTAGTACCTGTATAAACTCCGCTTACGCGCTTACGGATAGCTCAACCCTCTGCAAGATGTCCCAGAAGTCAATAGTCGTGAAATGTATACTCTTGTCTAGTCCCGCTAAGCAGAAAGTAGTTAAGTACAACTCTGACAGTACCTTGGGTTATATATCTATTAGAATTATACGGGTTACTACATACATGACTAGCTGTACTTGTAGGCCCTCCTGTTTGCAAATGCCATTTCAGCCTTGATCTAGCATCTATCATCCTACAATTCAGATCGGCCATCAACTCCTGATACACAACCAATCAGATCCCGGAAGATCCCAAATGCTAACCAAACAAGGAGAAGATACCTCGGGTCTGTTATCCGAGTATATACTATTGGAGAAGACAGTGGGAAAGGGGATGTTTAGATGCAGATGCAATGCAAATGAGATTTTTCGAACCCACGTACGATGAGACCATATTACTGATCACGCAAGCCGCATTGTCACAGATCCCAGTGGCCTGGCTACCGGAAGACGAGAAGTCGCTGCTACGGGACCTGATTGGGTGCAGCTGGGCAACACGGATTGCTACCGAAATGACATGCAGGGGAGGAAATCCGCTTCCTGTCGCCACCTGATCAGCTTTCACAGCCACATTCAATGTATAATATGTCGGAGGCGCAGCCGTTGTTCATGGCCGTGGTGTTTATGTTGAAGGAGATCCGGTTGTTGCGCTTGCCTACCTTATTATTACTAGGTAATTAACCGCCTATAATGTTCATACAGTGTCACAACATAATCACTCGTCACATACCGTACGTTATAACTGCTGGCACTGTAGAACTACCGTAATAGGGCTATTCGTACTATTACCATCGTGGTAGAAGAGGCGAGAAGAGGTAAGGTAACTTACAGTCACAAGAAACTGGGTAAGGTGTACAGTTCGCCAAGACTCAACAGAAGCCCTTCGCAAAATTAAGATAACTCGAATTATAAACGTTAACTATGAATTGATCTCTTTCAGTTTTTTGGTTTATTGACTATATTGCAAAGAAGTAGAGCCTGCATATGGGTTCAATGCTTTTGCTGTGTTTTTGTCGACCTACTCGTTGCCCTTGCGTGCCCTTGCGTGCCCCTGGGAGACCCCCACCCTCCGGTACCGAACCGCACGACGGTGAGGCAATGCCGAAGATACTCTTACTCATAACAGTTAACGGGCTTGGTCTTACATGACCAATACTCTAAGCCGGCAATTGATGGACAACCGGAGGCCCGCACAGAAGTCGGTGCAAGCAAAAACTACCTACCTACCTAGTAGACAGGCACCCCGCAGGTACTGCTAAAGTCGTCGGGGGTAGCCTTTATTTTCACTACTATTACTCGACCAACACTGCTTTGACTGGATTACGATTATCCCGGTGTATAGAATAGAGACAGCTGATTAATCCCACACACTTTTTTTTATTTTCTAATCTTGTGTAATATTGTGGTGGTGGTGGCTTTACTGATGGAAGCGTGCCTGCAGATATCACGCAGGCAAATGCTGTGTGATGTGCAACAGGGATAAGTAAAGACACGGCTCCGCCTATTTTGATCGACGACATGGTCCGAATTATAGGACAATAATCAGCGCAACGACGAGCGTCACAGCTGGTCTCGGGTTTTCTACTTCTGGGTATGAGGGGCCAGATCAGGGTTAGTCTGACTCCCGAATAAGTGGTCTGAACTGTCGTGCGTGCAGTATGCGACAATAGGAGCGCTAGTGTCATCATTCATGGTACGCGCGGGGTGAAGCGGGTAAGGCTATGAGGATAGCTTCTTTGTCTGCCGATCCCAGCAGCTGTAAGTCAATAGCATCGGGTTAGGGATGAGGCAGGTGTGTCGAGTAGAAGACCTGCTTGCTATGGTAAGCGAACACTGATGGCACGCCCCCGTAGACGATTGACATCAGGCACACGGTCATGTAGAACGATACTTAGGTCATGTCTGCCTGGGTGCGCCGGCAAGTGATGAGTCGAAAATCAGCTGGAAAGGTCAGTTGAAGCATTTCTATTCACTACGTATGGGGCTTATTCAGAGCGTAATATAGTATTCCTTCGAATACGCTTTCCAGCTCATCTGTAGTATCGCCGCCAACGGATATGAAGTCTAAAATCCAACCATCAGGTCGTATGACGACGATGCCACCCCGACCTGGATCAACACCATATCGCCGGTATCCTGTGTGCCCCTCAATGTCAAAGTAGGCACGCCCAAGTGACCCATATGTCGAAGGAGCCTTTGTTGGAAGGATGGTCAAGTAGGTAATAGAGCGATCTGTCCCGGGTTTAGCACTGTAAGATTAGCAAGTATCAATCAGCACTCACTCTGAATTTCTGCTGCCAGGAGCTTTGATTGCTCTACCGCCTGAAAATTTGGCGTTGGAACGCCGCCCTGTGAGCACTTCCCAAAAAAGAAAACTACGTAAAACGAACCGAAGTTCGGAGTTTCTCGGATTAAGCGCGTAGGCTCGAAAGTGCCCGGTTTCAAGAGGGTGATGTCCGGTGCTCTCATCCCAGGCTTCAGTAGTCCAGATGACGGAGTATTACCAACAAGTATGTTATCCATTTCGGGCTCGTAGGCTATGCTCAGACCGCTACTGAATTCTCCAGCTTCATCCATAATCTGCCCAAGGAGTTCGTTGACGTCGGCTGTAGGTTCTCCTTGCCAAGTTTCAGGTAGACGGTTAGTCATAAGACGGCTTATGGCCGCATCATAACGGATGAGCTTCAAGACATTCGGCCGCCTCTCCATTTCGTAAGTGCTTAATAAAGGAGGATTGGGCGAGCCCCTGAGGACTAACGATAGCTTCCAACAAAGATTTACCGTATCGTGAATACCAGTATTCAAGCCCTGAGCTGCACCTGACGAATGGGTATGGCATGCGTCGCCGACGAGGAATACGCGATCATACATCCAGAAGTATTTCGCAACCCGCCGTCCCACGGTATATATGGTCCACCAGTCAACGCGTTCAAACTCCAGAGTGAATGGCTTAACGGCTGCAATAGCTTCTGCAATAGCGGCCTCCTCGTTGAACTCGGCATAAGCATTGGCGCGATCGTTCGTGAACGCGTAGCCAATCCGAGTGGCACCACGGTCTAAGCCAACCCAGAGAACGTTCCCATGGGTTGGGGACTCGATTGAGCAATATGTCCGAGGTTTGGGCAGGTTTGTCTTGACGTAGCCATCTATCCTAACCCATTTGTCCTCACTCGTGGCGCCCTCGAATGGAATGGACAGCAAGCGTCGAACTGTCGAGTGGCCACCATCAGCCCCAACGAGTCGCTTGCATCTTATTTTTTTGAGAATACCCTTCTCAACGTCTCGTACTGTTGCAGTAACAGAGTGATGGAGAAGTGATGCTGTGCGATCAATATTGATTCCGACGAGCTCCACGGGTGCTTCAACCTCGACACCATATCGTTTCAGCGCCTTTCTGAATATCTCTTCTTGATACTTCTGTCTTAAGACAAGGGCAAAGTCAAAGGCGGTGTCCTTCATTTGATTCATGAAGCTCCATCCCCTCCCATGCACCTCCTCGCCTCGCGAGTTATACGCGACTGTCTCCCGACATGCGAAGGCCTCCTGCAGGAGATCATCTGCGAGGTCCAGCTGATCTAGCATCTCGCTAGTCCGCGGAAAGAGCGTGATAGCGCGACCATATGTATCTTGAACGGATTTCGGGTGCTTCTCGATAATGCGCACGGAGACGCCGCCAAATCGGGCCAGTTGGTAGGCTGTGATCAGACCTACTGGACCTGCACCGACTACCAAAACGTCGACAAGACTTTCGTTCTGCGCCATTGGTGTTTTAGTCTGCATCAGATGTCCGTCAATCGGCGAATATTTGACAGATCATAGACGCGATCTATACGTATTAAAACAGCAGCAGCGTCCTCATCCCGCTAGGACGGACACGTTAACTTATTTGGAGCACATGCCGCTTGGGGTAGTACTCGAGTCGAAGTGCCATCTTAGATAAATATCTCACCCTGGGGATAGTGTAGAGGCGAGATAACAACTAGATAATCTAGTTTATCATTACCTAGTTAGACGACTGGGTAGTCCTACTGAGTTGTATTCCCCTCCTCTCAATGTCTGTTGCCTTCGTAGCTTGGCATGGTGTAAGAGGCCTCCGCGATAATTGGTGTCGTAGGAAAATCAGTGCAACAAGCCATAGCCAATAGCATAGAACACCGCAACACCAGGATTTATACTACCTGCCTGCAGGATAACCCAAGGGATACCTATGTAGATGATGCCTAAGCATTCGGCTATTATTGATGTGCGCTACAAGCTGGGTGCGATTGAGCAGGACTTCGCCTACCTCTCGAATGGAAATCGAAATAAAATCGTTGAGACAGATCCAAGATGCCATCTCCAAATTACTGACAAGAAATATAGCTCTCTACCTGTTCGAACTAGACTAGGTATGTTGGATCTGATCTGTGGATGCCCCCTTAAAACCCCCCTCTCTGCTTGTCAGGGAGAAGCTTAGCTAAGCACGTACAATAAATCTGCTCAAGGCCCAATTAGCAGCCCTAGGTTACAGAGACCTCACCCATAGTCATTTGGTAGCATCTGCACTGCCCCGCACACGTCATCCTTCTGTATGGGTTTCAGCTTGTGTTTGGTAGCTCCATCGTATGAGCATTAGATAGAGCTACTGTACCTAGCTGTTCCAGACCGGAACAAATAAACCCACGATCCACGAGTCTTGTTCACTCTTCTCTTTCTTTACCAGATCCCTTCCTATCTTCTTTTTTTGATTTAATAGTATCCACCAAGCGACACAGTTAATCTTTCTTCCATAATCACAATGGACAAGCTGCAAGGTATGCCGTTACCTACCTACCCAATGCTCTGGATTACCCCGCTACACACCTGACGTGCCCCGCCCTTGGCTACAAGATGCAAGCCGGATGATGTTATTCCAGGTCTATATGAGATGAGATCCTTAGATTTGAGATAGAACTACCTACCTAGACTGGGCATACGACAATTAGACGCCTAGAGCGAATGGACATAGTGCTACAGATAAAAAGAGGCTAACATGCAAGACACACAGGTTTCATCAGCGCCGCTGCCGGCAATGGTAAATACTAGTCCCCCCAGCAGAGATGACGCGACCGAACAATGTTACGTCAAGGTACTGATCGGCCATCCCTTCCAGCTACTCACGGCGGCGCGTACCCCGCCGGCGGCCCTCGCGCGGATGACGACGACTGGAGCGGCGCCGCAGACCACGCGAGCCAGCACGCCGGCGATTCTGGAAACGCCGACTTGTTCGGCAGCCTCCTCGGAGCCCTGGGGCAGAAGAAGCAGCGCCTAGCCGAAGAGGACATTGACGAAGACGGTCGGTGCTTCTCCTTACTATTATTGACATCATTACCATCACGAGTCAAGATTATTCTATATCCTCGTTTGCACCAGATGATATGCGGCATAGAGTGTGGAATAAGGCTAATGACCCGGAGTACATATGATACAAGGAAAATAGCTGACAACCGAGATATAAAAGAGGCCGTTCGAACCCACAAGAAGTACTTCCAGGACGACGACGACAACGACGCCGATGATCGATCCATGGGCTCTGCGGCGGCGATGCAGGCGCTGAAGATGTTCACTAGTGGACAGAGTGGGAATGACGCCGTATGCCAACTTTCCGATTTACGAAACATAACAGATGATGATGTTACTAACTACATCCGCAGAAATCTAGCAGTCAAGGCGCCTTTGTCGCTCTAGCCATGGCCGAAGCTAGCAAGGTAAGAAGAAAGGATCTCTTAGGACAGTGATTAGGACATCCGCTATTTACGTGACCGAGTGCGTAGTGCTGATTGCTGTCTTCCTTGAATAGCTGTTCGACAAGAAGGCCTCGCAGGGTAAAGTCTCGGGCGATAGCAGCAAGGAGTCGGCTGTGATGCAGGCCGGCGAGATGGCTCTTAAGATGTACATGAAGAGCCAGGGAGGCTCGTCGTCGTCCAGTGGTTCTGGACTGATGGGGTTGGCTTCTAAGTTTATGTAAGCGGTTACGGTGTGACTGATGAATAAATCACTTGAGATAAGGATAAGGCAATTTTCAAACGGTCTTGATTCTAATCAAATGTTATGTTGGCTGTTTGACTGGTCACGCTGCATGGCGGTGAGCTGTGAGATCAATCACACAATGTCAATTTGTTGGCAGACGCGGATTTTCTGTCGGACACATAAGAGTCCAGAATGCTTGTAGCTAGCATCTATCAGCTAGGGTCTGCTATTGAACGCCTTTCGGGACATGTTCATCTATAACTATTGGGACCAAGACATCTGCCTAGGTAGGCTATATGACCCATTTCAGAGCCCAAAATTGTCTCCTAGCTAGAAAGGAACGGAGCAGAACCCGCTTACATACACCAATATTCATGTGGAGACGATGTCGGGATAACTATATACAATCCTCATGCAATTAAGAAGTCATTGTCGGATCGAAGAGAGCCATAGGGGCTGTCTCTCCTCATTCTCAACAAACACAGACATTATTCGGCCACTAGTCACTCACGGTAATTGTCATATAACCCTACCTACAATGTAATTATGAACCTCGGTATCCTTGGTCAAGGGCATCGCTAATGTAATGTCTGCTTGTAAAGAGCCCTATTCTGTCGTAGATAGATCTAAAAGAAGAAGGGAAATAAAGTGAAAAAAGAATGAAGACACTAAAAGATGCGATAATTGATGCTGGCCACCGAGGGAATCGAACCCCCAGTGCCTAACGATGCAGAGTAAGGATGTAGAGTAGGGATATATCGCCATTACCGCTAGGTAATGATACTAGAAAACGCTATCGCTAGGCCGTTCCAACCCGGCCAAAAGCTCCAAGTACTAATGTTCATTATATACCTCGTTGCGTATGGTCTTCTGGTGAAGGACTAGATAGGTAGGTAGGTAAACAAGTAGGCAGGCATCTAGGTTTGTTGGCGCGAACCTTGCTGGAGCGGGGAACTCTCATAGGCGGTGGATGAGGGTAAGTCAAGTTTGTAGTAGGACGGTCATCTTAGCGCCAGAAGGGTAGGGTAGGCAGCCCGCTACGGTCGCCTGATAATGGAATCCGTAGACTCTTTAGTGTTTATACCACTGTTTATATCACCGTTTATGCCACCTCTTTAGTATTTATATTACCGGCAATTATACGGACTCTATTGTCAGGTGACTAATATTCCACGACGGGTAAGAGCAGGATGGCTTTTGCGAGAGAAGGGGGAGGGGGGGAATCAGCGAGAAGGGCCGGTATGCGTTGAAGGCTAGAACACGATGGACGGTGAAGTCGAATGATCATACATACATGTATGTAGAACTGTAGGCTCCATGCGTATAGCAATGGAATTTAACGACGAATGCACACACACACACACGATACATTACATGTTTTATCGAAGCGCTATTGGTCATGCCTTGTCTTTATTATTATTCGACCATCCATACTATATCGTACGTCATCTGAAGGCACCCAAAATTCCCATCGCATAGATGTTCTTTGTCTCAGTTACGAAAAACCGTTACTCGTGAGTAATAATTGTCCGGAACCAATTCGCCGTGAATGCAGTTTCGAGCGCGGCGCTCCTGTTAAAACAAGATCGCAAGGTAAATCCCAGTAGGTCGATAAAAAAATAAAATAAAAATAAAAACCGAAATAAAGAATAGACGGACATAAAAAGTCCATATAATTTGAACACACTGAAGGAAGAGATCAATTCCCGTCGTGTATCATCCGTCCAACACCGTAGTCACCGGCGCATAATGGTATTCCCAAGTAAAACGTCAACCGTAAAATGCTAATCTTAAATGAGAAATGAAAAGAATATCCCAAAAGCTAGGGTTGATAGTTTTTTTCTCTATGCTAAAGCGACAGCGATGTGTAAAATGGCTTATGTATCGCCAGATAGTAGTGGCAAGGGTGGTGCTGTGCTGTTTGCCGTCCCGTTGGCGCTTCGTTGTTTTTTCTCCTTTTTCGCCCACCTCAAACCACACGCGTTCTATGATACTCAGTCAGTCATTTCCGTTTCAGTTTTGAGCATGGGCAGTACATGCTTTGATTGGAAAGAGAGATGGGATTACTCACACATAAGGTTTTCGGCCCGCTGGGGCCTTTCCTCCATTCAGGAGAATCGAGAGTTCCTATAGCCGCATGAGATTAGCCCTTAAGCTCCTATATTACACATGTCCATGAGAACCTACCGCAGTCTGTGCAAACATATTCTTCCGCAATCTTAAGTTTCTTCTTCTTCTCACCAGTCCTGGGGTCCCTGTCGACCGGAATTGCTATTCCGACGTCACCTTTGATGAGGGTCAGGCTGGAACTTCCTGTCGTGATGCCGCGGCTCCGCTCCCCTTCGAAATATCGGAGACCGGTGAGCATTTCAATGGTATCTGTGCGGCTTGAGCCCTCGTATCGAGCCATTTTATCACGGATGGAGTCTGGCCTGTTCCCTGCCGTGGCGCCCTCTAGATTCTCTCTCGTCAGAGCTCCATTCAATGACAGTCTCTCTGGAGGTGGCATTGCCTGGGCATCTGTCACTGGCTTGAAAATGGCACCGTGTGCGCTCGACATGATGGTATCATCCGACGGTGTCACATCTGACCGGGTTTCGTTGAGCCAGCTTTGTTGAGAGGCGGCTTCTTCTTCGTCTTCTTCCCTACGCAACTCCGCGATGCGCCGTCGCAATCTCTCATTCTCAATCTTGTGCTCCAGAAACGAGTCTAAGAGCGACGCATTCCTAGTTGGATAGGGGCGCGACATGATGAAAACAGCCTGGCAGAAAGGGGACCGATTGTTGGGGTTGGGGGCAAATTTGGCAGCGGCAATATGCGCATGCCCGACGGCTTCGAATATGGCATAGTGCTGATCCTTCTTCTTCATGCGGTAGAAGACGCGCAGTGAGTTCCCTGTCGCTATGCATTCATTCATTTCGGATGTAAATGTGCCCATATCATCAGGATGCACAATATCCCGGAGGAAGGTATCGACAATGTCCTCTGGCTGATACCCAGTGATGGAGAATGTACTGGGCGAAGCATACTTAATGCGACCATTCGAATCGAGGATATAAAGCACGTCTTTGAGCTCCTCGACGACCTTGGCAGGCCAATTCCTACGCTTCGTGAACTCGGTCAATGCACTACCAGCTGCATTGCCACCCACGCTCCCGCTGCCATTTCCATTATTCCCAGTGGGCTGGGCTTGTATTTGCTGCTGCAAGTCACCTCCAAGCGCAGCGTTGACGGGCAGTGGCACCGACGGCCCCACCGGACTGTCTCCCGGCGCCAGGGTACTTGGCGGGGTTGGGTGCTGGAAGGGCTGCTCTTGGGGAGAGGTCAAATCCCCCAGGTCGTCGAGGTTCATGGGTATGTTATCGAAGTTAGTCATATCGAACATGGACATCATATCATTCTGGGCATCCGCATCCAGCTGTTTCGCGGGCGATCAATCAGCAAACGTCAGCCAAACAAACAGGTGCTCTGCGATGGGTGGAAGCTGTCGCCGGGTATGAGATGGAACAGAATAAAAAAGAAAAAACTTTATCCTGTGTGAAGGAGGTATGACGACCAAAGTCGCACCAAGACGTAAAAGGGAAAAGAAGAAAACTGGGAATGGGGAGAGTGAGTGTGCATCAACTGCATCAACTGCATCGACAGCACCGGCAGGCTGGTCTGGAGCCAAGGCAAGGTTAACGTACTGGATGCATCGAGGTTGGGGCTGAGAAGCCAAAGAACATGGGATTTTGCTGGGCGGGATCCATGATTGCGACTGATATCGATAGCGGGCTTGTTCTTGGTTTTGGTTGGAGGTGCCGAGGGGTTGGCTGGTTACTGGTCGCGGGCTACCGGCGCAGCTGCACTCGACGGGTACGGTGCGGTACGTTGCGGTACGTTGCGTTGCGCTAGTGAAGCACCCAGCGGCGACGGTCTCACTTTGACTTCTTCCTTGATTTCTTGCTTTTCTTGCTTTTCTTGCTGAGTCACTTAGACCAACACCGATTGATTTCGCCAACGACGACTTCGCATGCGACGGAAGAACAAAAGAGCAAAAGATGAAGACAGATCGGTCGTGTTTTCTGCTTTCCGCATCTGGTGGCGCAACCACGTTCTTCTTGTCTCTTGGAGGGTGGGCGGAAACCATGTAAATGCGCAACAGCCAGCCAGGTTCAACTCGTTGACTTTGAGATCAACACAACTGCACCACAAACTCTCCCCCCTCCTCTTGCGCTTTAGAAAGGACACGAGGACACGACGGACGACGAGTTCAGCGGTTGAGTGACGGCGACGGTGGCTGCGAAAAAGGGAGCAGTGCGGTCGGTGGAAAAGGAAGCGTGGAGGTGCTGGATAGAAGAGAAGGGGGATTTTGGAATAGGATGGGATTTCTCATTTTCCCGATACTCAAGTAATCGAATTGGATTCTGTTAACCCCAACAGTCCCACGGGATGATTGGACGACTTGGAGGGGGATGCTGAACAAAAGACTCTCGGAAGGCGGGGCAGTCTGGCTCATAGGCCAGGGTGCGTTGCACACGACTTGTGCTATGCCAACTTAGCAGGCCATCTAGGGCCATATAGTCCTGGAATTCGGGCCCGGGAAGGGAAAGGGATCTACCAAGCTAGAATAGCTGTACGTATGGCACAGATCCCTATGTCATAGTAGGCAGACGGGGCAGATAAGTTGGCATTTAGTGTAGGTATGGAATGGGACCTTGAATCTTGAATGGCCTCTTGCGTAGTTTCTGTAGACTCTTATGGAGTAGGTACTTGGTAACGCGAATTTGGGGAGATAGATATAGACATAGACTTAGCTTTCCAAGTTTGTTGCTCGCCAACAGTCCCCCCAACAATCGTCACTTTTCACATATGATGAGTAGGATTTCATTTATTCACCAGAGACATTCAGCATAATGCGGTGGCGGCCGCGGCGGCAAAGGGCTGCAGATGAGGTGATAACTAAGGCTGGCTGAACAGGGGAGGAACAAATGCTCCGTTACTAGAGGGAGACGTTAAGGCAGGCCTTTCTGGGTTCCAACGGCGGCTACTCACCTAACCTAGTAGACCAAGTAGGTAAGTAAAGTAGTAGGCGGGTTACATAGCACACTTTACTTACTTACTCAAGTATCTCAACTATGTCGCCAAGTGGCGATTAAGACGGCCCTGAAATCCATTAGCAGTAAGAAAGAATGAAACTAAGAGAACACGAAGGGTACTATTGCGCAAACTCTTACTCGGTAAGCCAGGACTAATAGATACAAGCACGAAACTCGTAAAGCTGGGAATTGGCTCCCGCTACCAAGGGAAGTACCTAAACACAAACAATTATCTACGGATAACTTGCATTCTGACCTGCAGTACGGAGTAGCATGAAAGTTCTCGTTATTTACCTACTCTTCGAGTGACTTAAAATTCCTCCTCTGGTACTAATTTGTCGCCATACACTTGCTATTCTAAAGAATATTACCTTTTAATAAAGATCTAACACTTGTGTCTTTCTAGTATGCCTAAAGGCGTTGAACTACTATAGGACATCACTTCCAATGGCTGGCGCACAAGACCTTTGGTAACCAGGTGGCTTGCACCCGGGGGGACTGGCAAGTGGGGGTTAGCTGCATATCCTTATGCAGAGGTACCACCTGCGCAATGTCACCTGCCAGGTACTTGAGGTAACGGACCTTCAGGGACCCCTACCGAGCAACTGTATCCAGTGGCAACGGCTGCCTAGATAACCACCTGCACCAACCTAACGGCGCGTCTTTAGCTAACACCACTAAATAGCTAGGTAGTTACATCACCATACGCGTCTTCCGATTTTTTGATAGCGCCTTCGACCTCTACTGACAACCCGATAATTCACATCTTCTTGTTTTCTCACCCAAGCTTCCGCGCACGCTATACCAGACCAGTCACATAGAATTCTCTCGTTGCAGCTGGTATTCTATCCCGTCTCATTAACGGGCGTCGCAGCAATTTCCACCATCCGAAGGGCGTTCCTCACATTACCTTAGTGCCCCGGATCATGGGACCGAGCGTGAGAGTGTGAGAGTGTGCGCCTTGATCTCGGAGCTTGCCCTACCCTATTCCACCTCTCTCCACGTCCATGACCATGTCTAAGATCGACAAGCTATCCATTACGGGCGTGCGGTCCTTCGGTATCCTGACAAACCAGAGCATAACCTTCTTCACCCCGCTTACCCTCATTGTCGGCTACAATGGTTCCGGCAAAACCACCATCATCGAATGTTTGAAGTATGCAACCACCGGTGAGCTACCCCCGAACAGCAAGGGCGGGGCCTTCGTCCACGATCCGAAGCTTTGTAGCGAGCGCGAGGTTTTAGCTCAGGTTAAGCTCCGGTACAATGTCCCGCCCAACACCAGCTACATTGTCACTCGGAGCCTACAGCTCACCTTGAAGAAGGCCGCGAGATCGCAAAGGACCCTTGACGCCACCTTGCGCAGCGAATGTGATGGAGAAAAGAACTCCATCTCTTCGAAAGAAGCAAATTTGAACAAGGTCGTTTCCGACACCCTTGGCGTGTCACCCGCTATTCTCGATGCTGTCATATTCTGTCACCAGGAAGAGTCACTATGGCCCATGAGCGAGCCTGCTGCTCTGAAGAAACGATTTGATGAGATTTTTGAGGCAATGAAGTACACGAAAGCTATCGAAAATCTCAAGGTACTCCGGAAAAGGCAAGGCGAAAATTTGGCCCAGCTCAAGACGAAGGAGATCGGCGATAAACAGAATAAAGATAAGGCCGAAAAGTGTGAGGCACGATCTAGAGATCTACAGGTTGAGATTGATGCTCTGAGACAGGAGGCAGAAAATCTTCACGTTCAGGTGCTAGACGCAGAGAAAAAGGCTACAGAGCGACGCAGAATGGCCAATAGTTATCTTCTCATTGATAATGACTTGAAGATGAAGACGGAGGAACTTCGCATTCGCAAGACGACTCTAGAGGAGTCCAAGAGCAGGATGGACGAAGAGCTAAGTGAATCAGATGAAAGGTTACAGGATGCACTCTCCCAGTACGAGGAACACGTCGCTCGATACGAGCAAGACCTAGAGGAGAATAAACATCAGTATAGGGAGTACAAGAAGAGCCTCGACGAATCTCGCCACCAACACTCTGAGAAGCTAGCCGAGCGGGGCAGACATCAATCTGACGAGGCCAAGTACGAACGTCAGCTTGAGTCGCGAGTCCACCTCGTGCAACAGGCGGCGCAGCTTCATAGTATTCGCGGGTTTGATGGTGATCTAGACGATCATAAAGTGCAGTCGTTTTATGAGCGCATCCAAAGGCTCCTGGTAGACAAGAAACACGAGCTAGAACGCCTTCAGACCCAAAATGCCAGTGAAATGGATAACCAGACAGCTGTTATAACCGACTTAGAAGGCCAGAAATCGCGACATACCCAGAATCGTGTGTTCGCAAAGCAGAGGATTGCTGCCTGCGAAAAAAGCATCGCCGCTCTCCAGAGGGAGCTCAACGCAGTGGAGATAGACGAGGGTGCCAAGGCAATACTAGATTCTGAATCTAAGGATCTAGAGTCACGTTTTCAACAGGCATCTCTAGATCTGCATAACGCAGATTTCGACCGCAAGCTGCAGCAAGAAGAATCCCAACTGCAACAACTTGAGGGTGAAAGTAACAGACTTGGCCGTGAACTCGTGGAATCTACGAGACTTCTCTCCGATCGAGCGCAACTAGAGGTTCGCAAGGACGAGTTGATGGAGAAAACCCGTAGACTCGCGACATTGCGGAGCACCTGGAATGAAAAACTGTCTGCGCTACTGGGTGGAGACTGGGACCCTACCACTGTTGAGAAGGAGTTTCACAAAGGCTTACAAGTCAAGACCCAGGCTTTAGAGAACGCCTCCCGGAAACGCGATGACATATTGCAGCAGCTGAAAACGATACAGACGAACTTGGCAAACATCAAAGAGCAGAACAAGCGACGTGATACTGAATCCACGAGGTGCAAAAATCTCGTGGTCGGGGCACTCAAAAATGTTGATCCAGACGCAGACTTTGGGGTTGACGCTCTTCCCACGGAGATTGAGCGTCTTGAAAGTGATATTGTGACGTTGAAGAATGACCTGTCGTTGTCGACGGAGATGGGCAAGTATTATGCTGGCTGTAGAAAAACCATGGATGAGAAGAATAGGTGCGAGCTTTGCGAGCGCCCTTTCGCCAACGCCAACGAGAAATCGAGGTTAGCCGCGAAGATACGAGCTGTCCTCGAGCAATTTGGAAAATCCGAACTGGAAGCGGACTTGAAAGAGTCTGAGCAGCTTTTAAGTCACCTTCGAGCGGCTCGTCCTCAGAGCGAAACATTCATGCGCTTGCGTGAGGAAAAGAAAGAAGCCGAAAAGGAACTACAAGACGCTCAACGTAAAGAAGCTAGCATTCTCCGCTCTTTGGAAGAGATGGACGACACAGTCCGAACGAAGCAAGAGGACCGACAAGAGTTTGAATCAATGAACAAGACCGTACTCAGTATTTCGCAAATCCACAAGGACATTGTGGAAGCAGAGGCACAAGTCGACCGGATAATGTCCCAGCAGCAGTCCAGTGGTACCATTCGAAGTACTCAGGAGATCACTGAGCTACAAAACGAATGTGCAGAGCAACTAAAAGTTGTGAAGAATAAGATAAGCCAGTTGTCAAATGATAAGCAGCGTATGCGAGATACTCTCACCGCGTTAGAGCTAGAGCGCAGCGAGTTACGGAACAAACTAAGTCACGCCATCCGACAGCTTGAAAGGAAGAAAGACTACCAAGATCAGATTCAGGGTCAGAAGTCTGATATTGCAAAGCAGAAAGAAATCATTCAGGAAGCCGATAAGGACTTGGAGTCTGTAGAACCCGAGATCTCCAAAGCACGAGCCATCAGAGATGACATCCTACAAAGAGGGCGTGACAAGGAAAAGAAAGTTGCCGGTGAGCGAGATGGCCTTGCAGGTTCTGTGAGTGAGCTGAGGATGATCGACAATGACATTCAGGACTATCTGAGACGTGGCGGCCCATCGAACCTCAGTCTTACCGAACAGGCGATTCAAGCACTGGAGAAAACCATCAAGCGTACAGACGATGACATGAATGCTCTGATTGCGCGCGCCAATAAGATGAAGGATGATATGGCAAGCAGTGACAGGAAAAAGAAGAATATCATAGAGAATCTAACCTTTCGCAAAGCAACGCGTGACGTCGACACGCTCGAACGAGAAGTTAGGGAGCTAGATTCTCGGAAGGCGGAAGACGACTATCGTCGTCTCGAAGCGGAAGCCAGTCGTTTCGATTCCCTACGTCACATGAAAAACGCTGAACGGGGTTCGGTGATGGGGACCATGAAATCTAAAGACGAGGAACTCGTCAAGTTGATAGAAGAGTGGACGCTTGAGTACAAGAACGCTGCCCAGACATACCGCGAGACACATATCAAGGTGGAAGCTACCAAGGCGACCATTGAGGATCTTGGGCGATACAGTACGGCCCTCAACAACGCCATCATGCAATATCACGCCATGAAGATGGAAGAAGTAAACCGGATCGCCGGCGAGCTGTGGCAGAACACCTACCAAGGCACAGACATTGACACCATCTTGATCCGGTCAGATAGCGAGGCCGCGAGCGGTCGAAGCTCGTATAACTACCGCGTGTGCATGGTGAAACAGGATACGGAGATGGATATGCGAGGAAGATGCTCAGCCGGTCAAAAGGTGCTCGCCTCTATCATTATCCGTCTAGCGCTCGCCGAGTCATTCGGCATTGGCTGCGGGCTCATTGCCCTGGACGAGCCGACGACCAATCTAGACCGCGACAACATCAAGTCTCTGGCCGAGTCCCTGCATTCCATTATCAAGGCTCGCCGCGCCCAGAAGAACTTCCAGCTCATCGTCATCACCCACGACGAGGAGTTCCTTCGACACATGCGGTGCTCTGATTTCTGCGATGATTTCTGGCGCGTGAGCCGTGATGAGAAGCAGAACAGTCGCATTGACCGCGAGAGCATAGCCACCATTGTTTAAGCGCCATCTTGTGCGGTTCGCGAGCTTTGTTCGGTGGATGGAATAATTTAGATGTGACTTGGCCTGGATTTCAGGAGGGACATAGCGAGGCGTTTTCTATTCGGGGCTTCTCTTTATCTTGCTCTACCTGTTAGGGACTATCGCCTCGCTTATTAAATGGCCAGATAGCAATTGTATCTTAATGGGTTTGGGATCAGACTGTCGAGCTAGGTGTCCATCTAGGTCTATAGTATATACACCCCCACGTTAAGGGGTTGTCGCCATATGCTCTCGCTCTGTATCTATTTGCTTGCCATAATCTGAATCACAATGTGATGTGCTATACTGTCTGTAATGGTGTATAATATCACTTACCTGACGCTGAAGATAGCTTCGGTTCATGTCCGCTTATATGCATTCCTACGGCTGTCCAGGACCAAGTATACCAAATGGCAGTTGGACAGCCTGACAATTGTAATCTTGGGGATCAGCCATCATGCTATCTTGGTATAGTTGAGCATTATATATATGCATTATTTATATCGGGTTATTATATTCTTTCTTCGTTATTCGTGCTGTTCTCATCGCTTAGACAGTCATCTTGTAGTACGTGCTTCTTTCAGATATCTAAGCTAAGCTTGTGTGTGCACTTCTGAGATGATATACGTACACACACACACACACACACATATATATATATATATATGTTCGGACTAGTAGTGAGGGCGCTTGGATATGTAATCTTTCATAATGTTGGTTAACGCAAGTGATTCTACGAGCTCAGCTGCTTCCGTTCGTAGAAGCAACTCATTACTCTCCTCTGATCTGGTCTGATCTGATCTGAATCCGCCTCGATATATTTACCGCGCAAGTTTGGTATACTAGCAACCATTTAAGACAGACACGATCACAACAAGCCCAAGCTGCATAGCATGGCATGACATGCTTGCTATTCCCATTCTACAAGCTCCTCTATATCAGATCAGAACCTAGACTACTACTGTCTGTCCCCAACTGAACTCCTCTATATACTCAGTAAGTTAAATTACCAGCATGTGTGAAGGGTCACACGTATCCAGTAACATCTAACATGATACAGTAAGGGGGCAGGGCAAGTCACAGCCAGAAATGAAGGCAAAAAAAGATTTTATCGTATTGGTCTCATTGCCCGTTCCATTTCCTGCTCTGGATCGATCGGTCGTATCAAGTTATGTTATGTTACAAACATCAAGACTGTATGTAGGTCCCTTACTCGAATTTCACCTACCTACCCAGTCGAACCCACCGCCCACCGATGCACCCGTAACCGAATTTCGCCAAGATACCATACAACATGGTCAATTCAATTTCCCAAAATGTAAGAGTCAAACACCACCACCCCAGACCTCGCTTTATCTCCTTTGCTCTCTTCCATTATCTCTTAAGAGTCGCTCTATGAATATCTCCTCGTCACACCCCCATCATGTTTGATTTCCTATCAGCCTGCTATCAAAGACAAGAGTGAAGAGAGCTCGTTGAGCCTAAAGTATCAAGAGGGTACCCTAGTCTTTATCCATGGCATCGGTATTTTCAACCTTCTTACTCTCTGATTCGGACTCGCTGGGCTTCGGGTCCTCATTAGTAACAGCTGGAGTGGAGCCATCTTCTTCCTCCTTCAGCTTCTTGCTTGCGGAACCTGCCAGCCCATCCTCTGCGCTACGCTTGGGCGTCGAGGCTCGCTGCCCCGGCTGATCCTCGTCAACATCCATCTCATCATTCTGCCCATCTTTGGTGTCTTCATTGCTCTTCGATGAGGCTACGGCATCGAGAGGCTTGCGACCCACCGCGGCTTGAACATCGATTCCCTGCATCCTACTACCTGCCGCGATCGAGCTAGGGAGGGTTGATGATGTTGTGGACTGTGGGCCGAGGTCATCGGCACCAATTTCCTCGGGACCAGATGCGTGGGGTTTCTCCTCGTCCTCAGCGTTGTTGCTATGGACGGATCCGATCGCGACTGATATGTGGTCAGCAGCGGCGCCCACGCTCTCGCCCTCGAGAGTCGTGGAGGACGGTGTTGACGCGCTGTGAGATGCTGGGTTCGGTGAGTCAGAGGGTTCCGCAGAGGACGGGGCGCGTGCTTGGTTTTGGGATTGTGCTAGTGATCGCTGCTGCTGAATACGTGCTTGAATCTGCTGGTGCTGCTGTTGTGCCGCGGCACTTGCGGTCGGAATGTGATGGCTAGGCACGAGCTGGCTGACAGGCACTACTCCTGCTTCTTGTTCTTGTCGTAGCAACTCACCTTGCGTGACGCTTACACCTCGTGCTCCCATGGAAGGGATACCATTCACCGAGACCGAGACCGTCTCGATGCTCCCCACGCCGTTGGGACCATCGATCGTCTCAGTGCTCTCGGTCCGTACCTCTCCTTCGAACTCTGCCGGCCTCTCTTGCGCTGAACTTGAGTGCTGTGACTGCTGGGGCTGTGATAATTGCGCCGCTTGCATAGCTGGAGTTGTGACTGATCGTTGATTGTGTGGTATCCACGGGATGGGTGTCAGAAGAGCCCCTCCTAGGGCTTCGTCACTTCCGGGGGAAGCCCATGGCGATGGACGGGTCGGCGCCTCTAACACGCCATTTGCCAGATTCGTCGGTATCTCGGCATGAGTAGAAGGTAGTGGATAGACATTTAATCCAGAGGTGACATGGACAACGCGATCAAGCGCGTGGAGATAGGTGATCAGCGAGCGATAGTGCTGTTTTGGGTTTACAACGAGCTCTGAGATGCGCTGTATAGTGTGCGGCGGATATGTAGGGAATGTTGATTTGAGGTATGATGTGATTTCGGAGAGCATGGAATCCAGCTGCGGTGGGTAGGGCGCCTGGGGGGAGGGGGGCCGAGGCGGCTGGAGCTTGTGCTTGTGCTGGAGTTGGAGTCGGAGGGACTGGGGGGGCCGTCTGTGCCACAACGGGATTGTTATTCTCCTTGTTAGTATCTGACAGCGGGCTCGAGTTACGACGATCGGTGGGAGATGATGATGACAATGGCGCGAGGAAGTTTTCCGACAAGTCTGAATCGGGGCGCCGTGGGACAGATGACGGAATGGTCGCCGCCGACGAGAAGGGCCGGGGTGGAGGCGGAGGAGGCGGAAGCTTGGGTATAGGAAATCCGGCATGGGCAATCTATCTCTAAGGGTCAGAATGCGTAGAATGCGTCGACAAGAAACTGTAGTGATTCTGCGAAAGAGGCATTCACACCTTTTCGATACGCGCCGTCACACGCGGTAGTAATGCGGGCCATGAAGAGCTATCAGAGACGGCAGCGGTCAGTATATCGCAGTCAACGAGAGAAGATAGGATCAGACGATTGAATTCAAGCTTACAAGTCCATGGACCGGCCGGCAGCGAGGCCTTTCAGAATGTCGTCGTCGTCGATCTCCATGGCGTCGCTGTTGTTGGTGTAGTTTAGATGTAGGTACATTGACAGACAGCCCACGCGACCGTAGGTAGATCGCAGCTCGGTAGCGACAGCGATTCCATTGGTGACGGGCGGGAGCAACAGTGGGGTCCTAGCCATGCCAAGACCTACTAGGTAGGTACGTACTTATACGTACAGCCGCCTGACGGTGGAATCCGTATACTCTAGTATTTATACAACTATTTATACCAATGTTTATACCACTGTTTATACCACCTCTTTGGTATTTATATCACTACCGATTATACGGAGTCTATTGTCAGGTGACTGTACATATATACTTTATATATACTGAGTACAGCTTGCTAACTTTAGTCAAGTATAGCATGAAGGGGTATCTTTTCCTTGAAGTTGTTTCACTATTTACCTTTCTTAGTCGCGGGCTTCAATGGTTTCACTAATTCCTTTTTTACCTCTTGAGCCCATTTATTCACCATGTCGACAACCAGCGCCGCTACAGCTACTATGCAGTGACCCTACATTGTACGGCCATTTTGGCCGGCGAGGTATTAATCGAGTCTAGATTAATAGGGGTAGTCACAATAGGGGCAACCTTCTTGTTCCAATTTTCCCTTTGCGCTTGCGCTCGGTTGTGTTTGCTATCGTGAGGCTATGTGAGGCTCACGTTTGAACCAACATGTAAAAATATATAAATCGTACTAACAAGCTCAATCAAGACTAACAGGTAGTGTCTTCAACCCCCGGGCCCCCAAATTGTATTTTCCAGTGGATCCCACCTTCAAGTGATGGAAAGAGAAATCATCTCCAACACCCCGGTTTCATGGCATTTTTGGTTTGTGTTGAGACTAACAAGGGAGGCCGATTGTCGAGATCTAGCACCCTTGAAATCTTCCTAACGATCCGACTTGTTGGCTCGCTTATTGTTACCTGCAAATCAAGAAACCCACGACGCCACTACCTATACCTATGGTGATGCATAGGAAAATCATTAAGTTTAACCAAGAAAAAGCTGACATATGCAAACTTTCAATGATGCTCTAGAGTAGACCTAGTTGATAGGTATCTCGTATATTGAACCTATAGAAGCACATCACATCATAATCTGCAAGTTGTAGAACCAGTAACAAGCCACGGAATATCCTAGACGTCAATGTCTGCCAACAAATCAGTCAACTGGGATCTCGCCTCCGTCAGTTGGGTCGCGAATGGATTTGTCGCCCATTTCGTGGAGGAATTCCTCCAACCTAGGCTTGTAGTAGTCCCACTCGCTTTCAATCAGCGAGACTTCAAACTGGGAGTATGCTAAGTCCATCTTGACTGTTTCCATGGAGGACTTTCCGGTCGTGACCTCGACTACGTTGGCAGTGACTTGAAAGACAACAAATCGAAGGGCTGTTGAAGATTGTTAGTTGCATCACGACACAACATTTAGGGACTGTGCCGCTCATACAGGCTTTGACATCTCTTGCCTGCGAATCCCACTGGCACACGTTGAAAAAGGACCAGAGGGTGTGATCCTCCGAGTAGTGCCCGGTTTCGCGGACCATCTCAGTAATAGACGTAAGGACTTTCTCGAGTGCCTGCGTCATGCTTTTGATGCCAACTATGCCTTCCAGGATAGCTTTCATCAGCGTGAAGTGGAACTGGGATCTCTCGACCTCAAATCTCTTCTGCACAATCTCCCCTGAGGAAGTCGCGAACCTGGAAGTACATAGGCTTAGTGTTTCGATTCTTGATCGAATAGGCGCAGTGCAAGTATTGGTAACTTACCATCCCATAGACGAAGATTCCAGGAGCGTTGAATACACCTTGATCCTGTAGTCACTACGCTTCATCTGAGACTCTTTCGACATGTCATCCGGCAATCTATTATTGTTGATCTGCTCCCTTGTATTTGTGCCCCCAAAAATGTCCAGCCATTTCTGCGATAGGAGCAGGACGTTCTGGAGGTACTTGACTCGATCTTCGTGGCCTGGTGGAATGTTATTCGTCTCCGCGTTAACATATTCGCTCCCGGTGAGGTCGTCACTTCCCATGTCCCACTTGGAGGGAGGCTGCGGGGAACTTCGGCCCTTTCCTGGTGGCGGAGGGACCCTGACAGGGATGTCCTTCACGAACTGGGAGTTGGGCATGTTGTTCAAAAGAGCCATAGCGATATTTGTCGTGAAGACAAATTGTGTTGGGAGAGGGTTTGTTCAGAGGCAAGTGACAATCTGTGAAACTTGAGAGTCTTGCTCGAGGCAAGTAGGAAGGTGGTATATACGGACCAGAAGACTGCTTTTTATAATCTTGAGTTGTTTAGAGACAACCGCTGGTTGAGATGAAATATCATGAACAACTAACGCTTCTCTGCTGGAAGAGTAACACTTCCGGAGAAACGATAGGTCATACTCATCAAGCTGAAAATCTATCGTAATTCCTGTTGAGACTTTGTCTATGTATTACTGAGTGTGAAGAATTATCGCGTGATTATGCATGCCTCGGCTTCTCGCGTAACGTAATTCACGGGAGAAGTAGTAATCTAATGTAACAACAGACCTAACAACCTCAATAAGCCAACAACCACAGAAGAAACCAATTAGCTACGCCTATGGTGGATTCTGTAGCTTCTGTGCAATTACGTAAATCACGACATGCTTCACTGCGTCTCCCACGGCGTGGCGTACGTGTAATTACGCGATGCTACTGACCGCTACTTTGATGCCCCTTTGATCTATTGATCGCTTGCGTCTTGTGCTGTAAGCGACTCCCTATTACGAAGGTACTTTTTAGTTTTTCGAATCTTGAAAAGCGTAGAATTTGCTTTCCGAAGCTCTCTAACCTCTGGCCTAAGTTGGGTTACCTCGTGAATTATCGCTTGTGTTCCTTTGTAAGCTTATCAACTGCCGAATAAATTTAACATTGGAGAGCTTATTTGATTGCTAGATACCCGACTTTTAATGAAATCAAACTTCGAAATAGCTTCAAGCGGATTCGATAGTGTATTTGAGGTCTAAGAGAGGGTGTTTAGACCAGGAAACCTAAGAAACGATGGTGTCCGTATTACCACATCCAAGCGCCACAAACAAGCGAGATATCACGATTCGTAACACAACTGCCCACTATCTCGTAAACAACCCGTCATTTAGTAAACTGCCAAGCAATATTACTCAAGCCATCAACGGCGTGTTTTCCATAGTCTTTCAGTTCCCCGGCTTGCAGGCCCCCCTTTCCAAAGCTTGAATTATTAGTTCTTGATCGTAAACCGAGTTTTACGTTGGAAATAATACGTAGGTTCAAGAAAAGTTAGAGCTCCCTGAGACAGCTAGAATCCTTACGTCGGGCAACAAACGGTGCGCTAACTACTGAGTAAAGCTACGAGTTAAACTATCATATCGTCGAGAACAATCGAATATTTCGCCTGCCAAGGGGTGAAAAATAAGCCGGACGCCTCTTACTGTAGATGGCTGAGGTAAAGTCTAGTATAAGTTTTACACCGCATGCCCGCCAGAAGAATACCGCAGACATGGTGACTTAGCCGAATGCCGTGTGTCAGGCTAGGACCCTTAGATTAGGTAGGAATTATATTAAGCTCGGACTTCTTTACTGTGACATGTTGGAAGTTTCAAGGTTCAGAACTCGCCTCAAATACTGCCTCACATGATCAAGATCGTCAACGAGTCCACACGACGTCCAACCTGATAAAGAATTCAATTTTCTCTCCTATTTCACTCATATTCTTCATTCTCCACCCACAATGCCTGCATACTCCCTCCCAGAGGTTGCAACGCCTCTCGTCCCAAAGGAACGGGTGATTACCAGTTCCACCAATCTAAGCAATGACTATGGAACACCAAACCTGGCATTCTTTTACCATGGGCTCTCCACCGCCGGGGACTTGGCCTCGCTCTGGAAGGACGTTGATTCCTGGAATGCGTGGGAGCTCTCAATTGCCGAGGAGCATGTTGTCACCCAACTGAATAACAATAACCTTCCGGACGATGACTCCATATCCTCGAGAATAATAAGAAGCGCCTATCGGGGCAAGGTAATTGCTACTTTGCGGGAACAAAACGAGTCGCCATGGTATGTCATGAGTATTGTTTGCCGAGTTTCAAAGTCTCTCACGGCAGCTAGCTAAGATCGATGACATTCCAGGTTGATAAAGAACTCAAGCCCCTCACCAAAGGACTTCAAAGGCGACATTGAAAAAGACAAGGTCAACGCCAAGATCCGTGAGCTTCTCCGAGGGTTCTATTCGACGTCTGGAGTTTTGAGGAACAACTTGGTTATCAACATTATCGCCAATGTTATTGCCTCAAACCAAGATGTATCTCCCCGCTATGTCTTGTCCGATGTTCAACTTCCACACGACAGCACAGTGCAAGATGCTTATCCAGGTTAGTTGTCTAGAGCGTCTTTGTTTAGTGCGAGCGCGTTGCTAACTATATAAAAGGTACTAAACAATGCAATTTCATAGTCACCCAGGAAGAACTAGCGGCAAGCGATGATGTACATCTTACCGTTGAGTGGGTAGACTCTGGGTTCAAATTGGACACGGCCGCGTGGAGAGAGTATAGTGGAAATGAGGAAACCCAGGAACGTATCAAGGCAGGTCGAAAGATCCTTCAGGAAATGAGGCTGAATGTAAATGATCAAGTTGTGCCAACGAGCGAGATTTGAGGTTGAGCCTGAGCTTTATCCCCTTGGATTAAGGCCAGACTTATGAATCTTGGAGCTAGATACATAGTGAAGACAAGTTTTCCATAAAACCGCTATAGGGGCTGCTACTACAACATGCGCGTGAATAGGATTCATAGCTCTCGGCGGTTTGCGAATGAATAGATAGATGTGTCGTGCCAGCAGTTGACTTGAGCGAGGTCGTACAGTGTCGCGGAGGTGGAAAAACGACGCCGTTAATACCTCCACGGTATTAACGGTATTGATAGGCACTACTCTCCGTGACATACAGATGCAGGCTAGTTTTAGCGCCGGGAGAGTTCTCCAAGCGGCAAACTATACCCTGCGTGTGTAGCTTAACAATGAGGCGGTTGCGCTGTGCCGCATGTTTACATCGAACGTTGTTCCCGTAGAACTCCACAGGTAAGAAATCCTTGCGATTGGGGCAACCGTAGTATAGGGAACTCTAGTTTCAGATGCTACAACCTTTAGTCTTGGAGGCTTCCATATTAACACTTTAACATTTGTATGCAACATTGGGAACTTGACACGAGAGCCCGTGCTGTTGATTTGAACGTGGAGGATTGCGTGACGATGACCTTATAGCTGCCCAGGTCTCCGTTTTGCCATCGGTATATTGACTCTACCGGCCGATGCTCCGTATTGTGGGAAGCCGACCCGTCGAGCTGCGAGGTTATGCGGCCCCCCTTCTGCTTTGAATAATGCTGTGTCCACTCAGGCGCGGCGTACCTAGGTCGTCTATATAACGGCACCACGAGGCACCTATGCGTACCTACAATACTACGTTAAAGTCGCGAAGCGTCGCCGCTAATCACCTACTCTACTTACCTACTTAAGTAAGCAAGCTTGGTTCTAATGAAGCGGCAACTATTACAGCTATGCCTCAGATATAAAGGGCGCCTTGGTACCGCCCAGCCTCTTAGAGATCAAGGCGGTTTCGGTCTACCGGCGTGTCCTGCTACGTCGATGTTATAACGCCTCTGGCAGTAAGATCACGTAAAGTGCCCCCAACCAAGTGTAAGCTCCCCGTCACAAGCGTGTGCGTGCTCTCCGATTCCGCGCCCAGCTTAATCGCATAGGCCAGGGCGCTTTCAAGACTATCCTCGATGTGGACCTCAGCCCGGGACCCGGAGTGGCGCCATCGTACGGCAAACTCTTGCAGCTCGGACTCGTATCTTTGCCAGTCGATGTTCGATTCCGACTCGTTACCTTGGTTATGTGAGTACCAATCTACAGTAACAAAAACATACAAGTCGTCCCCTTACCTTTGAAACCACCCAGCGGCCTGCCGCAGGAGAAATTCGTGAAGATGACATGATCAAATTCGAGGCTTTGTGACGCCTCCGCTAGCTTGGTGAGCACATTTGGAGCCTCCCGTTCCTCTGACATCTGGCCAAATATGAGGATCCTTGTGGTTGGTTTCCTGTCAAGTGGAATTAGAAATGCTCAGCCAGTCGTTCTCTGCCAAGGCATGACATACCCAATTACGGCAGATGCTTCGATAAACCACTTGGCCGCTTCGACCACGCTCATTTCGTTATGGGCTCCGTCTAGGAACCAATGTAGGTCCCCTTCCCGGATATACTGAAATCTCCCGAGCCATGCAAAGCTGGCAACCCCTTGGTGTATGTCTTCAGGCTGTAGTGACTCGGTTCTGTGTGTAGCAGCAATGAACGCGCGTACGCATGCGAGGGCAACGGCACAGTTCCCTCTCTGCACGTCTGGTTTCAGCTGCAGCGAGTCCTTCGGTAGATCTGGCTCGTCCGAGACGAAACGCAAATCAACCCCTTTCTCTTCAGCTCTGCTGCGGAGCACATCCGCCGGGCCAGGTTCCTGCGCAGCCGAAAACGCCAACGCGCCAGTTTTGAAGATGCCTGCTTTGTGCCAGGCAATGTTGTTCAGCGTTGGCCCCAGTTGCTTGGCATGGTCCATCCCCAGCGGTGTGACGATCGTGGCTACGGGTCGATGAAAGAAATTGGTCGCGTCGTACTCGCCGCCGTGGTGGGTTTCGTAAATAGCAGCCTCAACGCCCTCCCGCACGAACACATGTGTTGCCAACAGTGCAAAGAGCTGAAGATACCGCGGCAGATCATCTAGTTCGGACAATTTATCCCAGACTTCGAAGAAGTACTTGGCGAAGCGACGTTCGTCCAGGGGTTCAAAGTTGATGCGGATCCTTTCTTCGGGACGTAGGAGATGAGGCGATGTGTAAAGTCCAGTTTTCCTTGGAAATCCCGTCCTTTGACCATATGCTCGCAGAAGCGATTCCGCGAAAGCACAGGTGCTTCCCTTTCCTTTCGTCCCCGCAACATGGATCACATTGAGCTTATCAACATCTCCGAGCTGGACGCGGAAACATCAGTACGCCGACACCCCTGTCTGCGTGTAGCCACGTACAGAGTATCCCAGCACGCGCAACCATTCAGTCATACCATGTATACTCGGGGTCCCCCTCAGGTCCAACTTTCCTTTCGCATCGGGGATTCGATCGTGGTCTTTCAAGCTGTTGACGTGATTCGCCGGTCTTTTGGCGCGTTTCCTCGTTCGTAGTATGGAAATGGCTTTCTGGAGAGAAAAGAGTTAGAAACTGGCGGAATACATTTCGGGTATCAGGTCTCCAAAGACCTCACCTCGTAGCTCCGATCACCGGTGCCTTCTACCGACATTGTGCTCATCGCCGCTCTGATTGCGGGTGCAAAGGATCGCCGCATCCGAGCGAATGATTTATGTCTCTGGGGCTGGACTACGCCGGCTGACAGGATTGAAGGAAAGGCGCCGTTAACCCATCATATTGCAATGAGGCATCAGCACGATAAGCAATAGCTGAAAATATCTCTTCTGTCGGCGCCCGGGCCATGTCTACTCCCATCCCCAAGCCATGGGCTTCTGCCATGGGGGAATGATTGGCGGGAGTTGCAACAGCCCCACTGCCTTCGACAAAGGAACTTCTGTTATTGGTAATATTGAGTAACACAGGGCCAGAACCCCTGCTATCACCTTGAGCCTTACTTCAAATACCAGGTAATCAGCTCTGCTTTTGAGCTTCGTCTTCTTGGGGTTATCCTACGTTTACTCATGTGAAGAAAAGTTCATCGTTTCGATGGCCGGGACAACCGGACGGTCCGCCAGTTTGCCCCTTCTTAAAACTCCACAATTCCCGTCCGAAGACTAAAATGTTATCGTTCGTACACCGGCCCGCCACGCCCGGGACGGGACGAATTCGACTAGTACAGCTTTTACCCACTCCGGCCGTTGCCCCATCAAATGAACATCAACATCGTCATTATCATGATACTGTGACAAACCATTTTGATGTTCGCTGCACCCTAATTCATACTTCCCTTGATGATCACCCGCCCTACGTTGCTCTATCGTATGCCTGGGGTGATGCGACGAGGTCAAGTCCCATACTAGTTAACGATGCCGTTTACTATGCAACCAAGAGTCTTGCCGTGATGCTAGCTAGTCTTGCACCTAAAGATGACAACGATAAGCCATTCGTAGCTTGGGTCGATGCTCTATGCATCGATCAAGATGACGAAGAAGAGAAGACGGCGCAAGTTCAGCAAATGGCGCGCGTATATTCACAAGCCACGGAGGTAATATGTTGGCTCGGCACGGCGGCCGATCAGAGTGACGAAGCTATGCTTTGGATGCAGAAGTTCGGGGCTGAAGCATACCGTCTTGGCATTGGCGAGACACCAAGCATGCGCTTGATCAACCTTCTTCGCCAAGATCCGCAGAGTATTGTAGAAGAAAGCGTGAGGCGCTTTATCGCCGAGATAGTGAATCAATTCACATCCTGGAATCCCAAGGGCCACAGCCCGGTGAGCGGGCTCTTCCATCTTTTTGCGCGTTCATACTGGAGTCGCATGTGGATAGTCCAGGAAATCGTGTTGGGAAAGTCGGCTCGATTCGTCTGTGGAAACATGTCAGTAGAGGAGGATCAACTCCATCACACTCTACGGCTTATCCGCAATTTTGGCCATTATCAGGCTCTTGAAGCCTCCAGGGCCGCAGTGCTGGCAACTCGAGACAAGACGATAAACGCATCAAAGGGCCTTTCTGTCATCCAGACAATGAATCCAATCAATCTCTTAAAACTCAGAAGAGCAAGGGGACCATACGAACTGGTATACCTCATCCGGAGCCTTCGTCACTTCCAGGCCACAGATCCCCGTGATCGAATCTTCTCCCTTCTCAGTTTCGCCTCCGACGCCCCAGAACTCGACGTTCGACCCAATTACGCGATGTCCTATACCGAGATATATCTTAGCGTGACCAAGGCACTTATCGCCCGAGGATATCTGGAAGTTCTATCTCTATGTACTGGCCCGGATATCGACGAAACACCAGGTCTTCCTTCGTGGGTGCCCGATCTCAGCAAACCGCGCACGCGGGCGGCGCTTCAACAAAGAGCGCTGGTGAGAAAAGCGAAACCTCTGAGGTCGATACTCCAACCTTCTTACTCCACATCGAGACGCGAGAAAGCCAAGTGTACCTTTCATGAAGATAACGCGACTGGTACTGTCTGTCTCACCGTTGAAGCGGTTCATATTGGTCAAGTCCAGGGAGTAGGTCGCGTTTGGGAATCCTCGAACAGCAAGACTGACCACGCCGCGGAGTGGCTGGATAATCTGGACTCCATGTCACAGACGATGTTCAAAGAAGACAGACTGGCCCGGCTGAAAGCCATTTTTCGGACGGCGGTCGCGGACCAGGTTAGTCGCTGGAGTCTTTTATTTCCCTCTTAGGCAGGTTTCAGGCCTCATTGCTCCTGCCTGCTCCCGAAACATGAGCTGAACTCTTACTCTATTCGGCAACTACTGACTCCAGCGATGTTAATAGGAGGGACGCTCAGGTGAAGCGAAACCCAGACTATCCCCCGCTCTCGTCGAGAAACTGGTTACCGAGTTAGGGGACAGGAGGTTAAGCGAGGTGAGTCGCCAAGTCTTCAATGAGGTAGGTATGGCGGACTACGGGTTCCAGATGTACCTTATTGCGCAAGATCGGCGGCCTTTCTCGGTCGAAGGAAAGCTGCTTGGGATCGGGCCCGCGCAAGTGCAACCGGGCGATGAGGTATATGTGATCATAGGTGCCGACGTCCCTTTTATTCTCCGGAAGACTAATGACGCAGGCTTGAAGATTATTGGCGAGGCGTATGTTCACGATATCATGGATGGGGAAGCGCTGGATGGGACCAGGGAGCGGATGACGATTACTATTGCTTAGTTGAGTTACCTACCTGTGTTCAGAGTCAATGCTGTATATACTAAACCGACACGTCATATAAAGCTCATTAAATAGATTCAATAGCAATGAAACAACGAACCATCGTCCTTTAAGTGGTTGAAGATTTTAATTTTTAACTTTATAAGCTCTCCGGGGTACATAGGAGCACTAGGTCTAGGTAGTTTTGAGCGAAAAGTGCAAATGGTAGAAAAAGAAGCAATATTAGCAACTCGGTTCGAGGGCATCTGTTGACCGACTATGGCGGTGCGATGATCTCGCCCTCCTCTTATAACCGCTAGGCCTCTGTTTTGCTATCAGCGTGGTGACCTACTATCTAGAGCTACGGGCACTATATTGAGAGAAATGGAACGATCGAACTTTCTGTAACTACGTCTACTATTACGAGCAGAGAGACTGGGCCTTTTTCTGCGAATGCGGCGGCGACGATCATGGTATAGTTTGATAATTTGCTTACCTCTTACCTAGATTCAATCTCAACTAACAGACATACCTTCTCGCTCTCAGCTATCTAAAGCCTGTCCCTTCTTGTTTAAATCTATAAAATTGCCATTCTCAGGCCTACACTTACCTCTTGGCTTCATTTCTTCTTTCCGCATTAGTTAGTCTCCTAAAGCAAGTCACATATATTATTCTCGAGCCCCGTCTGCCATTTTCTTTTCTCCCTCTCTTATTCATCTATCACCATCAGCTATCACTATGATTATCACCATGACTATTACCATGATTGTCACCACCATTATTACCATCATCAGCAACACCAACAGCAACAGCACTATGCCGCGTAGCAGCAGCAGTAGTAGCACCAAGCGAGCGCTATGTTTTTCTTACATCCCTGATATTCCAGGCTTATACCCCAGTGAATGACTTACTAACGAAGCTTGTACAGTCCGGATGAGGCGACCACCTCCGCCGCCATCGACGTTAACGCTGATCTCACCACCCCTCCCTCCAGGTGACCGAGGCGGTATACCACCGCGCCCGGGCCCGCTTAGTCTTTGCGGAGGCAGCGCGAGTGACTGCTCGCTGGCAGTGAGACGATCTCGCCTACAGAGTGGCCGTGTACGACAAGTCACATCGCCGCCGCTGCCCTTAACGCCGATACTACAACCGCCTACCTCCGGTGGCTGAGGCCAAGTACCACCGAGCTCGGGCACGAGCGGCTGCTCGCTGTTGGGGAGACGACCTCGACTACATATTGGCTGCATAGGACGAGTCAATCGCCGCCGCGCCCTCGACGACTTCGTACTAACTTCATCATAAGTAAATATTTCTTTGAAAAGCGCACAGCACATAGCGCGCCAATGACCCAGGCTTGAGTGAGGGTTGGGAGACTTGGGAACCATTGTAAGGTATCTTCACTTAGTGTTTGGATAAGTAGGCCTGTTCACGAGAATAAGACACTGAAACTAAGACCTGGCTATAAGAGGCGGGAAGTAATTGAATCAACGTTAACATGCCTAGATGGATAATTCGATACTTGATGAACTCGCCCTTACTCATGTGTGGCAATGCTTTACTCTATGTCGGGAAGTGCTTGACTGTATGATCTGTCAGTGATGCAAAGCTTAATGTTCCCGTAGCTCACAGACAAAGTATCTTTAACACGGCAGTAAGCACTTAAGCAGTCTAGCGGATACATTATTTTCATATGGCCCGGTGGCGCCCTAAGGTACACTAGACCAGCGTTCCCGGTGTTTGGTAGCTAGCTCGTCGGCACTTGAGGGCCCTCAGGTCCAGTGAACGGCCCAACTGTTTGCAGCTTAAGACTATCACCGGTGATAGCATAAGGGTTAGGTCGTAAGGGAGCTGCCTCTCGGCTCCTAGGTTATAGGTATTTTAGACCACAACTTATATACATCGCGCCTGAGTGGGCACGGCATCGTTCAAAGCATAAGGGGGGCCGCATAACCTAGCAGCTCGACGGATCGGCTTCCCATAATACGGAGCACCGGCCGGTGGAGTCAACATTAGGTACCGATGGTAAAACGGAGACCCGGGGGGCTATACTAAAGTGATATGGGTTATACGACGCCCATTTAATAGATCTATCTAATAGCGATAAAACAACGAACTGTCGTCTTTTAAGTAGTTGAAGATTTTCAATTTTAACTTTATAAGCTCTCTGAGGTATATATCTAGGTAGAAACGGGCAAAACTTTAATAGGGTATAAGTAAGCCTTTATCCCCCGGGAGCTCCCCGACCTCTTTTCTCTTTTTCTCTATCCATCTCCTCAAACCATTTCACGCCAAAGTCTTCGATCTACTGCTAAGTACTATTTCTACACTCCCCTCCACCCTTTATCTCTTCTTATCTTACAATCCCCTCCACCTCATAACGTCACTAACGGACCAAAATGTCTCGATCTACCGCCACCAACCTATCCGAGGCAGCTCTGTCTAAAGAAACCCAGCTCTCCCTCCCGATTCGCTCAACCCACCATGGCCGTTCCTCTGCTCAATCGGCAACTCTAACACGTCAACGGTAAAACGACATCGAGCATTCCGACTTCGAACACATCAAACTGGCACTATGGAACTTGCCCGGGCTGAACCATATGACTCACGACAACCGAGCTCAAGTCAGATGCATCTCGCTTTTACTACAACTTGAAGGGGACAGTGCTCACCTATGGGAAGCTTCACCCGACATCAGGCGATCTCTGCGCATAACAGATAACTGCATTATTACCACAGCAATGCACGACCTATTTTGGATGCTCAGCTCATGGGAGCCCCAAGGACAACTCAACTTAGAGATCGAGATCCACTCTCCCAGTCGAAAATCTCTTGATTCTTCTGAGACAGCTTTGGCCCCTGCTGACCAAGTAATCCTAGGTGATGATGCGAGTGTATATTTCAACGAAGCTTACGAGGAGCATTGGTGGCAAACCTTGCCGGAAACCCTCGCCGTCACGAGCCTCCTCAAAGTACGACATGACCGAGCCTAGAAACCTACGACACTCGGCGACCTAGTTTCCCGTCTACCGAACCTCAGAATTCCGCTACGAGAATATGCCTCAGGACTACGCTGCCGACGCTATTCCGATACACCACAACCCCTCGTTCTCTCCTAAGCGCTGGTCAAGAGCCTTGATATACTATCAAAGGACTCGGAAGCAGTATTACTTCAAACCCTCCTTGGTTCATTACATAGCGACCGAGTTCGACCCTTCGCGACGTCCAACTGCCGATGATTAGAGGTGAGCTTGATCCGACATGCCCTGGATGCATCCAGATGCCACAACTTCCAGTCCTGGAGGCTTCCATACCAACACTTCAACAGTTGTATGCAAAATATATCTCCAGTAAACACAGCCTTCCTTAGCAACCCCCACAAAGCTCGCTACTACGGTAAGCACGTGTAAAGTAGCAACCGATCTACATGTACGCATAGACGCATAGACGCGGGGGTCAACGGGTACCCAACATGCTTGCAGAGTAGGAACGAAGAGACTGGCGCGGTTTCATTCAACAGAGTTGCCTAGCGCTGATGAGCATTCCAAAATACGTCATTGATGCTATACCTACTCTATTCCAGGTCCTAACTTGAAGTGATATATGAGGGGAACTGTTGGGCTGGGTGTGCTGAAGAGAAGTATTCGACGACTATTAGAAGGTGCTTACCTAGGTAGGTATGTATGAGAATGATGAAATAATTTTTTATTTACTATTCCGCCTCAACGTCTGATGAGATTTATTCTGTGTATTTCATGCATTTGTGAAGAATTTAACTGGTTACGCGGATTAGCGTAGCTAAAAAAAGGCTGTGCAAATAAATACGAGGGCCCTTGTATCACCACCGGCCGTCCGCTAATGTCCACTATCGGCCTAGGGCTGACTCCACTGTTAGGCCAACTCCAGGGCAGACCACTCGAGCCGGATGGATGGATCCCTTTGGCGGTTGTCAGCTCCCTCCCGCAGTTCTGGCCGCAGCACATGTTCATTTAGCGCAGGGCCGGAATAGCCTCTAGCAGTAGACCTTTACTGTAGGCCCACCAGTTCTTTGCAAAGACGCTTTCACTGGTTGATAGGACCCCGTGGACAGTTTGTTCATGCTGTTCTTTCTCTCCGCTTTCTCGATGAACCATTATAGTGGCGACTAGTTAGGTCGAGGTAATAGGTACACGGCCACACTGATCTCCCTCTTTTTTTTCTCCAAACATCAAGTTGTTGTGGTGCTGGTTATGTAGGTAGGTCATCTTGCATGGCGGGCAGTCTCGCGGGCATATGGCACTGGAAGGCTCTTACATCATCTACTCGTATCATGTAGGTTGGAGCCAACGGCTGTGATACGAGACTTGGAGGTGTCATTCCTCCCTCCCGTCTCTCTCGCGAATGTGCAGCGTTGCATGTGTCTCCTCATCTCCAGCCCAGAAGGCGGGCCAGATATGGCAGTACCTTGCCACTACCTCCTTTTTGTATAGCTAATTGGTTGTGAATTAGTGTAAGTCTATGCAGTCCAAAAGTACTTCCTTATCTGGAACATCCCATTTACCAGGACTGCATCTATCCTGTTTGTGAGATGGTGACATGGGCAGTACTCTTGGTAAGGTACTTACATACGCATAAGTAGTAGTATGTACTCTTGAGGCTAGGGCAGTCTTGGTAAACACCAAAAGATGATAATACCCTGATCAGCCGACAACTGATTGACAAACCTCGTCATTTCCCCTTCTCCTCATTCTTCCTCTTCTTTCTTTATATATATATGCACTTCAAAGTAGATAGCATCGCAGCTTAGTTTTTTCCTCCTCCACCTGTGCATACTTACCTACTGAGTAAGTACTTACTGCTCTAGTAAGGTAGGTGGTACCTAACCGTCGAACACCCACCAGACCTCCTTCTGCAGCCCACAAACAAATAACAACAAGCCCCCTGCTTCATCCACCCACCACCCCCTGGCCGCTGCTCAAACCCATCAGCCTGTTTCAGCTAGCCTAAGACTGCAAAGTCCCTTCTCTGGCCCTGCTAGGCCTTGCGCTAGGCCCAGCCATCCTCCCCATCCTCCCCCCCAAACGGCGCTATTCGTTGTTCAGCCAATCCCCCCGGCCGAGTTGTACCTCTTGCACCTCTTGCAACCTCCAAGCAACTCCCTTCGCTCGGCATCTCACCACGCTCGGTCTTTTCGCCAAGTCATCACCAGCAACCACTTCTAGCCACTCGTTTCCTTGTTTCACTTCATTCTCCTCCATCTCCCATTCGTTATTGTTGCATTCTCCAACCGAATCCTACTCTCCCGGATTGTCCAGATAGCCGGCGCGACGCCTACTAGGCACACCGTTATATCCCCCTACGCTTCGCACGCACGAGTCCAGACACCCGACAAACACCTCTTCTTCATTGTTGTAACTGTTTGATCGATTGAAAAGGCCGGCTCCTCGCACCCGGGGAGTCACGTTTCCATAGCCAATCTGGATTTCAATCAGCACCACCGGCCTTATCCGGCTGGAGACAACGCCGGATTCCACCAGATCTCTTCACAATCCTCTTACCCACCGTACTCCGTCGATCAATATCCCTCACAGCCCGAGTACGACCAGCAACCGTACGCACAGTACCCCCAATACCAGACCTCTCCGTCGCAGCCTCAGTATCTAGCGAACGCCAGCTCTCCAATGGCTTCCACTCCGCCCAGTCGACTCGCGGTGTTCAGAAAGGGTACCATTGAAATCTTCAAGAGGAGGTGGTCGCGGTGGTTTTTCCTGACAATTGTCATACAAGCCATCATTTGCATAGTCTTTGAAGCGTAAGTAGGGTCAAGTAGAAGCAGCGCCATGTCGCGGTAGTCGAGCTGACACAGATTCGTTCACTAGGTATACATTCGCGCTCTTTCAACGTGGTTTGAAACCTCACAGTGACCCAGTGTTCCAAAATGACTCCGACGTCCAGTCTCAGCTGAAGACGATCCCTACTTTCCTTGGTTTATTCATCTTCGGCTTCATATACGACGTCGTTCTGGTTTGGGACGCTCTCATTGCGAAGAATACCATTCAGATCATCGGAGTGTGCATCGCAAACCTTGCCTTGCTCGTTTACGGCGCACTCCAGATCGACCAGATCCACGAAGCCATTGTCATTCTTATGACCAAGAATGTTTTCTGGAACTTGGATGTCTGGACGGAGACTCAAGCTGAGCTGATTGCGATTCCTGCGATTATTGGGCTGCTCACAGTCGTTCTGGGTTTCATGGCTTGGAAGCTGTATCAGGAGTTTGCGTGGGATATCCTGAAGCATATAGGAGCTGACTACAGGATGAAGAAGCGGTTCTTGCATTACCAGGTATGTGAAAATGATTTCTTTTTTGCTATGCGGCCATATAGACTAATATATCCGGCAGATTTACATCGCTCTCTTGAAGTTCGACTTCTTCTTTTTCGTTGGCTTCACAATCCAGTTCCTCGTGGTCGTCGGTGGCACCAAGTCAGAGGTCGAGTTTGGTTTGACCGCTGCTGCTATTCCGGTCACGATCGCAATTCTTCTCTGCGCAGCATGGTCGACTCGCCACGAGTGGAAGATCGGCATGTGGACTGTCGGAATTCTCTATCTCGGAGGCCTGACGTATTTCATCTATAAACTTGCGCGCATCTTCACCCCCTCCCAGGCTCAGTTCTATATGCCGGTTCGCAAGTCTTTGACTGCATTTGCCGTCCTTACTATCATCCTCATCATATTGACAATCATCAACGCCTTGGTCTGCTTATTCAATTTCGGTCATGGTCTCAAGCAACACCTTCTCAAGTCACCACGACAAGAAATGGACAAAGACCAAGTTAGTTACTCGATGCACGACGTCAAGCAGTCCCAGCCTAGCCGGATGACTATCGATTAAACCACTCGGCTTCAAAGGCGGGCCTTGATCCAATATAGATGTACAAAAGCGGCATGATTTGAAACGATTCTCCTAGCAACTTGATTTTCATTCAGATATCCGGCCGTAAGAGGCTACACAGGTGACGGCTTGTCAAGTCACCCTCATTCCAAGAAGTTCACACCATCTGTTTTCGGCGTTTTCGGCGACCTGCTCGATCTCGAGTTTTACCTCCTACCTACATACTCTCTTAGGTGGATATTAGGGGGGTTTTATTATCTTTTCTTTTACGAGCATATTAGTTCGGCCCGCCCTTATACGGGCTCGCACTGGATACCTAGGTACTGTTCAGGCCATGGGAAGGAGAGAGAGTGGAATACAGGGAGAAAATTGTATCGAGGCTTCTAGAACCCAGATGAAGCAAAATAAATAAAAAGGAGCCGAACAGAGGCCGTGATAGATTCTTTTCCGTTTTCTTTGCATTCTCGAATGCTTAATAGTGGCTTTCTACCCTTATTAATCGTATAACTAGCAAGTTAGTCAAAGATACCACTGTTTTGCATATAATGTCTATGAGAACACCACCCTTCTCATGTGATTCATCGATAACCGATTATGATAGTTGGTTTACACAATTTCTAGAAAAAAAAACAAGGATGAACTGTCCCGAGGACTGTAAATTCGCAAACTGCGTGTATAATACCTATAATGACTCAACCAGCCTTTCATATTACTTAGGCGGCGAGTCATGTGACGTCCATGGAATGACAAGAGAATTCAATCAAGCCCCATAGTGTTCCAGCCATGATACCCAGATTTCCGTAGAGCCCCATCGCTTTACAAATGATAAAATGATGAAATGGACAATGATGGAATAGGGAATAATAATAATAAGAAGGCAATCCCTTGCCTAACTCCTTAGCGCCCCTTCATGTACGGAATAAGCAGAGCCATTAAAAAATCGTCATGTGAATCGTTATGTACCCCAACCCCACTCACCCACTCACCCACTCACCCAATAACTTGTATGTATGTGGGTATGATAATCCCATAATGTAATGAGCCAGAGCCGAGTTTTCGCATCTGTTAATGTAGGATGGTTTCTTTCTATTCGTACAATTTACAAGACATTAGAGAATGATTTCCTTGGCGTCTTTGACGACACCCTCGCTGGGACAGTACGGGCACTTGTATCTGATGCCCTTGGCGAGCTTCTGCAGACTCTCGCGGGCGAGGACGTGGCCGCACGGCAGGATGATGGGTGGGTTCGCGTCCGTGGTCTGACCCCTGCTGACAGGGCAGACGAAGATGGAGTGGTAGAGCATGCTCTTGGGGAGAGGGGTCTCGAAAGCCAGCTCGTTCTGCGTCGTCCACTCCGTATTCTTGGCCTTGTTGATGCCTGTGAATTTGACGAGGTTCGGGAGCGCGAGGGCGCCGGCCGTCGCGGCCACGTAAAGTGGCGATTCAGCTGATAGGCCTAGCAGCGAGCAGAATTCACGGGTAAAGGACGAGGCCACCTCGTCGAACGCGAGCGAAATATCGAAAATGGTGCGGTATGGAGAGTCTGCTAGGTTAGGCGAATAGACCATGGCGCAGCTGAGTCGCTGGATTTCCCGTAAATGCCTTTGCTGGAAGCGTTTGAAGTTCTCTCGGGCGTAGTTCAGAGCGCCAGAAACACCATTGTCATCCGTCGCAGGCAAGCCGTTCACCTGCGGTCCTTTGAATAACCATATGAATTGTAGCTTGCATAATTCGAACTCCAAATTAGACCCTCGAGCTTCAAGCTCGGTTGAGTTCTCCCTTGCCCACCCTATAGCGGGGTATAGGTCTCGCTGCTTGAGCGAGGTTAAGATTGAATACATGCCGGCGAACTTCTCCTGCAGCGCTTGTGACTGAAAGGCCGTCAAGTCCGAAGGTATATCTGCATCCATTATCATGGCGTCTGGTGGCGTGTCGGGTCGCGATACCGTTATCGAAGGCGGACGCTGGGCTTCATATGAAGATTGCGACGTTTCGCTCTGTGGCTGTGCTTCGCCTATGAAGGTAGAAGCCACACCAAACTGCCCCTCACGCAATAGATGCATGGCGATAGCACGGTTGATGAGGGCCGTCTGCGAGGCCATTGGATCATGGTCCATTGGCAGCGCCCCCTTGGTTTCCTTCAAGGCTCTGCTGAGGGCTCTGTGGAAGGCATTCTGGCTCTTGTGCACTCTCCCCAGATAGAGGTTGATAGCGTCGAGTTGTGCGCTGACGGGATTTTGCAGCTTTGTGAGAGTCAAGCTCGTCGTGTGTGGATCGTTTGCTGTATAGCCATGTCAATCTGTGATGCACTGGAACGTTGAATGGAACGAACATTCCATACCTGAAGCAACTTCGTCTCTCGCACTCACGAGGAACTCGATCAACTGGTCGACATCTTGCACAGCCCCCGTCAGTTTACTCGCCTGGTTGAACTTCTTCAGCTCCTTCTGGAGCTCTAGTAATGACATTGTCCCTTGAGCCAGCCACCCAGGGGTGGTATTTGTGAAGAATTTCTGTCCTCAAGACTCCACAAACCAACTTTATTCTTCTTCAAGATCGGAGCGTCCCTTGCAGGTGATGGTTCGAAAGCCTGCAGATTGTCACGTCGCGGAGGTTGGTTTTACATGCCGCCTCGGGCGCAATGCTCGGGTCGAGAAAGTCAATTCGTCGTTGGGTATGTAGGTAGGTAGGTAGGTAATCTGCAGCTGTTGAATCTTGTGTCTTCCTGCAGCGACTGAGGGGGTGAGAGAAGAGGATCGCATAGAGATGAAAATAAGCTTTGTGCTCTGAGAGAACCTCGGAGGGGTTGAGGAATGGGTAGAGGTTGGTTAAGCTATCAACACCAAGGCTGTGATAGTGGCACCTGACAGATTGACCCTGTCATGTTCTAGGTACCTGGTACCTACCGGACGTGAAGGTACCTCTCGATCCCAGCGGCTACTACCCTGTAAGACAGCGCTTGCGAGTAGTACTAGGCCCCGCCGCCACCGCATGCAGCTGGTGGTGCACTCTTACGCTAAGTAGTACCTTAGGTGCAGTCACCTGACAATAGATTTCGTACGATTGGCAGTGATATAAACTTTAAAGAGGTAGTATAAATAGTGGTATAAATAGTAGTATAAATAGTGATATAAATAGTGATATAAACAGTGATATAAACACTAAAAGAGTAGGTACTTTTAGCGGATGTAGGTACGGCATACTACTACGAGTAGCAATGACGCATTAAGCAAGGTTGGTGTGACTAGGCAGGTACATGGCGACTGATAGTAGATGTACATGCATCTGTAGACAGCTTCCCCAGCATTCAGGGGTTGTCGTTCGGCTGGGTGGGTGAAACCAACCTTCACATGCAAGGTATCTCAGCTACGTAGACCCTTACCTATCCCTTTCAACCCACCTAGTTACTCAACAACAACAACAACAACAACAACCTGGAATAGACACGCTTCTAGAGCCGTCCGCGTAGCGCGGATATCACGGCTTCCACCATCTCCTTCGCTACGCTAGCCAAGCCGCTGTCCTTACCTAGGTACTGTACACTGCGCCACCTAAATTGCCGTTATGCTCAGTACATCATGAACCATTCAACCCGTCGAATTGGCTGTCGAACGTGGAGTAAGCCATGTCGTCGAGGAAAATTGTGTCATATAACGACGAACCCGACCACCATCGAGACGAGGACCTTACCATCTCAAGAGCCTTGTCTTATAACAACAGTCATGTAGCTCAAGCCAGCACTTCAATAGCCCCTTCTGGGCTCAAACAAGCGCTCGCTTCGGAACGGCCGGTTGCTGCTGCTCCTGCGTCTCGGCGGCGCCATGTGGTAATTCCAGATCCCGTCGCATTCAGGTATGCCGCGCTGCCATCTGCTTAGCAGACATTGCTGATCACCACTTGGACAGATACTTGGAGGAAGACAAGTGCGTCAGCGTTGTCGAGCGGAGAGCCGAGCTGAAAGGGTACGAGTTATACCTAGTGGAACAATGGGCCTGCTCCCGACAGTCACCGACTCTCGTTATAGTCACGTATACAGGGGATACAAGCCATGGGGTTCTGGTTGGCGTTCTTTCGGTTCCCGCGGACGAGACGGCATGGTCGACTCGCCTGCGCATATACTTCAAGGCCATCCATCAGTACCATGCGCGGCCCAGGGAAACGGAATTGGGCGAGTTGATGGTGACGAACCTCAGCAGCTTCCCCTCGGCTCTGACTGTCATCTCTGTTCCTGGTGGGGATATCAAGAATCAGCGACGTACTTTCATAGTCAACGAGAACCTCAAGAGACTAGGCTGCTCGGGGCGGTCCGCCATAGCATTGTCGGAGCCCATCCCTGCTGCCAAGGCAAAATTTCAGCAGCTCTATAGAACAAGTGACAAGGTTCCTATAGAAGAGGCTGTCGTTGAGCTCGTTAAGTTCTGCCAGGTCGCCCTCTACCTGTTTGGCAAGCTTGATCAAGTTTACATCGACGGCTTGCTGTGTGATGTGACGGAAACTTCCGTGGGCGACTGGTGGACAGAGTTTGGAGTGGAATACTTCAACGTAGAACCTACGGACGGCATACTTGGACCTACCACCGTAGCCGCCTTACTAGGCTTGTTGGGAGGGGCCAGGAATCGGCTGAGTTATGCCGGTGCGCCAGTCCCTAAGGACGTATTCGAGATTGATACAACAGAGCGGGCCATATCTCATTTCCAAAAGTATCATAAGCTCGAAAGAACACGCCGGCTTGACCGCCAAACTATGCTTAAACTCCATGCTCTTACCGCTAAGGCTGCAGCTGGTGAAGGGTGGGGAGTACAAAAAGCAGTCAAATCAACAGTGACCGACATAGGTGGTAAACGAGGTGAGATAGTTCTGGGTATGGTCGGAAGCCGTGACAAGGGTGGCATTGGCGATATCGAGACAACCAATCTCGATCGTTTCATTACTTTAGTCACTGGAGAACGTGCGAAATGGCTCTGGCACGGAAAGCCTAAACGCACGCCAGCCTTCGACCACGAAAAGTCGGGACCTGATATGATTCTACTTGGCAAAGAGGATCCCAGGGCATCTTTTGAAGACGACACTGACCATCGTCGAAGGGAAGATTTCCGCTTGCGAAGAGAAGATTCCCCAGCGGTCAACTCGACGCCGGTCCCTGACGCGGCTGTCAGCACAACCGATAGTCCGATAGACAGAGATGTGATGCGACGAGGGGTGTTCAAGAGTGTCGCTCGCGACGCTCGATCAGGTCTCGGTCGAATCAAGGATGCCATGACAAGTGGCAGCGGCCTGCGAAGCCACGCAAGTCGACCATCAAGAGACGAGTCATCTAACTTTACCTTCAACGACTCTCAGCATTCCTTTCTATCTGGTACATCAGCCGGTCTTGTTAGCAGCCCAGCACAGCTTCCTGGTTCGGCACAGCTGGGCAGAGCATTCACGTGGAAGAATAAGCCTGAAGAATATGCAAATGCAGTCAGGAAGGAGAAAGACACCAGTACCTCCATGCCTTCAAAGGGGACAGTAGGCCAAGGAGACATATCAACAAGTGAAATACGGTTGCCGACCCGAATTAACGATGCCATTCAAAAATTATCTTCCCATGATAAGAAACCAGCATCGCAAGTTCAAGTCCAGGACAATCCGATTACAGCAGAGCCATCTGTAGCTGGATCCATTCCGGGCGAGCGCATGAGCGAGGCTGAAATGGAAGATGTTTCTCAAGTCGCAGCGTTTCGTTCAGCTTCATCTCTATCATCACTGAGTCTACACCGCCGACACAGCATTGCTAGCACGCAGCCATACATAGATCTCTCTTCGACAGAATCCCGATGGGCTCGAAGACTATCATTTGGTCATGCTGAAGAAGCTGTTCTCAAATGGGAGGAAGTGATAGACTTTGCCGATGCGGAGGCCCTGAGTACCAACACGACGGTAGAGAATCAGATACGCCTCCTCGAGATTGCACAGGCTATGTATATGAACATTGCACCGATCGAAACCGAGGTTGAGCCCTGGGTCAAGCGCAAGGTTCGGGCTATTCAAAGGACTAGTGAGGTGTTCTCACATCAAACGGATGAATTACAAATGGCATATCACGAATCTTCGGCTCGCTACCAACGAGCGCATCACAACTATCAAAGCATACTCGTAGACCAAAAGGAACACCTTACCGAAGCACTCAGCCAAATCGAAGGGGAGGCAGCCAAGCTAGAATACGAGATTGCCGCGCTGCGATCACGGGTACAAGAAGTTGAAGATAGCGCCGCCCAATTCGAGGTTCAAGTTGCGGAGGTTGAACAGAGAGCGGACGAATTGAAGTCGCAGCTAGAGAAGGAAAGCTGGTTGCATTGGGCTGTGAGAACATTGACTGGCATAGGAACGGGCCCCAACATCACAAGGCCACGTTAATTATAACGAGCGAGTATTCATGTCTGTGACTTTCCACTTCTGTTCGAATTGGATAGTTATCTAAGTTTCTTTTAGTTTTTTTTTTTTTTCGGGCCGTTTTCTTGGAAAGCATTATTGTCTCCTTTCCACCATTGGTTCAGGATAGAAACGTTTTGCATAGAACCGGGGCATTCATTGGAGTGTGAGGGCGTGGTGGCCTCAGATTTGAGATTTACCAAGCGATTGTTTTGTTTTGGATATAGATACCCAAACTGCATCGTAAATAACCCAGCTATAAAGACATCCACAATGGTTCCAAGTGACGGTACCTATTTTGCATTTATCCATACAGCAATTACACTAAGACTGTATCAACCGACCTGCTTGCTACCTGTCGGCCCACCTACACGAACCAGCTGCGAGTCAGCTGTGACAGCTGCGCGATTCATGTCCAAGTAGGTATCAGGCCCTACGGAGTACTCCGTAACAACAGGAGACACCACGTAACGCATTAGCAAATTAAGTACCTAGGTACCTAAGTACCCCGATAAGGACCCATCTCCACCAGACCGGTCGGAATTATCGGGCATTCTAGACAGAGGCGAGGGAGAGCGGCCGCGGGACAAGGAAGGGGCCCGATTACTTGTATCCGAGTCTTGTCCAATCGCAGACCGCAGAAGATACGTTCTTCCACCCAATTCTCTCCGCAACGGCCTCCATTCTCCATCCATATTCAATCAATCAATCACTCCACCATTCATTCACTCACTCATTCTGTTTTACCACTACTCAGTTGTTGCCTACTCTCCGACCACTCGTGCATTTCTCTCGTATAACTATTGGGCCAATTACACGTCAGCGCTTCCCCTTAGAATGAGCGCTTCCGCCAGAGCTGCCCAGCGGGCTGTGGTAGTGAACCCCTTTGCAGGGCGAATTGCGACACGGCCTGGGCTCGGTCTTCCCACTTCATACCTCGGGCGCCACATCCGACAGCTACCTCTAGATGTGCCTACCCGCGCCCTCCTGATTCCGCTTCGAAGCATATCGACCGAGCGACATTCAGTTGGTGGGCATGGTGGGCCACCCCCCGGTTTCAACGCAGAGGAGGCCAAGAAGCCGCTCCTTCAAACAGCTTCGTCGACCACAACTAAGGAAACAAAAGAGCAAAGACCGGCAACGTCCAAGGATGCTGCTGCTACCGCTACACAGGGTGCCCAGCCCTCTATAAGTGAACCTTCGGCCGAGCCTAAGTCCTTGACCGATCTAGCCGCCAAGAAAGAACAAGACATCGAGAAGAGGGAGGATAAGCAGGGCAAGAAATTGACTCTTGGCCAACGGATAAAGCACGAGATCCAGCACTACTGGGACGGCACGAAGTTGCTGGCTACTGAGATTAAAATCAGCAGCCGGTTAGCCCTGAAGATGGCCGCCGGTTATGAACTGACTCGCCGAGAGAACCGCCAGCTTCGGCGGACAGTTCAAGACCTTGGTCGCCTTGTTCCCTTCTCCGTTTTCATCATTGTCCCTTTTGCTGAAGCCCTTCTCCCTCTTGCTCTGAAGCTGTTTCCCAACTTACTGCCAAGCACGTATGAAGCCCAACAATCCAAGGACAAGAAGGCTGCGACTCTTAGGGCTACACGCAAAGAGGTTAGTTCCTTCTTACGCGAGACGATGAAAGAAACTGGGTTGCCGTTGTCTCCTGCCACAACGCAAAAGGAGGAATTTGCTACATTCTTCCGCAAATTACGAGCAACTGGAGAGAAACCTAGCACAGATGATGTCATCAAGGTCTGCCAGGCCTTCAAGGATGACCTAACCCTGGACAACCTTTCACGGCCACAGCTCGTGTCTATGTGCCGTTACCTGAATCTCAACACATTTGGCACCGACACTATGCTCAGATATCAAATCCGGCACCGCATGCGTCAAATCAAGAGAGATGACAAGGCGATCAGCTTCGAAGGCGTCGACAGCCTCAATGTTTCGGAACTTCAGACAGCATGTGCCAGTCGAGGTATTAAGACACACACAGTTTCCCCAAGCCGACTACGCGAGGATCTTCAGTCCTGGCTTGATTTGCGGCTGAAGCATAAAGTACCCTCTACGCTCCTAGTTTTGAGCAATGCTTATATGTACGGCCAGCAGGGTGAGGGTGGTTTCCACAGCCAAATCGAAGCCCTGACGGGTGTGCTTTCATCCATCCCTGAGGAACTGTACCACGAGATTGAGCTCGAGGTGCATAACGCCGAAGGTGCTGCCACCAATAAGCAACGCCTCGATGTTCTTAAGGAGCAACAGGAACTTATTGAGGAAGAGGCCGAACAAGAGCAGGAGAACCAGGACACCGGGCTGGCCACGCCCAAGGATGTGGAAGACATCGATGAGAAAGAGGACCGCCAAAGCACTGCTTCAGAGCAAGGTCTCGACAAAGAAGTAGTGGGAGAGGCTGTGGATGCAGAGGCTGACCAAGCATCCCAAGCGAAGCAACAGCAATCCAAGTCTCCCGAAGCGGTGGAGGCGAAAAAAACGGAAAATTAATGACCAACGCATCTCATGAATAGTTATATTTCGGACTTGTACTATATCACAAGTATGTCACTTCTCATTTGTAATATCGTTGGCAGCAGAATGCCAATTGTACCACAGCGGATCGGGAGACGGGGGTATCTTCCAGGAGTAGCGGTATGGGAATATAGACAGAAACCACGGCCGTCGTGCAATTGACGATACAATAGACTTGGGTTAGGAGCTAGTAGATAATGACCAAGATTTCTTGTGACTAGGATTTCATCTCTGATACCCGCGGACAAATCCATAAACATGCATAGCGAAAGTCGCTCGGTTAGGTCTGGTAGAGCGTGCAATAGAGTTACATTGTCTTGTCCGTTGGTCTCGGCACGTTTGAGGAGCCTTTACTTGTGATGTCGATGCGATCAAACTTTGGTCCGACATTGAACTAACCTAACATTTTTATCAACCCAAAATCATGCGCGTCAACTACAAAACTACATCACGGTTGCCACGCTTCGCCTTCGATAGATTCCAGGGCTCTCCTACACAGAAGCAAATGTATTAGTGGGCTGATGGAGCCACCGCAGTTATCGACAGCCGCCAGCTATAGTATTAGTAGTTCGGAACAACAATAACGAGCAAGCCAGGCTTCCGGTATAGTGGCAAATGGCTTCTTTCGTTAAAAGTCCACTACGGGACGAAATCTTGGCAATTCGACAGCTTTTTGGCTACCCCGATACGTGTCAACTGTCCTCGGCACATGGAACCTCCAGTCTGGGAGCCACGTTACCGAATTCTTCGATGAAAGATGTGCTTTTAATAGGAATCGACGTCGACACATATCAAGGATACGAGCACCTTCCCAGCGATCCACAGCTCCACATAGGTGTCTCTATACTCGACACCCGAGTTCTACATCACTTGATACAGGAGGGTCTAGACTCGGCGCGTCAAGCCGATGCGTTAGAGTCATATCAGTTCGTCGTAGGAGATTCCAAGTACTGCAAGACAGCATCTCGAAAGTTCATGTTCGGAAAGTCGCAATCGGTACCGCTGGGCGAAGTGAAGGCGCAGGTGGAATCACTGGTTTGCCGTCGAGGCAGGGATACTATCTTGGTTTTCCATGGCGATCACAGTGATCGGAAGGCCCTATCGAACCTCAACATCCAACTACAACCTCTATACGTCATCGACAATGTCAAAGCAGCCCAATATCCGCTCGGCCTGCCATATCGGTTGGGACTCGAAGCCATGCTCGACACTTTTGGGATCCCGTATGCCGACTTGCATGCCGCTGGGAATGACGCTCACTACGCCCTACGTGCCTTGTTGATGATTGCGGTTACTGATGGAGAGAAAATGGGATTAGAGCCTACTGCTAGTAAAGATCTCTTCTCGACTCTCGATGCCATTGCTCGTAGTGCGAGGCCGACTACGGCTGGAGAGAAAGCGGTGACCTTTGAGGAATCTCGTCGACAGGTCAAGGCGGAGAAAATGGCTCGCCACAAGGCTCGACGGGCTGCGAGAACAGATAGGAGAAGAAGAGAGCGTGAAGCCTGCATTGAGACAGATGACCAGTGTTCTCGTAGAGAAGACTCATTAGATCACTGGTATGCGAGCACCAGCAGCAACTTTGCTTTGCTGCCCTTCCCTTTCTAGCTAATATGCTTAGCTACCTAGGTCGTTGCAAGAGCCGTCGTTACAACCCTCATGTCCTACGTGAGCTGAAGGTGCTGACGCGATCTGAGCTACGCCGATGGTTGACAGTACGGACCACCGCAACTTCGCGAGGCATCACCGGTGGACTCACTACGACTGCACTAGGTAAAGGTAAACGTGACATGGGGGACTTCCATTTCGGATGCCAGAGCTGACGAAATGCAAAAGTAGAGCTCTAGCACCGCTTGTCATTATCGCAGTATTTTAGCAAGAACGTCCTGGTCTGGAGGCTTCCATACTGATCATTGTACTAGTACGTATTAGCCCGTGGACTGGTATTTGACCATGGCATTGCTGTATCGGTAATTTTTGATTCTCACACCTTGTGCGCAATGCAACAGAAGCCTCACTGTAACCTCCACTCCATCTTTTTGGGGGCGGCTGAATGAACAGGGGACCTGTCTATCTGTTGGTTACAGATATGTATGTATGCATGTATGTACTGCAGCTGTAAAGGCGATGCACTGCAGATCACGCCCTGTTTCCAAGATCCTAATTCCTGGGCTTGGCAATGCGACAAATCAACTGCAGGAGAATTTCAGAATTTCAATGCAGTTCTCAGCTGAGCCCTTGGGGATATTGCTTCGATGCCTCGAACTCCGGCGAAAGCCGTGCTTTCTTCGCTTCGGTAGATGCTGTGTCGCGGCAGGCTACTTGGAGGTGCTAAACTGATATTGTGATATTTCTGCCGTGTGTCTTTGGTATGGCATTGCTCTCCGTTCCCTGTAAAAGAGGTATTTTAGGCAGGATTTTCGCTCCTTTTTCACGATTCACGATTGTGTAAATGCGCTTCTAAATGCTTGGTCTCCGCGTGAATTGAAGTACAAACAAACTTGTAGGTAATGAAGCAATATGAGTGCAGCCAAGACATCGCGTTTTGAATCGTTTCACAAGAGTCCACCTTAAATACACTATTATAAGACTAAGAAGCCAAAGCCAGGGTAGGGGACAATATAACTCCACGTTTATCAAACATGCCCACAGAACACCTGGTGTTTCGGAGCCCAGCCTCATGGAGTAGGTAGGTAGCCGGGTAACATAAGGCCCTGTCTCTAGCGCAGACGTTCATTCGCTCGCCGAGGGATCAGGCTCTCGAGACACACCGAAGGAGGCACAGGCGAATCCTGCACGCAATCCTTCGGCACTCCCAGCTTTAGGGGAAGATGAAGCCATATGGACTACATATCACAAGACTGCGGTTTTCAGGGGCGGCAGCTTGTAGGATGATATTATTAGACTAGAGTGGGATGTCTGTTCGGCTGTCATATATGTATGGCGTATTTTATAATGATGGTAGTGCGCTTTGATGAGCATGACCCGCGAACGGCATTGATACTGAATTGAGAATTTCGTTCATTTCTCGAGATACCGAGTTATATTCATTCTTTTAACTGTTCAAGATAATCCTAGTGCAGATATGCGTGTTCAGGAAGGATTCCTGACACTCTTTTCTGTCCTTGGAGGTGTAACGGCGATCTACGACTTACCGGACGTACCATCGAGTCATGATCAACAATTCATCGATATTTTCAATACAGTTCGATCCGATGTTCTCAAACGAAGCACTCACGATGAGAGCTTCTCTTTGAACTTCAATGTGGCAAATCAAGTCTTGTCTAGTGGGTACGTCGTGCCCAAGAACTTTTCTTATCATACCTTTGCCTCTCGCGTCGATCTGTATCATTCTATGACTGTTATGAAAGATTCACTTGCTAATGGACAGTGTCTGTAATCTAGAAAAGCCGGAGACGCTCAGTTAACGGTGACATGTGTCGAATGCAGTACAACCGGGGAGGTTGTGGCCTCTGCTATGCTACCGGATATTAGCGACGTCGACATCACAGACCTCGGTGACGTCTTCGATGACTCTATGCTAGGGCTCACGTTCAACGGGGTTGGAGCAACTATTGATCTAGGTCTCACGGCAGCGGCATCGGGAGACTTCTCTGTCCCGTTATTAATTTTAGAGAGTCCGATCGGAGTGTCTGTATGTTGTCCTCAAACACCTGCTTTCGCTGAATTACACCCTTCAATATCCTGAGATAACATCGATATTAATTGTAAGATGTGTCATATAGGGCCCAGGATTCGAAGTTGGCGTAGTGTTATCGTTGAACCTCGTCTTGAAAGTCGACGGCCAGGTCGAGACAGAAGGGGGGTTCAAGGTTACTATTCCCGACGGTTCGTCGTTCATCGTCCCATTTGATGACTCGAAATCAAATGTTGCCAATTTGTAAGTACGGAAGCGCTACTTCCCTATCAGAGAGCGCCACGTCCAATCAGAAGGAGTTGACTCTGACAACGTTCCTTCTAGCAATGGCGCCTCAGCTCTCTTCTACCCATCACAGTCGACCTCCCAGCGAGCATAACAGCAGCCTTACAACTAAAAGTTGAAGCCGGCGTGAAGCTTCCGGATGTCAAAGTGTTGGACGTGAAAGCGGTCGCCGGCGCATCCATCTCCATCCCCGAGGTGATCCTCAAGGAATCAGCAACCTTGACCCCGCAGAACCAGACGTGCGCGGTCCCCGTGTCTGCCGAACTGAACATTAACGCGGGCGTCTTCGTCGACATCGGCGCGGACATAGCGGGTATCGACCTCGGCGAGTTCAATCCCACGGCTGCGACGACGCTGTTCGCGGCCTCGACGAGCACTTGTCTGAAGTCTGTCGGCGACAACGGCAACGGTACAGCTGTGGCTACGAAGACGTCTGCTAGTGCTGGTGTTATACCAACGAAGGGCGCCGGCTTCAGCGCGTCGTCTGCCTCCCCGACTCCTACCACGCTCGTAACTTCGCGCGTCTTGTCGCAGGGTACTAGCGCAATTGAGACACTGAGCTCTTTCGCTGTCGTTGCTCGCACGTATGCGAGACGTAGCGCTTACCCCATCACGTTGCAGAGTCTGGCGACGCCCATCACGAATTACGCGGTTGCCACTCCAGCTGCGGCGCGTGCATAAACAGTTTTTTTTTTTTAAAAAAAAGATGCCTGTGTTTTTGATAGTTGGGTAATGTGTTTTATCTTTGTTTTTTTTTTTATTCTTTTCCGTTTTATTCCCCCTATTAGTTCTATTGAGTCAAATGTCAAAGGAACAATCGACATCATCTGTACACCGTGCTTGTTCATTGGCAAACTTAGCCGAGTCATACTAGGTGTGCGATATTCTCCGACTGATACCTCGCTCTTACGCATGCATCCTACGTAGGCCTTCAATGTAAACTGTGGTTCGCCCCCCGGCAACAATCCTACAATATTTTAGTCGCATCTCGGCAGTCTTGGGAAGACATTGCTATTCTATCTGCGAGTTACGTACTGGTCCCGAGTATATGGAAATCATATGGTCTGAGCCGTATACGCCGTACTAGTCATGCTTACTTACCTATTCATGCACGCTTAAGTCATGATTTGTAGGAGATAAGATGTGATTGATAGACGCGATAGGCTACCTAGGAGTATACTACTATGATGCGTAGGCGGAAGGCAATATGAACAAGATCTCCACGGGAGCTATGTATGCCTTGACGTAGGCTTATCTTGGTAAGCGGCTCGCTCTTTGACGCTATCCGAAGTCCGAAGCGTCCCTATTCAATAATACATTATGTAAAAGGGTAAGCAGCCAAGCCCGAACATGTTATTGTTGGTGATTCATACCGGTATACTACCTAACTTGGACTTTTACTATTTAATTCCAGTAACTACAGTATGACCGTACACGGCTTTAACAACTCCCTCTATGGCTACCTCTACTGATGTGGGCCCGTACTTCGTATAAGTACTTAGGTATGTGCATTGTAATTGTCATATGATGTCTGAATTGAAGCAGTGGCCGACTAGTTTCTAAACGGTCGAATTCCGAAGACTGAGGATGAACAAGCTTTGCTTCCCTGACTAGTCCCCTGCCATGAGAATTAGATCGTTAGAAGCCGAGATGGATGACACCAGCATGTCGATGCGTTTACATAGCGGCCTATTGCTCAAAGACATTCCTAGCAGAAATCTACTTTCTCCCTTAGCTTGGACTACAGTTACCCCAGCATTAGTAGAAAATAGAAAAGTCTGTGATGATAATTATCGTGAAAACCGAATCTGCCCAATTATTCATTAAACTAGCCATCTTCCATGATCTTACTCGTAAAACGGTCTTCGAGGGTCTGCGATCAGGCTCGGACATGAGCCTGTCCCCACTGCCGACCAACTAAATCTGAAAGCGGAAGACGCTACCTGGGAATCGGACCCATTTCGCTCTGCAATGCGACTTAGTGACCCCGTCCTGCTGCTATCCACCAATGATGGTAGCGTCGGCCGAAGGCTCGGTTGTAGTTCTGTTATCCGATCCATGCGTAATGGCAATTTTCTGTTATATCCTTTGGATCATGGGTAAGGAAAAACGTACAAAACCCATCACTGCCCCTCCTTTGTTGTCATGTTTAGCCAGCCTGCTGCTTTTTTTTTTTTTTTTTTTTGCGTCAGCCATACCAAAGTTACCAAACTTTACCTATAGTAACACATGCCCCGCCACCACCACTACCACCAGGGACGGTAAACAGCTGTTGTGGCGCATTTTGATAGAAACTGTTTCACCCCCGAATAAAGCGAGCCATGGTGCTGGAGGACGACAAAGTTGCCGACCTCGAGCGAGGCCCTGGCCACACCCATACCAACGAACGACCCGCCACGCCCACGACGTCGAGCGACGACGACAAAAACACCACGAGCCAAAACACCGACAAGTCTTCCGAGGGCCCCGACGCCCCAACGCAACTTGGGGCAGTAGAGCAGCATGGCGCGACGACAGCGCAGCCGGCAAATGCTGATAATCCGCCCAATGGGGAACGCTCGGGCTTGGAGATGGCCGTGATCATGGTGGCCCTGTGCTCCGCGCTCTTCCTCGCCGCCCTTGATGCTACCATCGTGACGACGGCGCTCCCTACGATTGTTGGCGAGTTCCACGCATCCTCTGGGTACACCTGGGTTGGTGCAGCCTATACACTGGCGAGCTCGGCCACTGTGCCGAGTTGGGGGAAGGTCAGCGACATCTGGGGGCGCAAACCCGTGCTGCTGGTCGCTGTCGGCATATTCTGGATTGGATCACTGATTGCTGCCCTCAGCAAGAGCATTGGACAATTGATTGCCGCCCGCGCCATCCAAGGAGGTGGAGGCGGTGGCATTGTCGTGCTTATCAACATCGCCGTCAGCGACCTGGTCTCTGTACGCAAGAGAGGCCAGTACTACGGCATTTTCGGCGCCGTCTGGGCCCTGGCCTCTGCTATTGGGCCAATTCTGGGTGGCGTCTTCACCTCCAAGGTCACTTGGAGGTGGTGCTTTTGGATAAATCGTAAGTGCTGATCGGGCCTTAATAGTATACAACAACAAGGATCTCGACTAACGTGCTTTTACATCGCAGTACCTATTTCTGGTGTTGGATTCGTCATTTTGCTGTTGGTACTCAAGCTCCACAACCCCAGGACGCCAGTTCGCAAGGGCTTGGCTGCCATTGATTGGCTGGGAAGCGCGTTGATCATTGGTGCTACGCTGCAGCTGCTCTTTGGCCTCGAGTTCGGAGGAGTCACGTACCCCTGGAAATCAGTAACTGTCATCGCCTTGATTGTGTTCAGTATTATCACTTTCGCCGTGGCGTTCTTAGTCGAGAAGTATTACGCCGAGTATCCCGTCATACCCCTTAGGCTTTTCAAGAGCGGTCGGAACATCGCGGCCTTTGGCGTTTGTTTCGTCCACGGTATAGTCTTCATCTCGGGCTCGTATTATCTCCCGCTGTACTTCCAAGCCGTGGTCGGAGCTTCCTCTCTCTTATCTGGTGCTTACCTGTTGGCTTACGCCCTCTCGCTATCTTTTGTCTCTGCGGGGATCGGTATCTGGATGAAGAAGACTGGCCAATACTTACCCCCCATTGTTTTTGGCATGCTGTTCCTGACATTGGGGTTTGGGCTCTTTATCGACCTCGGTTCCCGTGTGAACTGGGCCAAGATCGTCATTTACCAAATTATAGCTGGTATCGGTGTTGGGCCGAACTTCCAATCCCCTCTAATTGCGCTACACTCCGGTCTGGAACCTAGAGACATCGCCGCCGGTACAAGCACATTCCAATTCATCCGGCAACTAGGAACGTCCATCTCCATCGTCATCGGCGGCGTTGTATTCCAGAATGGCATGCAGAGACAATACCCAACTTTACTTGCCGAACTCGGCCCAAAGCTTGCAGACCAGCTATCAGGCGGCAACGCGGCCGCCAACGTAGGTCTAGTAGCCAGCCTCACAGGAGAACAAGGCAGAGTAGCACGCGACGCCTTTTGGAACAGTTTGCGCGACATGTTCATCGTATTCACTGCGATTTCTGCCGCGGGTCTCCTCATCAGCCCGTTCGTCGGACGGAGGAAGCTGAGCAAGGAACATACCGAGCACAAGACCGGCTTACAGACTTTGGCTAGGAGAGACAACAAGGAGTCTCAATCCGAGCCCACGTCGGAGGGCGAGAAGTCCACGTAACAGGCTTACGGTACACTACGACACGACACGTATATAACGAACGCAATACCCATTGATCAATTACGCTGCACTCCATGATAATCATAGTAAATAGTCACATACAAATCAAATCACTACTTAATACTTTTCACTATAGAATTACGTAGGAACTGCTATGCTAATTTTTTCTATGCATTATAGACCGGGGATGTAGAGTAATGACCAGGAGTTTTGGTGGCTTGTCGTGCCATGCAGATCACTTGGTTAAGAGGTTTCGGATCTTCTCCCGATGCGTTCCTTAGCTCCCGCCCCCACGTTACTTATAGACATACCCTTTACATAAGGATTATGGAAATTCTCGATGCCATATTCGCATCCTCTATCGAAGCGCACATCGGACGTGTTTACTTGGTGCACTTAGTTGTAAACTCTATCACGTGTCTTTCACGCGCCTATACGCGAATGCGCGAAAATGCGCGACGGTCTGGTACCTGGGTACAATTGTGAGAAGACGCGTCTGCGACACAACCCACGTGAATGTATCCAGGTATTTTTCTTGGTTACTAGGTAGGTTAGGTTTGGACCCTTTAAGATTCTTGCAAGGTTCCCTCAAAGGTTGCAACTCTGCTGGTGCAACTTACATCATGTAATGATGCATGAACCTCGACTAAAAAAAAAAAAGGTACTTGTGGCATAGACAGTAATAGTAAGGAAGTTAGATGTACCTGCTGATAGATGGTTACACTGCTGAAGTCTAACTTAATTGAATGCAATTACGAAGGTACCGAGGTACCCGGAACCCCACATGATGATTTATGACGGAGGGGCAACCTTGTCGGAGGGACAACAAACTCTAAACGGTAAGTGGGCCCTCGCTGTGTAAACATAAACACGCGCCGAGAAAGCCCTGTCCCTAGTTTCTCCATCGTGACATCTACACATACCACACACATACCATCAGCCTAGGCATTTGCAACCATCATCACATCGCACATCGCACGCCACTTGATTGACACAGCCTACTACTACCTTACTGCTTTCTTGCACCTGATTCACCTAATTGACTGCTTCATTCCAATCCATTGCACACTGCACGCAAACCATCACGCCCTCACGCTTGCTCTCTCCATCGTTGTTCCATCGCGATGGCGTCTGCAAGCCCGCCCAAGCGCATGACGCGTGCGAGGGCAGCTGCGGCCGCCACCTCGGCCACCGCGTTAGGTCCAGACACCACCACGTCTGGCAGAGTCTCCAAGTCGACCAAGTCGGCCAAAGCTGCTACCAAAGCTACCAAGGCTACTGCTGTCTCAGCCTCATCTGCTACTACCGCGTCTGCAAAGACATCTACTACCGCGAAGAAAACTGCTGCTGCTACTAAGAAGGCTGCTGCTGCGAAGACATCTACCACCTCAAAAACACCTGCTACCTCATCGACCACTACAACTACTACTACTGCCACCAAGGCACCTACTGCCACTAGAAAGACTGCTGCCACGAAGAAGCCCGCAGCCACAAAGAAACCTACGACCGCGAAGAAGCCTGCCGCAACAGCCACTACTACTACCAAGGCTGCGGCAAAGGCTGCAACCAGCTCCACTGAGACTGCTGCTACCGCTACCAAGAAGCGCAAGCTTCGCTCCTATGATAACGATGATGAGGAGGATGAATTGTCCAAAGAAGACGATGCTCAACACACCATGAGCCAACCAGCAAAGAAGCCGCGTGGGCGGCCCAAGCGTGCTGCTGCTGGCACTGTCACTACAGTTTACGCTACCGAACCTACTCCGGGTCTCAAGTCCGCTGTCTCCCGTCCTGCCTCAAAGGTCACAGGTACACTTAAGAAGACTGTGACATTCGAAGAGCCAGAGAAGGAGAACATGCTGCCTGATACAGCTACCAAGCCTAAGACTGAGACTACTGAAGCTACTGCGAAGGGTATGAGAGCCAAGCCTGTTCGCAAGCCTACCACTGCCTCTGGCAGAACAACACGAGCCAGCGCGCGAGCTGCTGCTACAGGTGTGACAGAGAAGAAGCCTCTCAGCCCTAGAAAGGATGTCCAAAATCGACCTCTTTCACGTGATGCCGGCTCTGACGATGAGCTTGCTGGCTCCGAGAAGTCTGCTCAGTCACTTGGGCCGATCTTCACTTCCGTGCTCAGCAGCCCTGCTCGTCGACCTCCACCATCTCCCTTCAAGAATACCATGATGTCGCCGGCGAAGAGACTTGATTCCATTGCTGGGCTCTTTGGCATATCTACTGAGGCCGATGAGAAGACTGCTGAGTCCCCGACTAAGACATCGATGCTTCAGTCGCCTGCGAAACGTCCTCACATGCCCCTCCAGGCATTCCAGTTCAGTCAGGAATCAGCGGGCCTTAGCCGCTCACCTCTGAAGTCGTCGCTCCTAGGAACACCAGCAAAGCGTCCAGCTTCGCCTATGAAACTAATTGGTACCCCAATTCCACCAGTGGAGGAGAAACCAGAGGACAAACCCCAGGAAACCCCGAAGGCCTATACCCCTAATCCTCGTGTTAAGATCACCGAGGAAGAGCTACAGGCTGAGATTCGGAGAACAGTGGGATCTCCCCCAGATTTCGATAGCCCATCGGCCAGTCTATCGTCCAGCCTATCGTCTGGATCTCCTACTAACAAGTTTGAGTCATTGAGTCCTCAACTTGAATTTCCTGGTCGTCTTTCTGCTGTCTTGCCAAGACATGCTGACCCTGTCCTCAATCCACCTGTTCCAACTTCTCAAGAACAGGTGGTGGCAGAAGAGTCACCAAAGCGTGAGGCAAATACAGAAACAACAACTATCACAGAGGGCGAGCACGATGAGTTCACCGTTCTCAATGATAGCGAATTGCCCATGATGAAGATGACAGCTAAGGGCCCAGCCATCATGACAACGCCTAAGAGAGCTGCTTTTGGACTGCGAGCCAAGGATTTGCGAGACGACGCTTCGTCCGATTCAGAGGACGAGCTCGCCCTCAGCAACAAAGCTGTTACCAAACATCAGGACAACAATTCTACTTCTGATTCAGTCCCAGTTACACCTGCTCCACCGATCTTCAGGAGCAGTGAGAGAAAGATCACAGGAGTTGCCGCCAGAGCAGCTAGTCGAGCAATCAGATCCGTCTCCAGAGCCAACAGTTTCGGTTACACTCCCCTTTCCGTCGCACTAGGCGCGTGGAGAGCTTCAAGTCCCATGAAGGCCACCCCATCTCATAAAAAGTCTGCTCAACCAGCTGATGAAACGGATGAGGAGGAGGAGTATTCTCTAGTTGAAGAGAATGATTTCCCTGCTGCCGAGCCTACGGCTGCCAAAGGCTTCTTTGACGAGGAAATGAAGATTCGTGATGACCGCGAGGCGAGAGAGGAAATGGAGCGTGAAGCCGCCATTGCAGCCATGGAGGCACTAGTTGAAGCAGACATTGAAGCACAGTACGCCGAGCATGCTAACATCCGCGATTTTGGTATCACAGTTAAGGATCTCGTGGCCATGAGTGAGGATGTCGAGGTCCCCGAGGTCGACACAAATCTCATGAAGGCAAATCTTTCAACCATTACTGAAGTCACTGAAGAGTCCGGAATGTCTCTTATCAATATTCCAGAAAGCGAGAAGTCGCCATCACGTGCTGAGTCACTCTCGGCAGCAAGCCAGGAGTATGGTGATGAGAATGCTGTTCCAATTGACCCTGCCTTGTTTGGCAATGAGTCAGGTGCTACTTCTAGCAAGAACAACAATCCGGTGACGCCGAAGAGATCGTTTGCATCTCGAGAAGTCCATACCGTCTCCAAGGTGCCCCTCAAGCGTGGCGATGATTCGCCTCCTCGTGACGGTGCCAAGAGACACTGCTCTACCGCGTCTAGAGTCACTTCTCGACGTCCTAGTGGTCCGTTCAGCGGTGTGACTTTACCCTCTAGCAAGCGAACCTCCATGGGTACACCTAGCCGAGCCGCTCGCACCGATCTTGACCCAATGCTTCTTCGTGGAGCTATTGTCTTCGTTGACGTCCACACCACCGAAGGTGCCGATGCAGGTAGAATCTTTGTCGACCTTCTGAACTCAATGGGTGCTCGTTGTGTCAAGAGCTGGCCCTGGAACCCCGTTACTACTACGAATGATAAAGTGGATATCTCTAGAATTGGTATCACTCACGTGGTCTTCAAAGACGGAGGCAAGCGAACACTTGAGAAGATCAACGAAAGCCGCGGTGCTATTGAGTGTGTGGGTGTTAGTTGGGTCTTGGAGTAAGTTATCATGCAAACCTCATGTTTTAAGTGACTTGGATACTGACAACATCTGTGCAGTTGTGAGAAGGAAAACCGATGGTTGGATGAGAGAGACTACAGAGTTGACACCTCGCTTGTCCCTCGCGGCGGTCACAACCGACGCAAGAGCATGGAGCCCAAGGCGGTTGCCAACATGAACGGCACCCTTATCACTCCCGTCAAACCTACGACTAGCTTTGCACGTGAGCCTCAGACGGTTCCTAATAACTATATGAGTCGTCGTGACAGCACCCTCTGGATGCGCAGTCCCTCTGAGCATGATGAGGATGAAGACGCTCCAAGCGAGCCTAGCGAGATGGACTGGGAAGCTACCAATGCTCCTATCCTTGAGCCATTCCCCCAAACGCCAGCACCTGAGTCGGTAGCTCGATTCGCTCTCGACATCACCCCCGGCACACCTACCGGGTCCTCTTTTACCGCACCATCCGGCACGAACAATCTACTGATACAGACCTGCCCTCCTAAGGCGAGCCAGCTGATCGACATTGGCGAAGGCCTCGTGGGCGGCGATCAAAACCAGACCGTCATGATGCGTCTGATGGCTGCACGACGTAGGACGATGCAGTTCGCGCCCAAAGTTGAGAGCCCACTAAAGAAACAGTGGCAAGACATGGAGGAGTAATTCTTTAAACCCTGTGTACGAAGGCGCGTGTCTGCTGCCGGACACGTCTCTCTGGAGAAAGTGGCAACTGAAGTATTGTTTGAATCCTTGTTTGTTCACAATGTTAGGAAATGCATGGCTGCTATGAATTAATGGCAGCAACATACGGTTTGGTGTCTAGCATCATTACATCGAGAAGGCACTCTCGAGGCAAAAATTGGCGTTCGGGGAAAAAGGAATTGTTTGAGTTTGAATTGTTGTTTGAATTGCTGTTTTCGTCGTTACGCCGAGGTACCCTCTTTCCTGTTCGGACACCTTCTCGAGAAAGAACGGCAACAGACCGATTCATGGTTTTACCTGTGCCGAGCACCGCACACTCGATTTCGCAAGACCCGCCTTCGCCGGCTGGGATATTCACGGTTATCTGCGACTAGTACAAGCACTTGCACGCATTGCCTTCGGAGTTTGACAAGAGCCTACTTTCATTAGTGGGATTTTCTCTGGTGGATCATTGGTCATCCACACAGCACACCTTGTCACATACTCTCGATGTTTGCATTTCCCTTCCTTCGCCGGTCGGGACTCTCTTTGATCGCTGCATTTTGCACGTACTACTCATATCTTGCACTGACGGTTTGCACCGCTTGTTCATTGGGAAAGGGCTTTGGATCACTGTGGTTGGTTGGAGTATGGAGGGGGGATGGTTTGGACGGGATTGCTTGCTGGACCTTGAAGGTGGCTGTTATCATGGACACATACAGGTGTCATGGATGCGTAAGGCCACGACCGCGCGCCGACTTATTAGTTTAATTACCCAATAGTATAAGGCCGGTCTGAGAATACAAAACCAAGTATCGTCATAATTGATTTGATTACATGTATGAGTGATGTAGAAGATGCTGTAGTGCGAACAGTAAATCGTGGTAAATGGTAAACCAGGAGTGTTAAAGTGTAGGTCGGGAAGTTTATGGAGATGAGGCAGCTCGTTGAACGACATGGCACGTAGAACATGCGGTTAACACCGTCAGGTAAGAGGTATCTAGAGATCATGCGTAATACTAGCCCACGAGTAATACGGGATGGAACGGCCAAACGCCACTCTGTATGTACTATGGTATCGACGCAGGGCGGACCTAACACGAGCTGCTGTCAGCATGCAGGGCCCCTTGTTGCTAGCCAGGCACAGGTAGGTACCTTAGGGCGCCAGGGGGGCGTAGGAAAAGCGTTATATACAGTCTGTTATATTCTCATATAATATGTGGCCCAATTGGTTGACACTTACCTTCAACTTCTAATATGCTATTAGATTTTAATCATGTTCAAAGTCTAATAGTATTTTGGTTTAAAAATGATTTTATTTCGAAATGCTGTTCATTTTTCAACATGATTCCAACATAGTCTCAAACATCATAGGTAATAACCCCCCTTAGCCATATAGACCTAGCCATAGACCTTGCCTAGCCATAGATAGACCTTACCTAGCCATAGACCTTATCTAGCCATGGACCTTACCTAGCCATAGACCTTAGCCATAGCCCACATATAGACCTAGCCTAGCCATACAGACCTTCGAATACACCAAGGATTATCGCTGCACCCAATCCAATCGCAGCCAACGCAGCCAACGCACCCTATGGGCTTAGAAAAGTAGCAGAATCGCTTCGCAGTTCAGACCTTTAGCGGAAGGTCTTGAAGCCTTTGTTAAATAGCTTAGGTCAGGCGCTTAGCGGCTAATGAGTATGTAATCCTTATATAGTAAACATGCTTGTCGTTCAACATGAGTTTCTATTTGAAAATGGGATCTCAAGTAAAAGATACCTCGAAAATAAAAGAAATTATATATAAAAGCGTTATACCTATTACCTTCCGCAGTAGCTAGCGTCGGGGCCGGCTGTGAGACTTTTGGCAACCTTAAACCCTTGCTGCAATTACTTTCCTACCCCCCGGTGGCGCCCTAAGGTAGGTAGCCACATATGCCGAGCGCATCGACGCAGTAGTGAGGCGCGGCTACGGCAGGTACATGAGTATAGCGGTACACAAGCAGCATGTACTACTATCCCCTTGAGTGCTATTTTGTTAATTTATTAAGCATTGGGATATTATAGGCTTATAACTAATAAATGCTAATAAAGAAGTCAGTACTTTAGTACCCACTATAATTTGCTGATATAGGAAGTCTCTGCACTAATTAGGCTATATATATGTTAACCGTGCCACGCCCCACTAATATCAGCTTACGAGAACGCTCACCAATATAAGTTGGTACTAACCACTAATTTAACCACCCTAGCAATTTAACCACTTTAACCCTCGTATTAAAAACTTAAATATAATTATTATTATTAACTTATATTACTTCAACTTTATATATAAATAATAAAAAGGTAAATTTATCTATTTATAATTTTTTAAATTTTTTAAATTTAAT